>CM076581.1:661293246-661893246 GCA_034641835.2 Pinus albicaulis
CATATAAATCAATATGAACAACTTTGCGAAGGATTTGAAAAATAGAACCAACTTCCTCGCATACCAGATGTGACAAACCATTTTACTGTAGCTAGTGATAAACTGTACAAGCATCGTAATCATCAAAATAATTTAAAAGGAATTTCAGTACAAAAATCACACAAGAATAGTCAGGACATAGTGAACAAAGAAGAATTTGATTCACACAAAAACTCATTCATTCATTATTACTCAAGAGGATTTCAAATGCAATGAAGGGAAATATTCACCATATAACATTCAAAAGAAGAACCAAGAGCTTACTATTGAAAAATAAATATGATAGGCATGATTCCTTGAGCCAAAAATAGTCTTCAAAAGGATCAACTTCACAATTCCATGACTCTATGAGATACAAATATTCCAAACCCGAGTTTGATGCAAGATATTTGCGTGAATGAAATGGAGAATATTGTTGAACGATCAGAAAGTAAATTTTATAATTTTGAAATATTACATCTGAAATACCAAACATCTTTCAAAAATAAATTTTCATCGAGTGAAACCATGTAAAGAGTAGGATTGTGCGAGAGAAACCAGATTTGACTCAGTTTGGGGGGATTACTAGAGTCGTGATATTGACATAACCATGAACATAAGTTGAAGTGCCTCGACTCCTTGACGAGTCCCAAAAATTTCAAGGATTATAGAATCACATTTTTAATATTAACTAGGTCGTGCATGGTGTGAGAATAACTTCTACCACTGGTTTCAATAAGACCATTTCTCACTGGATGGTAGTCATGTTTTTCAATGACTTGACTAGATTTTTCAACTTCAACAACCAGATTACTCAATTTGAAAGATTCACGTGATTGCAAATTTGAAGATGTATGAATCAGATAAATTTCATGAGCAAGCTAGTTTTGAGAGTTGTCTTCATGCAAGAGAAGAGATGGTAATGGATGGGAATATTACTCAATGATATGATTTTTTTCATTTTCATCATGGATAATCTCACCACCTTGTGTAAATTGCGAAGTTAACTCATTATATGAAGAACTTGAAGAGCATGGAGTATCTCCGTCGCAAGTAGATGCATTGCAAATGGTAGAGCCCAAGGGATAGTGAGGTAAAGAGGAATTTTTGATAAGGACATATTATTTGACCAAATCAGATTCTAGATCTAAAGTAAAGTCTTCATGAGAAATAGAAATATCAAATGATGCACCTTGACATTCTTAATCACGTACATCAACATAGAAATCATCATCAAAATGATTGTTTCCAAGGCTATAGATTGATTGAAAGAATTGATTGCATTTGATTCACTATTGAGATTAACATATTGAAAATCATCCAAGAATGGAAGCGCATAATCTTCACATGGAGGATTTTGGAAAAGAGAAGAAATATTGAAAGCACCTTCAACTTCCTACTCCTCTACCTATGTAATGTGACTGCCTTGTATTTGATCGGAATTTGAACGAACAACTCGAAAATCAAGAGAGTGGGAAAAACTAGTTGGTGGAGCAGATTGATCAGGCGGATCATGGTAAAATGAGTCATGGCATGTAGATGATAGAGGATAACAAAAATATAGATTATATTCGAGAATAGAGTTATGAATAGTAACATCACCTTTCAGAATGGGGAAGTTGGTCATCATCATGGGCTTCATGAGCCATTCTGGGATTTCCTCCATTGAATATGTGTCATGAAAAGTGAAAGAAGAATGAGAATATGGATTATGAAATTGATTAGTAGATCTCCCAACTTTATTATCATTGCAAGGAGGCACCCTCATTGGAACTAGAAAAGGAGGAGGACAAGGAATAACAAGAGAAATGAATTCCTCCTCTGGAATTAAAGGTGTCTCACGACTTACAAGAGTTGGGGAAGCATAAAGATCAAGGGGGTCAGGTTCACTCTGCAAAGAGATATGAAACAAATGCTGAAACTTTTGTTTAAATAAATCCCAATCCGTATCTTCTTCAAGAAATTCACAACAAATATGAAGGAATCGATTTGAAAAAACCTCAACTGATTCATTGGGATTTATTCTTAACTGATTGATTATTTTATAAACATCTTAGTAATCATACCTAGCAAAGGCTTGATGAAGCTCCTTGAGGAAATGATACAAAGAATGGATGGAAGTATGGGGTAAGGTATAGCACCATCGATTAACACGACCCTCAAGGGTGAGGAAGAGAAGCGCACAAGAAATATATTCATCATCGATTCTGTAAGATTCAAAAAATTTGAGAAAATCAGAAATGTGCTTAGTTATGGATGTTCCATCCTCACCATCCAAATTTAACTAAGACAAGTGATAGAGAGGCTCATCGGGGATTGAAAATCGAAAAATGGATAAATTATAAAAAACACCCCGGGAGTAAGTTTTAAGGATGAGGCATTTTAGATAAGAGTTTCAAAATAAACTCAATGGGCACAATGTTTCATCCGACCCTCCTTCTAGAACCATTTTGTTTACAGTGCTGGAAATCGGTCAACAAAGGGGGTTTTCCCTGATGTGAAATCCCAATTAGACCTCACACCTTTTGAAATAGAATCCCCATTCGGGATATTGACCCAACTGCCATATATTTTTGAATATTTTCCTTGTCTCTAACTATTAAAAAGAAATAAGAATGAAGATGTTCCTTCGAAAAGCAAGTACATATGCTTGGTGAGTGTTCATTTGTAGGTGTGTCAAGGTTATTCTATTGTAGAGGGAGAGAATGAAGTGATACTCTAAGAGAGAGGTAGTTTTACCACCCTAGTATAGACACTCACAACCAAGAGGTACTCATCTAACATCCAGCGGAATAGTCCGTAGAAGATGAAATAGTCATTAAAACTAATCAACATGAAATATTTGTCTATTATCCTGTGGAATATTTCACAAGGATGGGACCGTTTAATAGAAACCATTACAAAAAATTCTCAATATGATAAGTACTAAAATAACTGAAATAGTTCAACTACTTTAGCACATATGAAAGCAAACATGAAATACAAACATCCATATAGTAATATTACAAATATTCATAATCCATGCATGAAGAACGTGCTGGCCATGAAGGCTTCTATTATTGGTAAAAATTACAAAACATATCTTTACAATGAACACCACTAGCTCTAGTAGTGGAGATTTGGAGCCATTCCTTACTCCTCAAAATAACTAGCTTATCTCTCTAATGCCTTGCACGAGGAGCCAAGGTGAAAATTCCCTTGCTCATACAATGAGGGTGTATATATAGCCAATGGGGAGGTGACGCTTTACCTTCCTTTTGACTCTTTGACTACCCTCATGATTGTTTGAATTCCCATGATTTTTCGACTTTACATGAATCTTCATATTCTGTACATTTCCTTTGGACTTCCACTTTATAATACATTTCTCCAATATTGAATTACATATTCCACAAAATGTTGTGGAAGATGATGACTCATGACACAACATGACATGAAACCGATGACATGGAAATTTCAAGCCATTCTTTGCTACTGCTTTCTTTGTGTCTTCTAAGAAAAATGATGCATTTTCTTCTTATTCCTCCTCCTTATGACTTGAATATGAGGAATCTTCCATGTGATCTTGATATTTTATCTTCTTTTATAGTCTGGTGTTCCTTCATCTTCTCGCCTAATGATCATATTATCTCTTCAGCTCCATATGTTCCTTCTAGAATTTCCTCCTTCTCCATCTCCTTCTTCATCAACTTTCCATAGCATGGTTGAGTACCTGAATCTATAATCCACTCATGACATGACGACATCAGTTTGATAAAACACTAGTCTAAGATGGTGCATGATGATCCATTAAATGAGCTAGAACCGAGTGGTAGGCCGAGGGAGAGAATCAATGACTACACAATTGTGTATCTTAGAAAATCAAGGGTCAATCGTGAGCTTTGAGACTGTGAAATGTGTAGTTTTGGCTTGGATTGAGCAAAATATTGCATAGTTGGGGAACTCAGGGAGTCAAGATGAGGGATTGCATACTAATTTTTCCCATTGCATAGTTCTAGATGATAGAGGAGCCCAGGTGATTTCATAATTGCGTAGTTCAAGAGCTTAGGGCTGAGGCTTGAGCCTCAGGACTATGAAATTTGCAGTACTGATTGGGCAGGGGATAGAAATTGCGTAGTTTTGTGAGTTAGTGAGCCAGGATAAGGGATTTTTCACTGCTTCATCAAACTGTGTAGTTTTTGGAAGAAAATCAAGCTTTTGTATTGTGAATTTACACAGTTAAAGAGCTCAGGGTTTGAGCTTGAGCTCACATATTGCACAATGCATAGTTGGAGCTAGTGTGAAGGGCAGAATTGCACAATTTTGGAGGTCAAGGCTTAGGATTGAGAAATGAAACTGCACAATCCACAGTCTTGGGAGGCAGGAACTGCACATTGCGTAGTGTTAAGAGGAAAGATTGCAGATTGAGGGATGGGATTGCGCAATGCATAGTTCAGGAAGGTCGTATGAGGCTAAGTTGCTGGGAAATTTCCCAAAATTGGCTAAGTGTGGGATCAATGAAACTGATGTGAACAGTGATCAAAATTGAATTTGATTGTGATCACACACTTAAACACTTGAAGATGCAACATATATCATCTAGAACACATGAAAACATGCTTGCCTTAGTGTGACAACCTTTGCAACAACTTTCGACAAGTGCGACACTAAAGATACACTTTGCAACGACAATGACGACACTTGTGCAACAATGCTTAAAACTTAGAAATGAGTTTGAAAACTGTATAAATGGAAATATCAACTCTTTTTCACAAATATAACCTCTTGAAACCATTAAAACAAGCTAATTTACATTGTGCGACACTCAACATGTGAAAATACAACGATTTATACAGTGTGAACGACACTTGCGATATGAAAATGACAATGAAAGTAACACATACCGAAGCGAAGATAACATGAAAATGACACTAATTAGAGTGAAAGAAAGAAAAAACAACAACCGAAAACATGGAAATGACACTCGCGAAAAAAAAGGTGCGTGAAAGTGACAGTTTGAAAAACTCACTGAAATAGAGGTACAAAAGCAAATAGAAGTGAGAAACTATTAATGTCATTGTGAACTGATAGTTGACATGGATTGGACATCAAATAAGCACATTCTTGATGGACTGTGTTATGCTTGTTCAAGATTGCATAAAATAATGCACTCATAAACTTTTTTCGGACTGAGCATGTGTGAGAAAGGGACTTCGCCACTTCTAATTCAAGAAGGGAACTCAAAAGCATCAATTGACCAAGAAGTGACTTTGAAACAACCAATCACAAGATCCATAGTAGGGTCCAAAATTCAAGTATAGGAAAAATTTTGGATGGTGTTTGTTGCAGCGAAAACAAAACCGTGTGTTCAATAAACAATTGTGGAAGTACTTGTTTTTACTTTATGGAATGTTGATCTACAATAAGACGTGGGAAGATCATATGAGGAACGTAGACGAGATGTTGGGGATTCTGGAGGAAAATGAGTTATATGCAAAGCAGTCCAAGTGTGAATTTGGTATGACAAATATTATCTACCTAGGGAATATAATTGGACATGATGGGGTTCATATACACCAGGACAAAATCTGTTCTATCATTGAGTTTCCCACCCCAAAGAACGTTATAGAACTAAGGAGCTTCCTTGGTATTTGCACTCACTATTGGAAGTTTGTTAAGGAATTCTCATAGTTTACATCTCCTCTTATAATTCTCACCAAGAAGGGAGAATTCAGCTGGTTAAAGAAAGCTTAGGAAACATTTGAGAGGAAGAAGGAGGCGATGAGTGCGTGCCCTGTGCTTGCACTTCCATATTTCACAGAACCATTTGTGTTGGAATGTGACACTTTGGCGACAGGGATAAGAGTAATCCTTATGCAAAATCATCACCCCATAACATTTGAGAGCCGCAAACTAAGGATTATGAGTGACATTATTATATCTACGACAAAGAGATGTTGGCCATCATGCATGCATTAGCCAAATTTGGGCAATATATAGTGGGAAATAGGTTCAAGGTGAAGATGAACCATCACAACCTAAGGTTACTCATGGAATAGAACTAACTAGGCGAGAGGAAAAAAATTGGATTAATAAAATGCATGCCTACAACTTTGAGATATAGTACGTCAAAGGAAAAAAACAATATAGTGGTCGATGCACTTTCGAGGATGCCATCCACCTTCTCACTCATAGAGATGATAAAGAATTGGAAGTCACTATTTCTTGTGGAGTATTGAAAGAATAAATTTTCCTGTGATATTCTGGAGGGGTTGATTCACGATGATAGTTGCCGGGTTGTGAATGATATCATTTATTATAAAAACTAAATCTATTTGGTATTCAAATAATAGCTCAAGGAGATAATTATGTAGTCAACTCACAACTACGCCTTAGTAGGGCATCTGGGGTATGTAAATACCTACTGAAATATTAGGGAGAGGCTCACTTGGAAAGGCTTTAATATGTATGTGTTGAGGTTCATGAGGGAGTGCATATGTAAGTGTTGAGGTTCATGAGGGAGTGCTTATGTAAGTGTTGAGGTTCATGAGGGAATGCAACACTTGCCAACAGAACAAGGTAGAGCACACTCATCCAACATGTTTACTGCAATCACTTCGTATCCTGGAACATAAGTGGGTGAGCGTTTCCATGGAATTTATCACTGGATTACCTCTGACACATGGAAAATATTGTATATATGTCGTGGTAGATTGACTCACAAAATTTTCTCATTTGTTTGCCATATTTTCAAAATATTTAGCATCGCAAATGGCTGAGTTATTTTTTAGGGAGGTATTCATATTACATGGGTAATTAAAGACAATTTCCTGTGATAGAGGTAGTAGTTTCATGGGTGGATTCTTGCAGGATATTTTCAAACTTGTGGGGACTGAGATAACATTGAGTACCAGCTACCATACACATACTAATGGGTAGATAGAGATAGTCATCAAATGGTTGGAAGGCTATCTCTGGAATTATGTAACCAACCAACAAAAGGCATGGTTAAAGTGGTTTCACTTGGGAGAGCATTGCTACAATACCACTTTACACATGTCCATTGGCATGAATCCCTTCAAAGAGCGATATATGTATGATGCCCCAAAATTTTCAAATATGATATTTGGGGATAGTTGGGTACTTGTGGTCAGGGACTAGATTTAGGAAAGCAAAGATATTTTAAATGTCCTCAAGGACAAATTACACATGGCTCATAATCAATAGAAATTATATGCATATAGGCACAGAGTGGAGAGAATATTTGAAGTGGGATATATAGTGTACCTCCATATTCGACCCCATAGAAATTCACCACTTGGAATAAAATGAAGCGTAAAATTTGAAACCCAAGTTTTATGAGACATTCAAAATTTTGAGGCAAGTAGGATAGGTGGCCTATGAACTTGAGATTCCTGAAGGAAGTAAGTTTCATAACAACTTTCATGTCTCATGAATAAAAAGGCTTTGGGACAACATGTTGTCACTTCCACACAAACCCCACCATTGTAAGAGGAAGGCGAGTTTATCTTGGTCCCTAAAAATATCCTAGATAAAAAGGAGAGGAATTTGTGGAGTAGGACAATAAAGGAGTATCTAGTAAAGTGGAAGTGTTAAGCTATGGAAGACGCCACCTGGGAAGGTGAGCAGGTGTTCAAACATCCTGAGTTGAAATTTCTTGAAGATAAGCAATCTTGGGTGGGGAGTATTGTAATGTCCGTGGCCACTTAGGAATATTATGATAAATTCCGCTATCATAATGTGGTTCCCGTAGGCTAAAGCAGGGAAAAATTTAATAAGGGGATTGAATTTTCCTAAGGGAACACTATAAAAGTATAAGGGGTGAAAAGGGGAGATTTCATAAGCAAGTGAAAAGTCACTTTAACATTATAAAGTGAAAATATTATAAAGTGACTTTATAAAAGTTAAAAGTGTAAAATCACAGCAAAAGTGGCCATAAGTTTATAAAAGAGAAAAAATGAGGAGACTCTCCCCATTTGTGAAATTATTTTTAAGAAAAGAGCTCCTCAAGAGTTTCTTGAGGAGAAGCTTATGGTTTGGAAACTCTATCCACCTATTGGAGCCTCAGAAATTTGTTGCAACAACATGGGAGAAAACCACCGGTTCGGACCTTAGAGAAAGTCCTTTTCCGTTTGGTGTAGTTGCTCTGACTGGGGATAAAGGGACCAATTTCCCAATAAGGATGATGAGGGTATGTTTTTGCTTATAATGTGCAAGTGGAAAATGATTTAATATATCATATGAATTAACTAAATATCTATTCTACTATATACCCGGGAGTATTCTTTCCTTAATGCGATCTAAAAAGATACCTTTCAACTATTGGTAATGAAGTTTATTCAAAAGTTGAAAGGGATGAAAATTATGTAAAAATATTTCTTTTGACAAAATAGTTTAATCAAAAGGATTATGGAATATGTATCACATTCATAAGTTTGATCATATATGAGATAATTAACAATAAACAAATATCAGTACAAAAGTGCATTTAACGTTCATCTATGATAACAACTTTCATATATAATACAAATTAAAAGATGACTGTCAATTCAAGAAACATAACTTAATATAACGTGTAGAAATACCATATATATAAGGTTCTACTCATTCAAACTGACAATAGTGTTCATTCAATGAGTACAATAGTGAAACTTAAGTTGAACAACTTAAATGTCAAAAGATAACATAACATGTTCCATTAATTCATCAAGGCATTCACAAACTTACATAAGTGCATTCTTTGCAAATGTTTTTGACAAATTTCTAGACCCTTCTCTAAATGCATGAGAAGGGTTTAAATACTAAAGTAAATATGTTTAAAATATATTATTACATAAAAATTGGAGAAGGTTTCAAACAATCTTCCTCGTAATGAGTAAACTTAAACTACAATCTAGGAATAAAATAACAACATGATTATGTGGCTTGATCTTCTTTTCCTATATGATCTCTGAGGTAGAAAATATCTACCATTGACTTTAGCTGAGATGGCTGTGTAATCCTAGATCTGAACTTGCCTTTAAACATTGCATTTGAAAGTGCTGGAAACACTTTATTAGTAGAATCAGTTAATGAATATAGAGTTAGGCATTGATGATATGGTTTGATCAGAAAATTCTAGTAATTTTCCTGATCAAACTTATTTAAATTTTTAATAGTTTCCACCTGTGCCTCTATACTTTATTTCCACTATGCTTCTAATGGTTTAAGCTATGGGAGTACTTCGGATGTGGATTCTTTAATAATTTTAGCTTTTAAAAGCTGTCCATTAACAAATTCAATGATTTCATTTGTTATATTTGATGCCTTTTCCATTGTCTTATCTGCTTGTCTCAACTACATTTCCAAATCTTTAAATAAAATCTCTTTATGAAAATTATCTATCTTAAGGAGGTCAACTTTCTTTCCTGCATCAGACCCTTGCCACTGAATGAACTCAGTAATATTCTTTTTAATCTTTTCACATTCAAGCCTCCTGTTAGCCACTTGTTGGATCAGAATATTTCTTGTATCATGGTACGAACAGGTAATTCAAATTGAATGATATAATGTTTCTTGCTGCTGCTTTAACTTTGCATTCATTTCTAGTGCTTCTTTTATGAATTGATCTATTTGAGGCTGAATTTTCATTTTTTCCATTGCTGCTTCAAGCTGTGTTTCTTTTCTTTGTAATCTATACTTAGTGTTGTAACCTTAGTATTTCAAAATATTTTTGGAATTGAGACATTTTCATCTCGATTTGCTTATTGTGTTAAGCCTTTCCTGTTCTAGTTGTCTCTCTAGTTCCTGAACTTTGTCTTCTTTTTGCTTAAGTAGAAGTTGTACCTCTGTATCTTTGTCAATGGTAGCAGTAGCATATGATTCTGCGAACTGTGATAACTTAGTCAAATGTTATGTAGGATCAGCCAAAGGGTATTTACATAGAACATCTACAGATTCATCATTAAGATTTTAAACTGATTCATCAATTCTTCGTCTCTTTCTTCTTTTAACTACAACCTTATGATTAAGGCTGTAGAAGAAATCAAGTGAAGGTATCTCTTCAATATTTAAAACAATATGTTCTGTAGGGTATGCCGGGATGATCTCTTGATCATGAAATTCTGGTACTTGCTGTAGTGGCATTGCAGTTTCTACTAAATTCTAGGGTTGTACAGGCGTTTGGAAATTTATCAATTCTTCAACATTAGGCTTTGGTGGTGGTGTTTCAAGTGCTTTAGAAAATTTTCCCCATTATGTTATTAAATCCTTTGCTGGAGGTTTAACCGTTTTCTCAGGTGTATTATGAATATGTTGAACTTATTTAGAAGATGATTAAGCTCCACCAGTTTCTTCTTCAATCTGCATTTCAATTCCTTTAATAATTTTTTCTATTATTATCTCAGGACTTTCATTTCTTTTTTCTGACTCATTGCTTGAATGGTCTGAACTTTGAGATTGGTGTTGTGATCTCTCTGACTCGTGATTTTATTTCTCTTGAGATTCATCTTCTGACATATCTTTAGCCTCATTATCCACACTAATGCTAGGAGTTGGCCTGTTGACATCTTCAATAAATAATAAGTCCAAAGGGACTGTTTCTAGCCTCTTGCTTCTATATGCTTGAAAAGCCTCAACGTCTGTTTTACTGAGCTAATTGGATGCAATTTTATATACATCTGTGAACTTATCTACTCCTTCAAAGAAATCATCAAGCATCTATTTCTCATTCAAGAAATGTTTAAATTTAACATAAGTGGTAAAATTATTAACCACACCATTAGGATCATATGGCCTCTTTGGCATTACAACCAGATTTAATGAAGTGATACTTGAAATATATTTAACTGCATGATCAATTTCAAAAAGGGAAAAAGTACCACAATGTAAAGGGAAAGTAGGCCAAATGACCTTCTTGGCATCTTTGAGTTGTTTGGTCACACCGCTTACTAGAAGTTGGTAGGCAATTTCCCTGGCTAGGAGCTTGTTAGGAACATAGTAAGGTAAGACATGGGGGGAAGAAAAAACTTCCAAAAACTATGATATAGGTAAAATTTTCCTCAGCGAACCATTTATCTATAGGTAGAATATCTATGTTGGCTTCCTTTGAAATCCTAGGATATTTTTCATTAAATATGATTTGATGGATTGGTAGCATAAATTCATTACAAATTTTATAGAAATGAAAATGAAACTCAGATTCCCATAGGGCCTTATGGTATATATGAATTGGATTGGGGTCCTAGCTTGTCCACTTCCATCCCATAATAGGAAAGCTAGAACTAAAACATATTTTATCCATAATGTATGCACTCATATAGAAGGGAGGTATGATTCTAATGGAATGGGATCTATTTTCTCTATAGTCAAAAATGCTTTTAGCCAAGTTATTAGATAATATATTTTCCCAATTCATAATGAAATAAATGACGATTGCGTCAATTAAAGGGACCCAATCTAAGGAAAATCTATTGGAATCAAGTTTAGAAAATAGCCTACATAACATTCTTGCAGCATAATAGTATGGGGAGGGTAGTTGTGCTATCGAGTATGTACCAAATTTATCCTGCTTCAACTTGCCCTGGTCTTCTTTCCATCCCTTTATCACTTTCATGAGGTTTGTATGATTTTTGGTATAGCTTTGCAGGAATGATTTATCATAAATCTTCTCAGGAAAATGTAAATGATACATTTCCTGTAAGTCTTTTGCAGTGAATGAACCAATGGTCTCAAGATTATAATTTTTGATTGATTTGTCTGATATGTTAAGGTTATCAATAAACCATTTCACCATATGAGTATATGGAAAAATTTTCAGCCTTTCCACCACCTTATGGAGAAACGAACATGCAACTTCAAAATAAGACAGGTATGATGAAAATGCTTCATCTGTTGTTACTGTATTCTGTAATTCTCTTGGTTGTCCTCCCTCGAATAAATTGTACATGGTATCCCATGAATAATTTCCGCAATCTTTGTTGCACGTTGTATCAGAGAACAATGGAGGCATGTTTGTGGATTCTTCAGTGGATGCTTGGGCAACTGCCTTGCCTTTCTTTGACATTCCTTTTGATATCGTTTCCTTAGATAGTTTCCTGAATTAAAGCGAAAAACAAGTAAATGTAGATCTGATATGAAGAGAAACAAAGACAAAGAATGAATGTAAATCACAATCCAGTGCTTTAAATTTAAAACACGCTTGAAGTTAGATATCAATTTTTGGAGCCTTGTACACATTGAATTCCTTTTAATAACCCTTTAATTATTTATAAAATCAACCTCATACCTTACGAAATATGTCTAATCTAGTGACATTAATAATTAGATATCATAATGGATTGATTCGCTTGAAATAAATGAATATCGCAGATCACAGTTTTTAGCCAACAACAATATTATATGTTTCTACCGTTTTTGAGACGCGAAATGCAATATGTGCAAATCACATATCGCATTTTCTTGCAGTGAACATAACTTTTGATTTGGTTAAATTTCGCGAAATGTGATGTGTGCTAAAGGTACATATAACGTTTGCGCTTTGTCATATTTTATGAATTATTCGTTATTGTTTTATCGTGTTTTCGGGTCCGACTCATCGCAGCTTTTCTGAAATGTTATAAGTTTATTCTTTAAAGAAGGTGCAATGTGATTTCTCTTTAAAAATGATTTTTAATCTTTTCAACGGTGATTTTATAAAAAGGTTGAAGCGCATATCACATTTCAAAAATCTTATAGTGTTTTAACTTTGTTGGTTTGTAATTTATGCGATTTGCGGTAAGTACTTTGAAATCAAAGTGGAAAGGAAAAGTCTTTATTCTTAAAATTTTAAGACTTACGCTTAAATGAAATAATGCTTATAAATTTCTATTATTATTTTTAAAGGTTCCATATTTATTTTAACAATAAATGGGGGTTGTTGTATGGTACAACAATTGGCAATTGGCGATTCACTTGGGAGAACCAATTATCTTTCATTGGTTTTTTGAAATTTCTAAAACTCTTCAAAATAAAAATAGTTGCAAGAATGAATTTCAATATAGATAATATTTCACTAAGAAGTAAATCTCACTTGATAATAATCCTTAATATTTCCTCTTTAAAAATGAAAATATGAATATCTATATTAGTCTTTACTAAGTTCAAAAAGATGAAGTAGGTGGCTCATCTAGATTAGCTTTATATAAATATACTCTTTTATCACAGATAGAGCCTCTGGTCCAATAGGAAATTTAAGCCTTTGGAATGGTTACCTTTTACCCAACAATGATTCGTTGTCCCATCTAGTTTCTATTACAATCTTCTAAAAATAAGTTCAATTTTATATACTTTATCTCTTTTGGAACTTGTTTTTTTTTTGTAAATATTTTATGTATTTTTTATCACTTAAAAGCCATTGTCTTGGCTTGGTAACCAAATATTGACAATGCCATTCAATGGTTATAACTAAACTGATCAAGTTGGCTCTTGATGAGACCCCTAGTCTTTTGATATTATCTCAAGTCATTACCTTGTTTTGGTAGGAAGTATTGGTAATGTTAGTTCAACTATTTCCCTATGAACATGGTAAACAAGCTCGTGATGAGACTTATTATCTTCTAATATTTTAGCATAATATTTTGAATTAATTTCTAAAAAAATTGAAAATTTTTCCGGATGGGGTGAATCATTGGTCCTTTTGAGGATTCTGGATGATAATTTTAGAGTTTAAGATTGCTTATCTGTAAAGGAGTATTTACTATGTTAAAGATTCTTTTCTGGACTGATATTAGAATAATCGTACTTTATAAAAGTAAGAGTTTATCAAAGAATAAATAACTTCAATGAAATTACATTTTTCAGCGAAATAAAATCTATTTGAGATTCAAATTTTCCAATTGTTTCCTTGACAATTCTTATTTCTATAAGCAATAAATCAAAAAATATTTTCTGAGATGTTTATTTGAAAAGCCAAAAATTGATACCATTCAACTTTTATTTTCCTAAGAAAATTAAAGATGGTAATATACATGGAATAGAAGGGGTTACCTCCTATGAAAAATATTTCTTTAAAATCTTCCCATTAACAAGCAAAGAATCTCTTTTTCCTGATAGATCTTGCAATAGAAATGTTGATGGGCCTTTTTCTTCTATGATTTGAAATGGTCCAAGCCACAATATTTGGAATTTGGTATGCTTACCTTTTTCCTCATGTGCTTTATCCCATTTCAGAATTAGATCACCAATTTGAAATGTTTTTGGAGTGACAGAAGTTGTATCAAATGAATCTTTAACCAGCTGTTGATGATGTGCATGGGTAAGTTTAACCTTTTCTATTTCTACCTCAAGTTTAAGGATTTGGGATTGTCTTACTTGCAAATAAGAGGAGGGTTTTTTATCAATAAATTGGACTAGGGCAAGAGAAGGAATAACTACATTTGTAGGAAGAACAACTTCTTTCCCATAAACAAGATTAAATGGAGAAGTATCAATAGAGGCCTTGTGAGTTATTCGATCCGCCCAAAGAGAAAATTTTAATGATTTGTGCCAATTTCTTTGATTCTGATCAATAGTTCGTTTAATGATTCTAATAAGGTTTTTATTTGTCGATTTGGCTAAACCATTTCCCTAGGGATAATAGTAAGCAGAATATTTGAGTTTAAAACCTCTTTTAATGGCAGATTCTATTATAGTAGCTTCTGAGAAATAAGATGCATTATCAAACATCAAAGCAGTTGGTAAACCAAATCTACTTATGATAAATTGATTAAATAACTGAATAATATTATTAGAATTGGCTACTTTTAGTGGAATTTCTTCCACCCATTTGGTGAGGATATATTTATGCTTTTTGGAAGAGTTAGGAACAATATCACAAATTATATCTAATCCCCATTGCTTGAATGGTTGTTCGAGGTTAACTGGTTGTAATGGAAAATCTAGTTTCCTTTGCCTTCCTTTGACATACATTACATTTCCTCACATAATCATGAGCATATTTGAAAAGTGTTGGCCAATAGTAACCTGCATGCAAGATTTTATGTGCTATCGTATTCCGTCCAAAATGTCCTCTAGCTGGTCCATCGTGGAGTTCCTACAAAACTTTCTCTGCTTCAGTTTTCTCCAAGCATCCTAGTAACATAGAATCAAAGTTCCTTCTAAACACTACATAATTGACTATTTCGTATTGCTTATATTTAAATATTAAAGCACACTTTGTTTTATAACTGAGTTGTGTGGCGACATATCCATTTTTCAAATAGAATTTAAGATCTGCATATTGGGACTGCGCATGGTTGAGGCTTACCTCTAACACTTGTACATAATTACCTGAGTCTTCTTCTGATGATAAATGGGATGATACTGTTATCATTCTAAAAAAACCTTGACATCTAAAAATTTTAGAAGGTCTAATTTCTACATCAGATTCTTGCAAAGCAGTAACCTAGTTAGCCCTTTTTTCTCCTAGTTCTCTTTGCATCAATAATTTCCTTACTGCAGAGAATGGAACTATTATCTTGGTGTGAGTTTTGAGGAGAAATGGCCTAAAATTATTTATAGCTTTGAAGAAAACAAATGGTTTTTTCTCGACAAATGAATAGTTCAATTTTGCACGTTGTAAATTGGAACTGAAAAATGATATTGGTGCTTCAATTTGTTGGTCATTGAGCTGTGTAAGAACTGCAACATAAGATGTATCTGATGAGAATGTACATAAAGTAAAAGGATTAAGAAAATTGGGAGTAGTCAAGAATGGAGCATTGGCGATATATTATTTGAGTAAATCAAATGATTCTCTATCATTATGTCCCCACTTGAAAACTAAATTTTTCTTAATAATTGATTGTAAAGGTAAAAAAATCTGCGAGTAGTCAGGGACAAATCTCTTTACAAAATTTATCTGTCCTAGGAATGACTGCATGGTCTTCTTATTATGAGGAAAATGGATTCTTTTAATTTCTTTTATTCTTTCAGGATCAATATAGATACCTTTTTTAGACACAATGAATCCTAAAAGTTTGCCTTCATCTAAAGAAAAATATGACTTCTTCGGGTTAAGTGAGAATCCATACTTTTTACATCGCTCAAAGACTTGCTTTAGGTCATTCACATGATTGGTTGCTTTTCTAGAAAAGACTATAATGTCATCTAGGTAAATAACCAATGATTTGTTAATGAGTCCTCTAAAAGCTGTGTCCATGGCTCTTTGGAAAGTGGCACCTGCATTAATTAACCCAAATGGAATCTTTTGATAGGCATAAGCTCCCCACTTAGTCCTGAATGTGGTCTTTAATATGTCATTTGAGTGTACCAAGATTTGATTATATCCTCAAACCCCATCTAGAAAAGACATAAGTTCAGAACCAACTACAGTTTGCATTACTTGTTCCATGGTTGGTAATGGAAAATTGTCCTTTTGATATGCTTTATTTATATTTCTAAAATCTATGCAAATCCTAATGTCACCATTTTTCTTCCTGACGGGAACCAAATTTGATACCCATTTTGAATGTCTAACTAGAAATATGATCTTAGCTTTGAGGAGTTTATTCAACTATGTTTTAATTTGAATTTCAAGATTAGGATGAATCTTCCTCAACTTTTGTTGTATTAGCATCTCATCCGAAATCATAGGAATAGTATGTTGAATAACATAAGTGTCATGTGTTTTAAGATCAGTATAATCCCAAGAAAAAACACTTTTGTAGGTCTTTAATAACTTGAAAAATGATAATCTTTCTTCAGAAGACAAACCTAGACCTAAATTGACATTTTGCGGTTTATCATCGGTTCCAAGGTTTACTAACTCAAATCTTAAAGTTGAACTTTGAGTTTTAGAATTAGTAATTCTTTTAAACCTATCTTTTAAATCATAAAGGTCTTCTAATTTGACAATTGACTTTGGTATTGGATTTTCATCTTGTTCTTTCCTTATTTGGAAGTCATGTTCATGTTCATCCAAAATTTGATTATCATAAGATCCTTCAGATGTAAGGAAATCTATGATATCAAAATCATGATTAAAGACTCTCAAATTAGTAATATTATCAGGAATAGATGGTCTAAAAGTCAACTTAATAGAAAACATATCGGGACTAAATTCTTGAGATGGAATTGATCTTGATGCCACATTGGCTAATAAATATGCACTAGCATTTTGTATCATGGGCACATAGGAGATATTAAAAGATAAGAAATGAGAAGTCAAATCCCGGACTAATGATTTATAATGTTTAAGATGTCCAAAATTGCAATGAATCATATTTCTTGCTTGATTGATAATGATTTATGAATCTCCAAATACTTGTAGATATTTGATGTCAAGGTCAATTTCTTTATACAAACCTTGAATTAGTGCTTCATATTCAGCTGTATTATTGGTGCATTCAAATTATAATCTGTAGGCTAGCATGGTTTTTTCTCCTTCAAAAATTATCAAAATACAACTAGCTCCTGCACCATTTTCTGATTTAGAACCATCAAAATAAAGAATTAACTACTGGTTTATTTACAAAATTTTTACATTTGGAAGCATCTGTTTGGGAAAAATTTTCAATCTAGGAGATATCAACATTATCAAAGAAGGGTGATTGTTGTGCATTAAAATTTCCAAGAAATGATTCTGCCGAGTAATTTCCAATAATATTATTATTGACTGCTACTGGCTCATTGGTTCTTTCAAGGTCAGTAACTGTATGCTTCATGAATTTCTCATAGTCTACTCGAATTTGGTTTGGCTTTCCATTGAAAGGCAACCACATGTGTGACCAGTCTGTTGTGAAATATCCATGAAGTTTCTCAGACCAGTCTCTGCTCAATACTAAACTATAAAATTCAGGAATATCTACTACCAAGATATCAATTATCTCGACAACCTTAGGGTTTGATGATAATCTAATTGAAACATAATTTATTTCCCCTATAACCTCTACTTTTGGTCCTATCAATTTGTACTATATGAACAGGAGAATTTTGAGGAGTTGTGTTCAATTTAGCACAAACTAACTTTGGCATGATATTAGAGGAAGCCCCTGAATCAATTAAACAATTATGGAAATTCCTATTAAAGATCTCATAGGTTAAGAGAAATGTCGGGGGTTGGGGGGGGGGGGGGGGAGGTATGAGAGATGGATCGATCACCTATCATAATAAGATATGTGACATCTATTTTAGCTAAAGGAGAAGGAGGTTTACCCATACTATTAGCAGCTTTAACTATTACTGGAGAAAGTAGAGATGAAGTAGGAATTGTGTTCAATTCTCTAGGTAAAATCTTTTGCTGCTGTTTGAGTTTAGTAAGCTCATGGATTGAGACATTAGCCCTAGTATTTGTCATATCTTCTACTATATTATATTCAATGGTATCAGAGACTACCATTGTCTTTGATGTAGATGGAATATCTGAAGGAGCAGGGTTAGTATGTGTAGCCTTGGATGTAGACTTCTTGCTTACTGTTTTAGCAAGAGTTGAATTTTTCTGTTTTGGAGTAGGATGTGCTACATCATTGGAATTTTTTCTTCTTGTACTAACATGTAAAGCTTCATGTTCCTCATTTGGTAGGATAAAATTCCACATGCCATTAAGTTCTACTTCTTCCTCAAATTCAGTTTCTTCTTCTTCTGTTGGTTCCTCGTCTGTGTCCTGATTAGACTCAACATTAGATATAATATTGGGCGGTTGAGAATTAGAAGATTGATTTTTCTTGAAGGGTCTGAAGGGATTATTTGTACTAGAACTTTCAGCTACTTGCTTTTTTATGTCTGCCATTTCATTTGTCATGGTTTTTAGTACTTTCTGAAGAACTTCCGCATCAAAAGGATCTTTTTGTGGTTTTTTCTTTGAATCATCTTGAAAAGATACTTTCTTGGATTTCCTGTCTTCTTGAGAATTATTCTTTTCAAGAGCTATAATACATTTCTCAACAGAAAAATCTTCTTTCGTATTTTCTGCCAATGTTGCTAACTTTTCCCTATCAACAAAAATGGCTATGTTAGATGGGAGAGAAGAAATATACCACTCAATTTGAACCTCAACACCGGGAGTTGATGTAACTAGGATTTTATTGAGTAATTTATTAAACCTAGAATTGAAATCTTTAATTTTCTCTCCTGTCTTAGCCTTTAGATTTGATAGATCATTGATGAGGGATGCAGTAGTTCGGTCATCTCCAAACTTGGCTAGAAATTGTTCTTCAAACATATTCCAGCTAGTTATAGAGCGAGCAGGTAATGAAAAATACCAGGCTTTTGTAGATCCTGTAAGAGTGTATGGAAATAATCTAACTACAACATCTTCTTCAGTTACCTCTTTTAAATTGATGGCTAAAATATAATTATGGATGTGTTCTTCAGCTAGAAGACCATCATCAGGATTGAATTTAGGTAGCCATCTTTCAGGGTATTTTGGAAGAGGATGAAGAGGAGAAAGCATTTGCACATCACCTGGATTTTTCCATGGTTTTACATTTGGTGGAGGTTGTTGTCGGGTGGAGATGATAAGTGAAGTTTGAGTTGAAGAAGAGGGAGGCTGAGTGCTAGAACTAGTTGTAGGTGTAGTAGTTTGAGTACTGGAACTAGTTAGACTAATACATTGTTGGAATTGAAGTTGTGGAAGTGAGTGGAAGTAATGAAGGTGAATGGGGTGGTTTATTGGATAAGATCTCACTAGTGGTTGACTCTGATTCAGTCTTCTTTCTTTTCCTTCGAGAAGTATCAATATGAAATTAAAAAGGAGGAATTCCTCTCTTCTGAGTTTTCGATCGAGTAGGTATTTGTCTAGGTTGCAAAGAATATGAAACACTAATTTAAGATGTTTGAGAAGTTTTAGGATTTTTAGCAGAAATGGATACTCTCTCTAACTTTTCAATAAATGACTGAAATTCTGGGGAATTGTGATGAAAATATGGAAATATTATTGGTTGAGTTTCATTAGGAGACTTAGGAGAGGGATGTTCAACTTCAAATCTTAAGGATTTAGATCTAGGTAATGTTCTAGAATTTGAAGGGGATCTAGAGGGAGAGAGACACTTAGATTGGATTTTAGATTTATCAGACCTTCTTTCCATTCAAAATTGCCCTCCTTATAGCTCCAAAATGTTGGAGCCTTGAAAATCCGTTGAAACAACATGGGGTAAAACCACCCGGTTCGGATCTTAGAGAAAGTCCTTTTCCGTTTGTAGTGGCTCCAATTGGGGATAAAGGGACCAATTTCCAAATAAGGATGATTTGGGTGTGCTTTTGCTTATATTATGCAAGTGGAAGATGTTTTAATCTATAATATGAACTAACTAAATATCCATTCTACTATATACCTGGGAGTGTTCATTCCTTAATGCGATCTAAAAAGATATCTTTCGACTATTGGTCATGAATATTATTCAAAAGTTGAAAGAGATGAAAATTATATAAAAATATTTCTTTTGACAAAATATTTTAATCAAAAGTATTGTGGAATATGTATCGCATTCGAAATTTTGATCATATATGAGATAATTAACCATAAACAAATATCAATACAAAAGTGCATTTAACATTCATCTATGATACCAAATTTCATATATAATACAGATAAAATATGACTGTAAATTCAAGAAACAAAACATAATATAACATGTAGAAATACCATATATACGAGGTTCTACTCATTCAAACTGACAGTAGTGTTCCACTCCTCTTCACGTTAAAAAAATTCAATGAGTACAATAGTGCAAGTCCAGTTGAACAAATTCAATGTCAAAAGATAACAAATATGTTCCATTAATTCATCAAGACATTAACAAACTTACATAAGTACATTATTTGAAAATGTTTTAGAAAATTTTCTGGACCCTTCTCTAAATGCATGAAAAGGGTTAAAATACTAAATTAAATATTTTTAAAATAGATTATTACATAAAAATTGGAGGAGGTTTCAAATAACCTTCCTTGTAATGAGTAAACTTAAACTACAATCTAGGAATAAAAATAACAACATGATTATGTGGCTTGATCTTGTTTTCCCATCGGATCTCTAAGGTAGCAAATATCTACCATCGGCTTTAGCTGAGCTGGTTGTGTAATCCCAGATCTGAACTGGCCTTTAAACACTGCATTTGAAAGTGCTGGCAACACTTTCTTAGTAGAATCAATTAATGACTGTAGAGTTAGGCACTGATGATAAAGTTTGATCAACAAATTTCAGTAATTTTCCTAATCAAACTTATTTATATTTTTAATAGTTTCCACCTGTCTCTGTACTTTCTTTCCACTGTGCTTCTAATGGTTTAAGCTCTGGGAGTACTTCGGCTGTAGATTATTTTATAAGTTCATATTTTAAAAATTGTCTATTAACAGATTCGATGATTTCATTTGTCAGATTTGATACCTTTGTCATTGCCTTCTCTGCTTGTCTCAATTGCATTTCCCAATCTTTAAATAAAATCTCTTTGTGAAACTTATCTATCTTAGGGAGGTCAGATCTCTTTCCCGCATCAGACCCTTTCCACTGAATGAACTCAGTAATATTATTTTTAACCTTTTCACATTCAAGCCTCTTGTTAGCCACTTGTTGGATCATAATTAGCCTGTATCACATTACGAACTGGTGATTGAAATTTTCTAACAAAAGGTTTCTTGCTGCTGCTTTAACTTTGCATTCATTTCCAGTGCTACTTTTATGAATTTCTCTATTCGAGGCTAACTTTTCAAATTTTCCATTGCTGCTTCAATCTGTGTTTCTTTCCTTGTAATCTATACTCAGTGTTGTAACCTTATTCTTTCAAAATATTTTTGGAATTGAGACATTTTCATCTCGATTTTCTTATTTGTGTTCAGCCTTTCCTGTTCTAGTTGTCTCTCTAGTTCTTGAACTTTGTCTGCTTTTTTCTTAAGTAGAATTTGTACCTCTATAGGTTTTTCAATGGTAGCAGTAGAATATGCTCCTGCGAATTGTGATAACGTAGTCATATTTTCTGTAGGATTAGCCAAAGGGTCTTTCCATAGAACATCTACATATTCATCATTAAGATTTGAAACTGATTCATCAATTCTTCTTCTCTTTCTTCTTTTAACTATAGCCTTATGATTCGGGATGTAGAAGACATCAAGTGAAGGCATCTCTTCAATATTTAAAACAATCTGTTCTGTAGGGTATGCCAAGATGATCTCTTGATCATGAACTTCTGGTACCTGTTGTAATGGCATTGCAGTTTCCACTAAATTCTGGGTTTGTACAGGCGTTTGGAAATTTATCGATTCTTCAACATTAGGCTTTGGTGGTGGTGTTTACAGTGCTTTAGAAAAATTTTCCCATTCTGTTTTTAAATACTTTGCTCGAGGTTTAATCGTTTGTTCAGGTGTATTCTGAATATGATGAAATTATTTTGAGGATGATTAAGCTCCACTAGTTTCTTCTTCAATCTGCATCTCAATTCCTTAATCATTTTTTCAATTATTATCTCAAGACTTTCATTTTTTCTTTCTGACTCATTGCTTGAATGGACAAAAAATTGAGATTGGTGTTGTGATTGCTCTGACTCGTGATTTTATTTCTCTTGAGATTCATCTTCTGACATATCTTTAGCCTCTTTATCTAGACTAATGCTAGGAGTTGGCCTATTGACATCTTCAATAAATAACAAGTCCAAAGGGTCTGTTTCTAGCCTCTTGCTTCTATATGCTTGAAAAGCCTCAAAGTCTGTTTTAATGAGCTGATTGGATGTAATTTTAAATACATATGTGGACTTATCTACACCTTAAAAGAAATCATTAAATATATATTTCTCATTCAAGAAAGGTTTAAGTTTAAGATCAATGGTAAAATTATTAACCACACCATTAGGATCATATGGCCTCTTTGGCTTTAGAGCCAGATTTAATGAAGTGATACTTGAAATCTCTTTAGCTGCATGACCAATGTCGAAAAGGGAAAAAGTTCCATAGTGTAAAGGGAAAGTAGGCCCAATGACCTTCTTGGCATCTTTGAGTTGTTTGGTCATGTCACTTACTAGAAGTTGGTAGGAAATTTCCCTGTATAGGGGCTTGTTAGGAACATAGTAAGGTAAGACATGGGGGGAAGAAAAACTTCCAAAAACTCTAATATAGGTAAAATTTTCCTCATCGAACCATTTAGCTACAGTCATAATATCTATGCTGGATTCCTTTGAAATCCTAGGTGATTTTTCATTAAAGATGATTTGATGGATTGGCAGCATAACTCCATTACAAATTTTATAGAAATGAAAATGAAACTCAGTTTCCCAGAGGGATTTATGGTATATATGAATTGGATTGGGGTCTTGGCTTGTCCACTTCCATCCCGTAATAGCAAAGCTATAACTAAAACATATTGCATCTGTAATGTACGCACTCATATATAAGGGAGGTATGATTCTAGTGGAATGGGCTCTGTTTGCTCTATAGTCCAAAATGTTTTTAGCCAGGTTATTAGATAATATATTTTCCCAATTCCTAATGAAATAATTGACGATTGCATCAATTAAAGGGACCCAATCTAAGGAAAATATAGAGGAATCGGGTTTAGCAAATAACCTACATAGCAATCCTATAGTATAACAGCGTGGGGAGGCTAGTTGTGCTGTCAGGTACGTACCCAATTTATCCCACTTCAGCTTGCCTTGGTCTTCTTTCCATCCCTTTATCACTTTCATGAGGTCTGTATGATTTTTGGTATAGCTTTGCAGGAATGCTTTATCATAAATCTTCTGAGGCAGAGGTAAATGATACATTGTTCGTAAGTCTTCTACAGTAAATGAACCAATGGTATCAAGCTTATAATTTTTGAATGCTTTGTCTACTATGTTAAGATTATCAATAAACCATTTCCCCATACTATTATATGGTAAAATTTTCGGCCTTGCTGCCACCCTGTGGAGAAACGAACATGCAACTTCAAAATAAGACAGGTCTGATAAAACTGCTTCATCTGTTGTTACTGTCTTCTGTAATTCTCTCAATTTTTCTCCCTCGAATAGATTGTACATGGTCTCCCATGAAGAACTGCCACAATATTTGTTGCAAGTTGTATCTGAAAACAATGGAGGTATGTTCGTGGATTCTTCAGCAGATGCTTGGGAAACTGCTTTGCATTTCTTTGAAATTCCTTTTGATATCATTTCCTTAGATGGCTTCCTGAATTCAAGAAAAAAACGAGTAAAATAAGATCTGATATGAAGAGAAACAAATATAGAGAATGAATGTAAATCACAATCCAATGCTTTAAATTTAAAACACGCTTGAAGTTAGATATCAAATTTTTGAGCCTTATACCCATTTAATACCTTTTAATAACCCTTTAATTATTTATCAAATCAACCTCATACCTTATGCAATATGTTTAATCTAGTGATCTTAATCATTAGATCTCATAACAGATTGATTCGCTTGAAATAAATGAATATCGCAGATCACAGTTTTTAGCCAATAACGATATTACATTTTTCTATCATTTTTGAGACGTGAAATGTGATTTGCGCAAATCACATATCGCATTTTATTGCAGTGAACATAACTTTTGATTTGGTTAAACTTTGCGAAATGCGAATTGCGCTAAAGGTACAGATAATGTTTGCTCTTTGTCAGATTTTATGAATGCTTCGTTATTGTTTTATCGCGTTTTCGGGTTCGACTCATCACAAATTTTACGAAATGTTATAAGTTTATTCTTTAAAGAAGGCACAATGCGATTTATCTTTAAAAAGGCTTTTTAAGCTTTTCAACAAGGATTTTATAAAAAGGTTGAAGCACGCATCGCATTTCACAAATATTATAGTGTTTTAACTTTTTTGGTTTGTAATTTATGCGAATTTCAGTAAGTACTTTGAAATCAAAGTGGAAAGGAAAAGCCTTTATTCCTAAAATTTTAAGACTTACGCTTAAATGAAATAATGCTTATAAATTTCTATTATTATTTTTAAAGGGTCCCTATTTATTTTAACAATAAATGGGAGGGTGTTGTATAGTACAACACCACCATAGTTGGTTTCAGTATTGAAACTATACATTCTAACTTGTTCAAAGAGTGAAATAACTCAAATTTCACCATTAGGATTCAAAGGAGAATAAAATTTGTCGGAGATATTGAGGAAAACAAGTTTAATTAGTTGATTTTATGTTGTTATTTGGTGTTTTCTATCTCATCTTGACATATTTAAGATATTTAAAGAATTTTGAGAAACCAAGTCCAAGTTTGAGCCTTAGGGGTCAATTTTCATAGCCAAAGTAGAGGCCGAGTTTGCATCTTAATAATTTGCTCTCATTTGGTGACTAGATGTAAGTGATAGTGGTTCAATTTTCATTGTGGAATAATAGCTCAAGCTTTCATTCAAGGCCCAGTTCACACTCCACTGTTGGACGAAGTTTTATACATTTATAGGTTGTGTGTTAGTTGCTAAACTGAGTATGTGCGTTGTTGGATCCTATCCTCATTCATAAAAGGGTCATGTTGTTGTTTTCTAGACATGTCAATCATTTCTATTGCTTCCTATGCATGAGTATAAACCCTCTTTGTATTGTGTATTATGGAAAATCGTTTTGGGGGCTTGGAGAAAACCATTGTGGAAAATCATTTTGGGGGCTTGGAGAAAACCATCTTAATCTTATTGGACATGAAAAAGCCTCATATAATTTGCGCTAGGGTTTTTCGAGTAGAAGGGTAATGAGTTTCTTATTATATGAAGGATACATAATTACAAGAATTATTCCTTTATTTTACTCATTGGAAGTGTCTGGAATGTATATTTGGAGCACTTTGTTATATATATATGAATTTTTTCTTAATGACGCATCTAATCATATTTGGGGACACATTTGGGGTTGCTATCTAATACTAGGTTCCATCTCTCCTATCTGTTCCCTGTGTTGTAAAAGGACTATTTTATGAATCTTATTTCCACATATCAGTTATGTGTAATTTTCTTTGTTTGAAATAAGAGGCATAGAATTATTTTTGAGATTTGTGAGTACATGTTGAGGCATTAAATATGTCATTTGAAACCTTTGGGAACTTATTTTGATGCATGTGGTTTAGTGTATTTAATTATTGAAGTGAAATTTGTGAGAAAAGAACTTGTTTGGCGAAAGACACCATTGAAAATTTAATTTGAAACTAAAAATTTATTAAAAGATTGAGGAATTTGCAAGAGAAAATTTTAGAGGAGGTGTAACCTTTGGAATTCATACTCCAAGGTCGCTTCATACTAACTCTTCAATTTTCCTTAATTTATATATTTAAAATTTTCTTAGTGAATTTGTGAGGATAAGTGTCTAACAAATGCTATTTACTCTACATTTTGACCATTTTTAAATTATCAATTCTATTTGAAATATAAAAAGTATATGTTGGAGTTGCAAGTTTAAGTTGTATAGTTTACACAATCCAAATTCTCAAGGGGATTTTTGATACGTTGAATCTATCTATGTATTTATTTATTCCGTAGTCTAACCAACTTGCTTTTTGGGCTGAAAATCATGGAAATTCCAACAGGTATTTTTGTAAATCCAAGTTATAACTATCAAAATTCAAGATTTTGGGTGCCTTAGAGGTTTTTGATAGTGCTGAATCCATTTCCACCATCAAAAACATGATTCAAACACTGCTAATGCAAGATTTATTAATTTTTTTTGCTCGGATTCCAGCCACTTTTGGCCATGAGGGCAATTCCTCCCCCTTGGTAGACAACTCCTTTATTTATAGATCCATCTTAACCACTCTAAATGACATTCGCACCTCAAAATATTTGATTCCTCTAGTTATTTACTAGATTTTGTAGTTAAACTAGATCTATAAAAACTTATATTTATTTGACATTTATAATTATTATATTAATAATAATATTAAATTGTAAGTAAATTATTTATTTATTTAAAATTTAAATATTATAATATTTATTATTAATATTAATTAAATATTTAAACAAATGTTTTTCCAAATACAATTTAATTGCTAAAGTAAATAAAAACATAATGGTTCATCATTAATCAAAGAAAAATTTAATGTAAAATGATTCAAAATTGATAAATGTCATTCTTTTTAAACATAATTGCTCAACATTCATCAAAGAACAATTTAATATCAAATGATCCGCCAGTGATAAATTTCATTTAAAAAAAAAAGGCAGTGTCATGCAACTTTTGGAAACTACCTTGCTCTCTTTAGGAGAAATTGCTATCTTCGAATCAGGTTTCAACTTGTTAAAATAATTATAAACTTTTGAAATTGGTTCGAAAACAAATATGCTTAATCTTTTAGTTTTTAGAAAGAGCAACGTGATCATTGTTTTTTTTTTCTTTTTTCTTTTTCAGAAGAAAAAAGAACGCTGATTATATTAGAATATAAACAGTACATATACAGAAAAATCTCAGCTTAGGGAGTTCAACGAGAAGTCCACCATAAAAGGCCAAGGAAATGGTGCTCATTTATAGAGTGAATGAGCATAAATTACATATTGGCCTCCACATAACGGGATATATTCCATCCCATACCAATATCCCCGACATATGGTTTAGATATGAATATCAAGGGGAGGATTATAGAGCGAAACAACAAGAGAAAGCAATATAACTATTTAGATAAGAAGTAAAACAGAGAGAAGAGATTGAAAAAGGTAGGATAGCAAAGGAGGCTAGATTATCACGTCCAGAATTTCTCCTCCTATGGAGATGCCATTCCTGAAACAGATACTCAAAACCATTTCTTATGCTTCTCGGCCGACCGGCTCGCTTGTACAATGTTAATAGTCCTTGAAAACTCCATAGAAACCATGATAAAAGCATGAAAAATGTTCTGATCAGGCTCGCTTGAAACTAACAGGCATGCTCGCTTAATGTTAACAAACTGGCTCGCTTGAATTCAAAACGGGCTCGCTTGATGTGAAGGAGCAGAGACATAAAACCGTAGGAAATAACCGACGCGCATTATCACAAAACAGGCTCGCTTGATCTATATAGTCAGGGACTTTGGAAAGAGATGACATCTGAGATTCCATGAGGATATAAGCGTGTTTAGGAATGATGATGAGAACAGGCTCGTGTGTACAATATGAAATCAGCCCTATTTGTGATGTGTATCCGTCTCGCTTGATAGTGTGGACAGGTGTAGAGCAGGCTCGCTTGCAATGGGAAGGATTGATATAAGGAGAGCAGATTATCAACGAACAACCAACCTTCATTTAAAATAGTCATATACTATTGATATGAATAGAGTTTAGTCAGGTACGGCGAGAATTAAGGAAAGACTCTGAGGAATTTGATATAATCAAAGTAAGATCATTCAGCAGCCCATGGTGAGAAGCCTGTGACAAAAAACAAAACTCCCTGTATATCGAGATTAGACAAAAAGAGACTTGGAGCTATAAGAAAAGTATTCAAGGAATGGGAATGGTAAATTCCCCAATCTGTCTGCCATCTGAAAAGTGAATAACTTTCATGGAGCCAAAATCAGCCATAAGCCCCATCTTGGATAGCCGATCAGCCCGAGTGTTGTTTTCTCGGAAAATATGATTAATTGGAGGACGATTCAATCTATGCCACAGGCGCAGAGTCCTGTATCCAGCCAATAAGAAGTGGGGAGTACATATGAAATCTGTTGGTGATCCAGCCAATGATCAACTGAGAATCCCCATATATATGAACGTCCTGGAGTTGCAGATCAGCAGCAACGAGGAGTCCCCCCCATAGAGCCATAATCTCAGCCTTGTTGTTAGAACCCAGACCTCCATTCCAATAGATGTGATAACATTCCCGATCAGAAATATTGATCCAAACCCCGCAGCCCGTCATACCATCAACGGATGCCCCATCAAAATAAATGGCAGGAATTCCAATCTCATGAGGTCTAATGCGATGGGAAGCGTTAACAACATTATCAGCAGGCAGTCTTGGACAATCCTCAACCCATAATTTAATGGCCGAAAAAACTCGATGTACTTGGAAAGGTTTATGCTCAAAAATCAAATGATTCCTAGCGAGCCACACCTCCCAAATAAAATAAAAGGGGAGAGATCTATAATTACTGCTTAATTTGTCCCACTCATATGCGGCTGAAATGAAATCCACCAGACTCCATGATGGATTTAGAAAGAAAGAACTAAACAACTTCCATAGACCAACAATGATGGGGCAGGTGAAGAATAAATGTGATATGGATTCTTCAGACGAACAACATATAACACCATGGCTGGGACCATGGTGACCCCGCTTCCTAAGGTTTTCCCATGTGAGGATTTTCCCCCTCCAAAATAGCCACCCAAAAATTGTGATTTTCGTTGGAATCCTCCTGTGCCAGAAGGGGAAGAAAATTTTGGAGGCATGTGGCAGATGAGATGAAACGATAATATTTCTATACACCTCCTTAACTATTACCATGTTGTCTTTGAGAGGACCATTCCAAAATATTTGATCACCGCCAGGAGCATAGCATAGACTAGCATAACACAGTTGATCCTGGAAAATATCCCATTCATCGGCAACAGATCCTACCAGGCCAAGCTGATCAATAGTTTTAAAAATTGGCGCATCGTAAGACCAATGATAAATAACCTGTGAGTAATACATGATTCCACGCTGAGTCAAGGCATGGAGTAGTCGTTGGGATGGAGCTGTAAGTGGCGACAACATAAGAAAGTTGTTCGACCCTATGGGAATTCTACTCCCATCATGAAAATGCCAGCTTAGTCGGGGAGAGATGTGCACCATAATCATTTTAAAGCTGCACCAAATGCAAGAGATGTTGCGAGGGAAAGAGAAATTATTATCATTGATCAATAACAAAGCATCACCACGAAAATATTTGACTCTATTAATGTTGTTCCAAAGACCGGTTCCCTTAACAGCACACTAGAAAGACTTGGTTAATAGAGCACTATTGAAATCACGAGTGGACAAAATCCCCCATTCGTCTAAATCCTTGGGCATGCTGATAGCAGACAAGCTGCAAAGATGATATTTCCTGTCCATGTTAACTCCTCCCCAGAGAAATTGCGAGATGATGCTATTAATCTTAGATATGACACCTGCCGGAAGATAGAAAAGATGACCCCAAAACACAATCATCTGCGATAAAACAGACTGAATCATAATAATTCGACCACCCACTGAAAGCCATCGATGGGTCCAACGGTGAATCCGAACCCGAAATTTGTCAATAATCCAATTCCAGTCGTTGTTTTTGTATCCACAGGGTTTGATAACATAACCCAAATATTTGAAGCCCATTGTGATCGGGCGAATTCCTACACCCAAAAACTCCGCAATGAAGTTGACCTCCTGTATATTCCCAAATCCATATAAAAGAAAAGATTTACCGCAGTTGATACGTAGCCCTGTGGCAGTCTCAAAGTGACAAAAAGTGATATGAATAAAGAACCAATGGTTTCTTATCAGATATCCAAAGAGCAATAAGTCATCAACAAAAAGGGAGTGCGTAGTAGAAAAACTGTTAGAAAAAGAAAAACCTTGAATATAACCCTTCTGCATAGCTGCATGCATTAACCTACTGAACCCGTCCATGACTAGGATGAAGATGAGGGGGGATAAGGCACACCCCTGTCGTAACCCCCGACCAGCTTCAAAAAAACGAGATGGAAAATCGTTGATCACCACAGCATATCGAACATTTGATACACATGACATGATCCAGGGAATGATGCGAATGGGGAGACCAATCTTGAGCAGTAAGACCCGGATGAAGGACCAGTCCACGGAGTCATATGCCTTATGAAAGTCCACCTTCATTACCAGTCCTTCTTGTTTGTCCGAATGCATGTTAAATCTGTATTCGGTCATTTGATTATTGGTTTAATTATTATTATTATTTAAGAAAAATCATATTATTTTAATTTATAGATTAGTGATTGGTAAAGAAAAATATTTTTTTTTTTTTTAAATATTTTTGGGTTTTAATGTCCAAAAAAACTTAGTTTTTAAATTATTATTGTTCTTAATTATAAATATTTCAAAAAACATGTAACAATATTTTTAACTATGGAGATTCACTTTTCACTTAACTATGCAAATTCTTAACTTATAAATAGATTTTGTTATAATATTATGAGCAAATACCATGAATTATCAATACCAAATGCTTACTATGATACATGTTAATATGACATTTTTTAAAATTATCTGTATTGGGTCATTTGAATCTAGGTTTATTTATTATTGTTATTTAAGAAAATTCGTGTTATTTTAACTTATAGATTAGTGGTTTCAAATTATTATTGTTATTAATTATAAATATTTCAAAAAACATGTAACAATATTTTTAACTATGGAGATTCACCTTTTACTTAACCATGGAAATTCTTAACTTGTAAATATATTTTATTATAATACTATGAGCCAATACCATGACTTATCAGTACCACATGCTCAATATGACACATGTTGATATGACATTTTTTAAAATTAATTAATTTTAGATAAATGAATTAAAAGATTATAACTAACTTGGAAATAAATCTTAATCCTTTATCTATGAATAGTACTATGACTATTTCTAGATATTCTATGGAGATTAAATCTCTACCATTCACATATATACATATATACACTATAAAAAAATATGTAACAACATTCTTATTCATGGAGACTCAGTGCCACTTTATTATGGATATTATTGAATTGCAAATAGGCTTTGTTACAATACCATGAGCCAATACCATGAGCCAATACCATGACATATCAATACCACATGCCCAAAAAATCATAAGTCATTTTATATGTTCATATGTTCATTATTTTCAATTAATGAATTTAATTATAAGTGCAAACAAAGTCATAACTAGTTATCATGGATATTCTTGATTTGTAAATAGGCTTTGTTACAATACCATGAGCCAATACCATGGCATATCAATACCACATGCCCAAAAAATCATAAGTCATTTCATATGTCACTTTTTCATATGACATTATTTTCAATTAATGAAATTAATTAAAAGCAAAAAAAGTCATAACTAGTTTGAAAATAAATGTTAACCTTTCATTGTGTATACTACTAAGAATATTCTGATGTTAAATGTTACCATCCACCCAATAATTATTGATAGTTAAATTAAAATTATGAAATTCCTCTTCAATTTTATTTATTTATTAATGATATAAAATAATAAAAAATCAAGATAAGTAATTCTTATCTTGATTCATATGACACACACTTATAAACATCAATCCATAATAAAACATCATAATACTTACTTTATGATACATTTCACATTACTAAAATACAAATTAGAAAACTAACTAAACTATAACTTTATTTTAAGTTATTATTATTAATTATAAAAACAATTAATATATACGTTAAATATATATTTAAAATTAAAAAATAATTACTAACCATAAGATTTGCTCCCTTTTATCATAAAGATTTTTAATATGTAATAAACTTTGTTAAAATGTTATGAGCTACTATGATCTATGAATACCATATGTTCAAAAAATTATAAATCATTTCAAATTACACTTTTTAATGTCATTTTTAATTAATTATTATAATTAAAATATCATAATTACTTTAATTTAATTTATGATGGATATTTTTTATATGTACTAAATTTTGTTAAAATACTTTTAATTGCGTTGAGAGGCACGCTCTACAACTCAGTATAGGGCACATGTGTAGATGTAATGTAAGTAAACATTTGAAATGTCGGAGTATAGGATAAATGTGTAGATGTAATGAAATGTAGGAGTATAGGGTAAATGTGTAGATGTAATGTAAGTAAACATTTGAAATATCAGAGTATAGGGCACATGTGTAGATGTAATGTAAGTAAAAATTTGAAGTGTCGGCTCAATTATAATCAATATATTTGTAATAATTACTATATTTGTAATAATTATCCCTATCTCTTAACTCAGATTTGAACACTTAGAAAATAAGTTTGGTAAATAATAAAAATATAAATAAACCCGAGGTATGGTAAATAAATAAAACCTCTTTTTATACTTACTCCATATTAAAAAAAATGTATGGTAAATAAATTATAAAACTGATGTATGGTAAATAAATTAAACCTTTTTTTATACTTACTCCATATTAAAAAAAAAGATATATGGTAAATAAATAAATAAACTAGAGGTATGGTAAATAAATAAAAATATAAATAAACTGGAGGTATGGTAAATACATAAAATCTCTTTCTATACTAACTAGAGAGGCATGGTAAATAAATAAAACCTTTTTATTTATTTTATTTATTTTTGTTTTTTATATTAAGTCCAGATGTATGGTAAATAAGTAAAAATATAAATAATCTAGAGATATAGTATGACTCCGATGTATAAGTATGTCACATCCTAAAAAAATAATAAAAATAATTTTCACCAATGTCCCCAAAACCTTAACTTGAATCTTAAATTATATATAGTTCATGATTCCTTATATATATATATATAACTTTTTAACCTTATTAATATGCTAAGATTAATTATTAAAATATAGCTATCTATTATCTCTACAACCCAGTATGGGGTAGATCTCAGTTAAAAATGTAAACATGTAAACATGTAAAAGTAAATGTAATGTTTAAAATTAACATTTTTGATCTAATGCCCATCCTATTTAAAAATAAACCTAATTATTATTATTATTTATAAACATAATATAAATTTTAAATATAAAGAGTTTAGGGATGATAAATAAATAAAAATATAAATAAACCAGAACTATGGTAAATAAATAAAACCTCTTTTATACTTACTCCAAAGGTATGGTAAATAAATAAAGCCTTTTTTTATATTTACTCCATAAACCTCTTCATATTTACAAGAACTCAAAAAAGAGGTTTTATTCAAGTGAAGCCTATAGGCTAAATATCATGGGACAGATTATTATTAATACCATGGGATAAATACCACATTTATAAAAGAGGTATGGTAAATAAATAAATCAATATAAAAAAGGTATAAAGAGGCATGATAACTATATAAAAACATATCAAATATCATTATAAATCAACATCTAATTATATACCAAGCCTATGGACCAGATACCATGGTATATAAAAGAGGTATGGTAAGTAAATAAAACATATTTTTATATTTACTCCATAAACCTCTTTATTTATAACCTCTTTATATTTACGAGCACTTAAAAAAAGAGGTTTTATTTAGGTGAAGCCTATGGGCCAAATTATTATTAATACCATGCCAAAAAAACATTATTAGTCCTAATATTAATATTAAAAGATTATTATTATTATTATTATTAAATCTAATATTTATAGTAATATTATTATATTTAATAATTTTGGATTAATACAATATTAAATCTGGTATATTATAATATACATTAATATATCATGATATATATGGAAGGGAGGAACAAAGACATAAAGTGATAGAGGTGGAGAGATAGGGGGAGTGAGAAGGGAGAAATGAGGATAAACTCAAGGAGAGGGGAGAGGAGGAATGAAGAGAGAGGGAGGGAGAGGAGTGAGAGAGGTAGAAAAGTGTGAGAGAGGAAGAGCGAGACATAAATATGGAGGGGGGAGAGGAGAGAGGGAGGGAGATAGTGAGAGGATTGGAGGGCAGAGAGAGAGAGAGAGAGAGAGAGAGAGAGAGAGAGAGGGGACTTGAGAGAGAGAGGAGGAGAAAGGAAGAGATAGAGAGCTAGAGTTGGAGGTGGCTAGAGGGAGGGAAGAAGAAAGACATAGAAAGTGAGAAGTGGGGAGAGAGAGAGGGAGTGACAAGGGAGATATGGAGAGGGGAGAAGGAGAGAGGGAGTGATATAGTAACAGAGTTGGATGGTGAAGAGAGGGAGAGATACAAAGAGAGAGAGATAGATGTGGGAAAGAAAGGGAGAGAGGAGAAGTAAGAGAAAGAGGATGTGAGAGAGTGGAGAGAGGGAGGGAAAGAGAGATGGAGTTGGAGGGGGGAGAGAAGGAAGATGATTTATTGTACTAGATGCATTGATTTCATTGTGGTTGGTGATTTCTAATCCTATTTTCTTTCTTGCACTATATGCATTGCTTTTAGTGTAGATGTTAAGAGAGAGAGAGGGGGGGGGATTGGATGGAAAAGAGAGAGAGAGAGAGAGGAAGGATGACAGAGAGGACTTGAGAGAGAGGAAGAGAGTGATGGGGGAAGAGAGAAAATTGGAGGGAAAAGAGAGAGAGGGGGAGAGAGAGGAAGGACGGGAGAGAGGAGGAGAAAGAGAGGGAGATAGAAGGAGTGATGGAGGGATATAGAGATGGAGTTGGAGGGGGAGATAGGGAGGGAAGAAGAAATACATAGAGAGTGAGAAGTGGAGAGAGAGATTAAGTGAGAAGGGAGAGATGGAGAGAAAGTGTGTATGTTTTGGGGTCAGATAAAGAGAAAAATAATGAGATATGGAGAGAAGGGAGGAAATGATCCGGATTTTATGCAGGAACACAACAGAATACAGAAATAACCATGAACATAGAGATGCAGCGGAAATAATGCTTCATTTCATTAATATCAAATAACAGAAATATGCTTACAGGCATAATGGAAATAAAATAGCTAGGGTGCTGGTAGCGAATCTATGAGAAGAGATGTGATGGCTACAGACCTTCGAACTGTGTTACAATGAGGCTCGAGGGCCTTTTTATTGTTGAGAAACAATGTAGAATATGAAACGTCCAAAAAGCTAACCGTAGGAGATGAGGCACCAAAACTGTGGGCGCCCGTTTGAGTAAATTGGTCGTTCAACTTCCCGGGGGCATAACTTTGGCACCCGATCTCCGTTTGACACGTTCAATAGCTCGTTAGAAAGATCTATCCGAGGACTTCAATTTTTGAACGAGCAACAAAAATTGATGGTGCTGGTCCAAATGGAATAGGTGGGTGGGCACCGATATCCACCTGGATCATTCCTCCCTCCTTAGGAAGCAATGGTCCCCATTGCATTGAGATCCTCCATGAGATGAGGCAAATTCTATTGAACTGAGTATTAGATGTGTTGAAGATGTCATGGACCTGCGGGTGGACCTGTTGGATGCGTTTAGTAAATTTGGTTTCTTTATCAGCCTCAGATAGTACATGTTTGTATTCTGTATGTGTAGTTGAAGGATGTATGGAAACATTAGGCGGTGGTGCGTTGGGAGTCAGATCAATGGAGTGCTTGTCTTGTGATGTGAAGGAACCTGTGAGTGAGAGGAAATTGTCATCGTATTCCTCCATGACTTTGTCCATGCATTGCCGTACGTGAAAATTTTGTTTGAGGTTGTAGCCCATGATATTATTCTTTCCACGTGAGTGAGTCGTAAGGAAAATGAATTTCCTGGTCTAGGAAACAATCTTACTGCGTTGTTTTGCAGTAGTCAAAGAGATGGCAGGAGGCGGTACTACCTCCGGTATCCTGTACAAGTTATTTCCCAAAGTAATAATAACAGCACGAGGCTTAGACTCATACACAGCATGTCGCCTCCACAAGTATGGTTGGCCCAATAATACATCAGCTGCATCAAGAGGAGCAACATCACACAATACCTCATCCGTGAATGGCTTGATACTGTATGGAAGTCGGCACTGCTGGCGGATGCGGAGATCTCTCCCTGGGTGGAGCCACCCGATGGTATACGGCTGCGGGTGTGCTATGGTTGGTAGGCCGAGTCGCTTCACGACGTCTGCTGAAATGAGGTTCTTTTGGCTTCCGCTATCGACGAGAAACTGCAGCGGAGAACCCTTCACCCACATCTGCGACTGGAAGAGGCGCTCCCCCTCCTCTGGATCCTCTGGACCCTCCTTCTGGATCTTGGTGGTGGCAACAATGGCACTGGGATCCGCATCAATGATTTGCTTCCCTTTGTCATTGCCTTTGTCTGGTTCTAACTCAGGATCAGAAAATGCATCTGATTCGGGTGCCTTTAGTTCAGCCACCAAAGACTGTTTGGCCCGACACTCGTTTGTGATGTGAGTGGGGCTGTTATGAAATTCACACCACTTCCCTGTGTCCTTCTTTGGATTTGTGGTGTTGTTCTGAGTCGCATTGCTTTGGCCTTGCCCCTTGTTCTTCGGTTCGAGGGCACCTTTCGGATTCGCAGATCCAAAGTCTCGCTTCTTCTGCTTAAATTTCTGCTCGATCTTGGCGGCATAGCGATATGCCGTGCCAAGCGATGTAATGTCGAGGAACTCCATTTCCTCTTGAATGTGTTTGTGCAGACAACCGCGGTACTTGAGCACCAAATGTCTCTCTGAATCTTTAATACCCAACTTTGTGCGTAGGGTATGGAACAAATTCGTCAGTTCGTGCACATCTTGATCCTTTTGTTGCCGCTGCGTGGTCCATTGGATGTATTTGTCCTCATAGCTCCCCACAGGGTAATATTGTTCCTTGATGCCGTCTCGGAACGAATTCCAAGTGGGTGTGGCCGAGAACAGAGAGGGTTCCTCTTCGCCCTCTTGCTCACGGTAGGTTTCCCACCAGTCTTTGAAATGGGGGGCAGCTTTGAGGAGTGCAAAAATAATCTTTTCTCGGTCAGAGAAGTCATGGACCGAGAAATACCCTTCCAACAAATTTAACCATCTGTCTACAACGTCTGCATCTATTTTTCCTTCAAATATAGGAACGTCAAAGTTTACCTGTACCTTGAAGGGAGTGGCGCCTCCAGAGTGGCTGTTGGATGCAGATGCGCCATATGTGGGCAGTCGTTGAAGGATTTGAGCAAAGGTATCCATCATCGCGTTCCTTTGTTTCTCGAGGGCCTCCTCGAGCAGTATTTTGATAGGATCTCCTGCTCCCTCGTCTTTCTTTTCTTCCGCCATGGGAGGTCGTCGGGGTTTGCGAGGCTGATCTTGCAAGGGTTCAACCAGATCGAGCCCTAACTCCTTATACCATGACCGCGTTGGGGACATGCAAAGAAAAACAAAGAAAGAGCAGACCCGCTCTGATACCACTGATCCGGATTTTATGCAGGAACGCAACAGAATACAAAAATAACCATGAACATAGAGATGCAGCGGAAATAATGCTTCATTTCATTAATATCAAATAATAGAAATATGCTTACAGGCATAATGGAAATAAAATAGCTAGGGTGCTGGTAGCGAATCTCTGAGAAGAGATGTGATGGCTACAGACCTATGAACTGTGTTACAATGAGGCTCGAGGGCCTATTTATTGTTGAGAAACAATGTAGAATCTGAAACATCCAAAAACCTAACCGTAGGAGATGAGGTGCCAAAACTGTGGGCGCCCGTTTGGGTAAATTGGTGGTTCAACTTCCCGGGGGCATAACTTTGGCACCCGATCTCCGTTTGACGCGTTCAATAGCTCGTTAGAAAGATCTATCCGAGGAATTCAATTTTTGAACGAGAAACATTGGTCCATGGGCCCATGTTGCTCTCCGTTTTCCCAAAAAATGTCGTTTAGGGCCTCAAAACGGCTCCAGAAGTTCAGGACCAGAAAAACTGCTAAAAATAGTAAGTTTTGTTGCAACTTGAAAATTGAAAGAACTGAATATGAAGGTTCAAATGGAATAGGTGGGTGGCCACCAATATCCACCTGGATCATTAAGCCCCAAAAACGGCTCCGAGAGTGGAGGACCCGAAAACCTGCTAAAAATAGTAAGTTGTGCTGAATGTGAAAATCTGCAAGAATTGATGGTGCTGGTCCAAATGGAATAGGTGGGTGGGCACCGATATCCACCTGGATTAGGAAATAAGGAGAGAGGGAGGGAATATAGTAATAGAGTTGGAGGGTGAAGAGAGAGAGAGAGATAGAGATGTCGAAGAGAAAAGGAGAGAGAGGAAGGAAGATGGAGGATGTGAGAGAGTAGATAGAGGGAGGGAAAGGGAGATGTAGTTTGAGGGGGGAGAGAGGGAAGAAGATTTCTTGCACTAGATGAATTGATTTCAGTGTAGATGGTGATTTTAATCCATTTTGATTGCTTGCACTAGATGCATTGATTTTAGTGAAGATGTTGATTTCTAATTATATTTAATTGCTTGCACTAGATGCATTGAGTTTAATGTAGATGATTTCTAATCCTATATGATTGTTCACACTAAATGCATTGATTTTAGTGTAGACGTTGATTTCTTATCCTATTTGATTGCTTGCACTAGATGCATTAATTTCAGTGTAGTTGTTGATTTCTAAATATATTTGACTGCTTGCAATAGATGCATTGATTTCAATGTAGATGATTTCTAATCCTATTTGATTTCTTACACTAAATGCATTTATTTCAGTGTAGATGGTGATTTCTAATCCTATTTGATTGCTTGCACTAGATCCATTGATTTCAATGTAGATGTTGGTTTCTAATATTATTTGCTTACTTGCACTAGATACATTGATTTCAGTGTAGATGATGATTTATAATCCTATTTTTACTACCTGCATTAAATGCATTGATTTCAATGTAGATGTTGTATTCTAATCTTATATCATTGTTTGCATTAGATGCATCGATTTCAGTGTAGATGTTGATTTCTAATTTGATTTAATTGGATGTACATTGATGGTACATTAATTTTAAAGTGACTGGATTAACATTATGCATTGATTTCAATGTAAGCACACAAAATTATTGACAATTTACATTGATTTTTGTGTTATAGTAATTCAACCTATTAATATTTAAGGGCAAGAGAGACAATGTATGTTGTTTAGTACAATAGTTCAAGCTAAATATTTAAATGGTTTAACTATCCTTTTCATATTGATAATCGATATGAAAATATGACAAAATTAACAAGGGTGACAATAAGAATAGTAGAAGAAAATAATTTGAGATTGATCACAATGAAGACTATTTGTAATTGAATGCATTCTTATTATTAGCATTTTATATCATTCAACACTATTACATTGTCACTTTGCATTCAAAAATTTTATTTCATCATTTTTCATCATTAAAGTTATTAATAATATTTATCATCTCAACAAACTGAGGTAACTAAGAAAATTTTAAAATTAAAATGACCAGATAAATATTATACATATTTATCATATATAAAATGATTATATTTATATTATATGTATTTTCATATTATTGATAAAATTAATCATATGTTCGATATATTTTCTTTGGCCGCACACGATTGAAACCAACCTAGATCCATCTTAACTCCGGATCTATCAAGTGCCCAGAGGGATCAAATCTCTCGAGGTGCAAACCTTTCCTCAGGTTTTGCACTAAAAAAAGAGGAAGATATGGAGAGGGGAGAAGGAGAGAGAGAGAGTGATATAGTAACAGAGTTGGATGGTGAAGAGAGGGAGAGATACAAAGAGAGAGAGATAGATGTGGGAGAGAAAGGGAAAGAGGGGAAGTAAGAGAGAGAGAGGGTGTGAGAGAGTGGAGAGAGGGAGGGAAATAGAGATGGAGTTGGAGGGGGGACAGAAGGAAGACGATTTTCACTAGATTCATTGATTTCATTGCGGTTGGTGTTTTCTAATCCTATTTGATTTCTTGCACTATATGCATTGATTTTAGTGTAGATGTTAAGAGAGAGAGAGGGGGGGGGATTGGATGGAAAAGAGAGAGAGAGAGAGAGAGGGAAATATAGAGAAAGGGAGAGGGAGGAAGGACGATAGAGAGGACTTGAGAGAGAGGAAGAGAGTGATGGGGGAAGAGAGAAAATTGGAGGGAAAAGAGAGAGATAGAGGGAGAGAGAGGAAGGATGAAAGAGAGTAGGAGAAAGAGAGGGAGATAGAAGGAGAGATGGAGGGATAGAGAGATGGAGTTGGAGGGGGAGATGGGGAGGGAAGAAGAAATACATAGAGAGCGAGAAGTGGAGAGAGATATTAAGTGAGAAGGGGGAGATAGAGAGAGAGAGTGTGTATGTTTTGGAGTTAGATAAAGAGAAAAAGAATGAGATATGGAGAGAAGGGAGGAGAAAAGGAGAGAGGGAGGGATATAGTAATAGAGTTGGAGGGTGAAGAGAGAGAGAGATATATAGAGATGTCAGAGAGAAAAGGAGAAAGAGGAAGGAAGAGGGAGGATGTGAGAGAGTGGATAGAGGGAGGGAAAGGGAGATGTAGTTCGAGGGGGGAGAGAGGGAAGAATATTTCTTGCACTAGAGGAATTGATTTTAGCGTAGATAATGATTTCTAATCCATTTTTATTGCTTGCACTAGATGCATTAATTTCAGTGTAGTTGTTGATTTCTAAATATATTTGACTGCTTGCACTAGATGCATTCATTCCAATGTAGATGATTTCTAATCCTATTTGGTTGCTTACACTAAATGCAATGATTTCAATGTAGATGGTGATTTCTAATCCTATTTGATTGCTTGCACTAGATCCATTTATTTCAGTGTAGATGTTGGTTTCTAATATTATTCACTTACTTGCACTAGATACATTGATTTCAGTGTAGATGATGATTTCTAATCCTATTTTACTAGTTGCATTAGATGCATTGATTTCAATGTAGATGTTGTTTTCTAATCTTATTTGATTGTTTGCATTAGATGCATTGATTTCAGTGTAGACAATGATTTCTAATTTGATGTAATTGGATGTACATTGATGATACATTAGTTTTAAAGTGACTGGATTAACATTATGCATTGATTACTCTGTAAACACACACAATTATTGACAATTTACATTGATTTTTGTGTTATAGTAATTCAACCTATTAATATTTAAGAGCAAGAGAGAGAATGTATGATGTTTAGTACAATAGTTCGAACTAAATATTTAAATGGTTTAACTATCCTTTTCATATCGATAATCGATATGAAAAGATGACAAAAATAACAAGGGTGACAATAAGAATAGTAGAAGAAAATAATTTTAGATTGATCACAATGAAGACTATTTGTAATTGAATGCATTCTTATTATTAGCATTTTCCATCATTCAACACTATTACATTGTCACTTTGCATTCAAAAATTTTATTTCATCATTTTTCATCATTAAAGTTATTAATAATATTTATCATCTCAACAAACTAAGGTAACTACGAAAATTTTAAAATTAAAATGACCAGATAAATATTAGACATATTTAGCATATATAAAATTATTATATTTATATTATATGTATTTACATATTATTGATAAAATTAATCACATGTTCAGTATATTTTCCTTGGGTGCACACGACTGAAACCAGCCTAGATCCATCTTAACTCCAGCCTAGATCCATCTTAACTCTGGATCTATCAAGCGCCCAGAGGGATCAAATCTCTCAAGGTGCAAACTTTTCCTCAGGTTTTTCACTCAAAAAAGAGGTTTTCTCCTCAAGAGATTTGATCCCTAACGACGATTGATAGATGCAGAGTTAAGATGGATCTAGTATTTAGGAAAACTAAAAAAAAAAGGGTTTTATTTAGGTGAAGCGTATAGGAAAAATACCATGGGAAAAATTATTATTAATACCATGTGCTAAATACCATGGGCCAAATAGCATATTTATAAAAGAGGTATAAAGATGTATGGTAAATAAATATAAATACATCAAATAGGATTAGAAATCAACATCTATAAATAAAATAGAGGTATGGTAAATAAATTATACCTATTTTCATATTTACCCTATAATTAGCTTTGTATTTACCAACACTCAAAAAATAGGTTTTATTTAGGTGAATCCCATGGGCCAAATTATTATTAATACCTTGCAAAAATATTATTGACCCTAATATTAATATTAATAATATTAAATTTAATATTCATTTTAATATATTATAGTATTAATATTATTAAATTTAATAACGTTGGATTAATACAATATAAAATTTGTTATATTATAATATATATTAACATATCATGATATATATTAACTCTAGATATATATGGGAGGGAAGAACAAAGACATAGAGTGATAGAGGTGGAGAGATATGGGAAATGACAAGGGAGATATGGAGATAAACCGAAGGAGAGGGGAGAGGAGGAATGAAGAGAGAGAGAGGGAGAGGAGTGAGAGAGGTAGAGAAGGGTAAGAGAGGGAGAGGGAGACCCAAAGATGGAGGGGGGAGAGAGAGAAGGAGAGAGGGAGGGGGCAGAGAGAGAGAGAGAGAGAGAGAGAGATGGGAGAAGAGAGAGGGAGGTAGGAGAGAAAGGGAGAGAGAGGAAGGACGATATATAAGATTTGAGAGAGAGGACGATAGAGGGAGGGATAGAGAGATGGATTTGGAGGGGGAGAGAGGGAGGGAAGAAGAAAGGCATAGAGAGTGAGAAGTGGAGAGAGAGAGGGAGTGTCAAGGGAGAGGTGGAGAGAGAGTGTGTATGTTTAGGGGTGAGATAAAGAGAAAAATAAGGAGAGATAGAGAGAGAGGGAGTGACAAGGGAGGGATGGAGGGAGAGTGTGTATGTTTGGGTGTGAGATAAAGAAACAAAGAAATAGAGATGGAGAGAAGGGGGGGGAGAAGGAGAGAGAAGGAGATAGGGAGGAATATACTAACATAGTTGGAGGGTGAAGAGAATCGAGAGAAAGAGAGAGAGGTGGGAGAGAAAGGGAGAGAAAGGAAGGAAGGGAGAGGATGTGAGAGAGTGGAGAGGGGGAGGGAAAGAGAGATGGAGTTAGAGGGGGAGAGAGAGGTAGGTAAGAAGAAATACATATAGAGAGAAATGTGGAGAGAGAGAGAGGGAGTGATAAGAAAGATGGAGAGATAGGGAGAGAGGAAAATAGGAGGAAAGAGAGATAGAAGCAAGGGAGAGGGAGAGAATGGGAAGATAGAGATATATATGGAAGGCAAAGATAGGGAAGAAGAGCGAGATGGAGAGAGGGAGGGAGGGAAAAAGAGATTGTTAGATATGGAGTGAGAGAGTGTGTGTGCTTTGAGGGGGGGGGGGTGTGAGATAGAGAGACAAGGAAGGAGAGATGGAGGGTGATATAGATGTAGATGGAGGGGGGAGAGAGGGAAGAAGATTTCTTGCATTACATGCATTGATTTCAGTGTAGATGGTGATTTCTAATCCTATTTGATTACTTGCACTAGATGCATTGATTTTAGTGTAGATATTGATTTCTCATGATATTTGGTTGCTTGCACTAGATGCATTGATTTCAATGTAGATGATTTATAATCTTATTTGATTGCTGCACTAAATGCATTGATTTTAGTGTAGATGGTGTTTTCTAATCCTATTTTATTGCTTTCACTAGATGCATTGATTTCAATATAAATGTTGATTTCTAATTATATTTGATTGCTCGCACTTCCTATTTGATTGTGTGTGCACTAAATGCATTGATTTCAGTGTAGGTGGTAATTTCTAATCCTATTTGATTTCTTGCACTAAATGCATTGATTTCAGAGTAGATGGTGATTTCTAATCCTATTTGATTGCATGCACTAAAAGTATTCATTTCAGTGTAGATGTTGGTTTCTAATCATATTTTCTTACTTTCACTAGATGCATTGATTTCAGTGTAGATGTTGGTTTCTAATATTATTCGCTTACTTGCACTAGATACATTGATTTCAGTGTAGATGATGATTTCTAATCCTATTTTACTAGTTGCATTAGATGAATTGATTTCAATGTAGATGTTGTTTTCTAATCTTATTTGATTGTTTGCATTAGATGCATTGATTTCAGTGTAGACAATGATTTCTAATTTGATGTAATTGGATGTACATTGATGATACATTAGTTTTAAAGTGACTGGATTAACATTATGCATTGATTACTCTGTAAACACACACAATTATTGACAATTTACATTGATTTTTGTGTTATAGTAATTCAACCTATTAATATTTAAGAGCAAGAGAGAGAATGTATGATGTTTAGTACAATAGTTCGAACTAAATATTTAAATGGTTTAACTATCCTTTTCATATGATAATCGATATGAAAAGATGACAAAAATAACAAGGGTGACAATAAGAATAGTAGAAGAAAATAATTTTAGATTGATCACAATGAAGACTATTTGTAATTGAATGCATTCTTATTATTAGCATTTTCCATCATTCAACACTATTACATTGTCACTTTGCATTCAAAAATATTATTTCATCATTTTTCATCATTAAAGTTATTAATAATATTTATCATCTCAACAAACTAAGGTAACTACGAAAATTTTAAAATTAAAATGACCAGATAAATATTAGACATATTTAGCATATATAAAATTATTATATTTATATTATATGTATTTACATATTATTGATAAAATTAATCACATGTTCAGTATATTTTCCTTGGGTGCACACGACTGAAACCAGCCTAGATCCATCTTAACTCCAGCCTAGATCCATCTTAACTCTGGATCCCTCTTTAATGTGGGGGTCAAATCTCAGGAGTGCAAAATTTTCCTCAGGGAGTTTCACTCAAAAGAGGTTTCTCCCTCTGAGAGATTTGATCCCTAACGACGATGTTAGATGCGGGGATTAGATGAATCTATGTTAAGAAAAACTAAAAAAAAAAGGGTTTTATTTAGGTGAAGCGTATAGGAAAAATACCATGGGACAAATTATTATTAATACCATGCTAAATACCATGGGCCAAATAGCATATTTATAAAAGGAGTATAAAGATGTATGGTAAATAAATATAAATACATCAAATAGGATTAGAAATCAACATCTATAAATAAAATAGAGGTATGGTAAATAAATTATACTATATATTTACCCTATAATTAACTTTATATTTACCAACACTCAAATGAAGAGGTTTTATTTAGGTGAATCTTATGGTCCAAATTATTACTAATACCTTGCAAAAAAACATTATTAACCCTAATATTAATATTAAAATATTATTATTATTATTATCAAATTTAATATTCATATTAATATATTATAGTATTAATATTATTAAATTTAATAACTTTGGATTATTACAATATAAAATTTGTTATATTATAGTATATATTAATATATCATGATATATATTAACTCTAGATATATATGGGAGGGAAGAACAAAGACATAGAGTGATAGAGAGGTGGAGAGATATAGAGAATGACAAGGAGATATGGAGATAAGACAGAAGGAAGGAGAGAGACAGAAGAGAGAGGGAGAGGAGTGAGAGAGGTAGAGAAGGGTAAGTGAGAGGGACTAAAGATGGAGGGGGGGAGAGAGAGAGAGAGAGAGAGAGAGAGAGAGAGAGAGAGAGAGATGGGAGAAGAGAGAGGGAGAGAGAGGAAGGACGATATATAAGATTTGAGAGAGAGGATGATAGAGGGAGGGATAGAGAGATGGATTTGGAGGGGGAGAGAGGGAGGGAAGAAGAAAGACATAGAGAGTGAGAAGTGGAGAGAGAGAGGGAGTGTCAAGGGAGAGGTGGAGAGAGAGTGTGTATGTTTAGGGGTGAGATAAAGAGAAAAATAAGGAGAGATAGAGAGAGAGGGAGTGACAAGGGAGGGATGGAGGGAGAGTGTGTATGTTTGGGTGTGAGATAAAGAAACAAAGAAATAGAGATGGAGAGAAGGGGGGGGAGAAGGAGAGAGAAGGAGATAGGGAGGAATATACTAACATAGTTGGAGGGTGAAGAGAATTGAGAGAAAGAGAGAGAGGTGGGAGAGAAAGGGAGAGAAAGGAAGGAAGGGAGAGGATGTGAGAGAGTGGAGAGGGGGAGGGAAAGAGAGATGGAGTTAGAGGGGGAGAGAGAGGTAGGTAAGAAGAAATACATAGAGAGAGAAATGTGGAGAGAGAGAGAGGGAGTGATAAGAAAGATGGAGAGATAGGGAGAGAGGAAAATAGGAGGAAAGAGAGATAGAAGCAAGGGAGAGGGAGAGAATGGGAAGATAGAGATATATATGGAAGGAAAAGATAGGGAAGAAGAGCGATATGGAGAGAGGGAGGGAGGGAAAAAGAGATTGTTAGATATGGAGTGAGAGAGTGTGTGTGCTTTTGGGGGGGGTGTGAGATAGAGAGACAAGGAAGGAGAGATGGAGGGTGATATAGATGTAGATGGAGTGGGGAGAGAGGGAAGAAGATTTCTTGCATTAGATGCATTGATTTCAGTGTAGATGGTGATTTCTAATCCTATTTGATTACTTGCACTAGATGCATTGATTTTAGTGTAGATATTGATTTCTCATGATATTTGGTTGCTTGCACTAGATGCATTGATTTCAATGTAGATGATTTATAATATTATTTGATTGCTGCACTAAATTCATTGATTTTAGTGTAGATGGTGTTTTCTAATCCTATTTTATTGCTTTCACTAGATGCATTGATTTCAATATAAATGTTGATTTCTAATTATATTTGATTGCTTGCACTTCCTATTTGATTGTGTGTGCACTAAATGCATTGATTTCAGTGTAGGTGGTAATTTCTAATCCTATTTGATTTCTTGCACTAAATGCATTGATTTCAGAGTAGATGGTGATTTCTAATCCTATTTGAATGCATGCACTAAAAGTATTCATTTCAGTGTAGATGTTGGTTTCTAATCATATTTTCTTACTTTCACTAGATGCATTGATTTGAGTGTAGATGTTGATTTCTAATCCTATTTGATTTCTTGCATTAGATGCATTGATATAGTAATAGAGTTGGAGGGTGAAGAGACTCAAGAGAGAGAGAGAGAGAGAGAGAGAGAGAGAGAGAGGTGGGAGAGAAAGGGAGAGAGAGCAAGGAAGAGAGAGGATGTGAGAGAGTGGAGAGAGGGAGGGAACAAGAGATGGAGTTCGAGGGGTAGAGAGAGGAAGGTAAGAAGAAAGGCATAGAGAGAGAAAGGTGGAGAGAGGGAGAGGGAGTGATAAGGAATATTGAGAGAGAGGGAGAGAGGAAAACAAGAAGAGAGAGAGATAGAAGTAGGGGAGAGGGAGAGAACAGGAAGATAGAGATATAGAGGGAAGGTGAAGAGAGGGAACAAGAGAGAGATGGAGAGAGGGAGGAAGGGAAAAAGAGATTGACAGATGTGGAGTGAGAGAGCATGCGTGAGACACAGGGGATTCACTGCGGGAGCAATACCATACCATGTGGGTTCATATTGGGGGATATATACTGAGGAAAAAATGACATAATATATTGGGGATATATAGGGGATAAAGGGTTTTTATATTGGAAGGTATAAAAAATGGAGCTCAAAGTTAGTGAAAAAATATAAATGGGTATAAAAAATGTTAATGAAAAAATGGATACCTACAATATCTAGTGGAAGTAGGGGTTTTTTAAATTGGGAAGGTGTATTGGGTTTGTATTAGTAGGGGGTTAAATAATGTGAATTTTAGGGGTATTTTCCAATATGTAGTCAAATTAAGGGTGTTGTTTAATATGCCATGAATGCACGTGATAGGTCAGAGATTCATTGAGTGAATCCCCGGTGGCGTGAGATAGAGAGACAAAGGAGAGATGTAGGGACACACACACACACACATATATATATATGGAGGGGGGAGAGAGGGAAGAAGATTTCTTGCATTAGATGCACTGATTTTAGTGTAGATGGTGATTTATAATCCTATTTGATTGTTTGTATTAGATGCATTGATTTTAGTGCATATATTGATTTCTCATGATATTTTATTGCTTGAACTAGATGCATTGATTTCAATGTAGATGTCGATTTCTAATTATCTTTGATTGATTGCACTAAATGCATTGATTTCAGTGTAAGTGGTGATTTTTAATCCTATTTGATTTCTTGCACTAAATGCATTGATTTAAGTGTAGATGTTGGTTTCTAATTTTATTTTCTTACTTGCACTAGATGCATTGATTTGAGTGTAGATGTTGATTTCTAATCCTATTTTTTGTATTGCATTAGATGCATTGATTTTAGTATAAAAATTGGTTTATAATATTATTTGATTGCTTGCATTACATGCATTGATTTCAGTCTATATGGTGATTCATAATCCTATTTTATTGCTTACACTAAATGCATTGATTTCAGTGTAGATGTTGGTTTCTAATCCTATTTTCTTACTTGCACTAGATGCATTGATTTGAGTGTAGATGTTTATTTCTAATCATATTTGATTACTTGCATTAGATTCATTGCATTGATTTGAGTGTAGATGTTGATTTCTAATCATATTTGATTACTTGCATTAGATGTATTGCTTTCATTGTAGATGTTGGTTTCTAATCCTATGATTTCAGTGTAGATGTTGATTTCTGATTTGATGTAATTGGATGTATGATGGTAGATTAGTTTTAAAGTGATTGGATTAACAATGTGCATTGATTTTAGTGTAGGCAATGTACATTGATTTGTGTGTTATAGTAATTCAACTTATTGGAGAGCAAGAGAGACAAGGTATGATGTTTGCTACAACATCTCGAGCTAAAAATTTAAATAGTTTACCATTTCAAATGTAGAATAAGAACACAAAATGACAAGACTAACAAGAGTGACAATAAGAATAGTAAGAGAAAATAGTTTGATAGTAACCACAATGAAGATTATTTGTAATTGACTACATTCTCATTATTCACATTTTTTATCATTCAACACTATTATTGTCACTTTTAAATTCAAATTTATATATATCACATGTTCATTAATCATGACTTTTTTAATTAATATAATTAAAATATTATAATTACTTTGATTAGGCCGATAGGCCTTTTCTTTTGAATGAGACCACTTTTTCTTTTGTCAACATATGTTTTGTGCACACAACACCTATTGCTGTTCATTCGTTTGTGCACACGACACCTGTTGTAGTTCATTCGTGGGTAATGAACCCTGTTACAAATTCAATAGATGAAACCATCGTGGGTAATGGAATGAGTGGGTAATGGAGAGTAATGGAACGAACTGGTGTAGTTATGCAGAGAGTCTGAATTAATTCTCTCATTATTCTTCACGACCTCCGCGCCTGGTTTTTCAACTTTCATGATGAATAGCTTCCACAAATAATGCCTAATCTTTCTGGAAGGGATTTTGTTTACTTCCGGTTTTATGTACTGTGCTATGTACTATGCGACGCGATCCACCTAGTCCAATTTCTCTCCCACATGCAGCTGGACACCACAACCTTCTGCTCAACGGACACCGCAGGCTTCTGTTCAATGGACAACACAGGCTTTTGCTCAACAATATTCAGTTCACCCATCAAACAACAGGTATGTCTTGACTGATAATTCCAATATTACAATTCATGTTGCAGCCATGACCTCTGCAAGCCAATGTTACTACTAAGCTCATTCATTTTCTCAGAGGATAAATAACCCTGAAACTCAGGGTTGTTTCCCGCTGATGTTGACATTCATCTTAACTAGCTTCAATTTTGGTTCATTACCCTAGCTTCTCTGACCTCAATAATAATCCGAATTGGTGTTTTATTGTGCGTAATTTAAATTCTTTAATTCTCTCGACAACATCATTATGTCTTTGAAAACTATGTGAAACCTAATGAATTTATCAAAGAGACTACATATGAGCATTCAAATTTTCAAACCACTGTAATCAAGATAAATGGAAATTTTTCTGATAAAGAAATGAAACTTTGACAACAATCGGATCCACAAATAAGAACCCTAAGTAGGCACTTCTAGGGTTTTATCTAATCGTTATTCCATTTACCATATAGCTCACACTAACATATTGTGCTGAAATAAACCCTAGGATTTTTCATCCTCTATAGAGGGAACAATGTTGAGGCTATCTCTGAAGACATATTTGCTATCGATGGGCATTTTCAATTTCAAAAAACAACGCAGCATACCTCCTTAAGCCGATTTCTGGAATTCATAATCCTTTTGTAAAAATCATCGCAAGTATGTGTCGATTGGTAATTTCATTCTCGAAATTCCAATTTCGCTGGTAATTGCCCCATAGGTTAGTCTACACAGCACAATCATCAATTAAATGGATCACAAGAGAAAAAATACCCTATACAAGGGTGTACTATATACCTTACAAAGCAATCACAGGATATGTCAGGATCTCCTCATCCCCATCTCTGAAAACTCTCATATGGAGAGAGCCTGGATCTCTTCTGCAAGCTTGTTGTACTCAGATGTCATGAAAGTATATTTTTGAAAATATGGTTTTAAATGGCTTGTCCATAAAACTTTCAATTAACTGTAGGTAAATAAACATGAAGGAGAATTAAATCTCAGCTGGGATAGTAATACACTCTATTACACTCTCTTAGGGACAATAACTCCTTGCATGATACGTTGGATTCATCATTTTACAAGCCTATGCTTCCCTGATTTCTACGTAAAGCTGGGCTTTATACCAGTAATGGGAATTAAAAATAAATAAAATATTCAAAATAAGTTGGCTACAAGGCCACATTGCTATGAAACAGGGGTCTTCCTTAAAACAAGATAGTAGGCCAATTAAGAAAAATCATCCCTTGAATTTCATGTCGATATTGAAGATTCCATTGAACTATGCAGTAGTTTCTATTGTCAGAAAATTCCATTAGTCCTCTACTGGAAGATATGCACAGGAAAAATCATACTAAAACTAAAAGAATTACTACAAAGAAAATCAAATGAAGCTTGAGGCTTGAACTTCAGACTTATGCTCTCCATACATTTCCTCTGAGAGTTTGCTTTCCATCCTAGCTCATGGTGCCATACTATTTCAAGATTCCAGTATTCCATCAACACTTATGTTTGGATATTTACAGGCATTTATCGAACAAAACAATGTCCCGGAGAGAAATTCCAGTAGGAGTTTTGAATCAATGAGCTAGCAAGAAATTAATTTAGAAGTACTGGCAGTAGTACAAAGATGGCCTTGACAGTATTGAAAGACTCATCCATGGCTTCTCAACCATAGACACCTGTTATTATATAAAATAAAAGCTTAAGTATTGAACCAACAACATATTGGAAACTCCTAACTTGTGCCAATAATCAACGTTAATGATTTCTGAAAGTTTAGGGACTAAGAAATTCGTAAGACAAAAAAAAAAAAGTATAGACGACTCTTCCACTTTGTTATACTCTGTGCCCATGTTAGCACCTAAAATACTGATAAGACCACATAGCTGCCAATGATGCCATGATTTAGCAGTGAAGAGGGTGGTATGTCAAACCACACACTAAAGTTCAATTCCATAAAAAGAATGAATAAGGAGTTAGGGCCAGCACAAGTCTCTAGTGAATTTGACAAATGAGTGCCCCCTATCATGACATATTAGCCAAAATATGACGCTTATGTTCAGTAGTTGAGCCCTTGAGGGGAAATTCACCGCACAAGCAAGCCATTTGTGCTGTCTGACCACCTCCTTAAGCTAATTGTAGTGCTTCTTGCTAAATATTCAAAAAGGAAGAGAAAGACCAAACAACTAATCCAAAATTCTGATGCAAATATTCACAATTGAAAAATCATATTAGACAATTCATATAATTTAATATGGCTCCCGAACTAGTCAAATAGCAATCATAATGGCAGGCTTGGAAATAAATTACAATATATCACTTACAACCAACCCTGAAACCTTTTCTTTTGTCTATACCACACTAATTGTGGCTAAATTGACAGTACACAACCTAATTCGCATTCACTAAACCTTAGAAACCATAATGGCAGGCTTGTAAACAACTAATCAAAAATTCAGATGCAAATATTCACAATTGAAAAATCATATTCGATTATTCATATAATTTAATATGGCTCCTAGACTAGTCAAATAGCAACCATAATGGCAGGATTGGAAACAATATATCACTTACAACCAACTCTGAAACCTTTTCTTCTGTCTATACCACACTACCTTTGGCTAAATTGACAGTACACAACCTAATTCGTGTTCACTATACCTTGGTAACCATAACGACAAGCTTGTAAATACTAAACAATACACTACTTTTTCCCATAAGAATAAACTCTGAAACCTTTTCTTCTGTCTATACCACACTATCTGTGGCTAAATTGACAGAAGAAAACCTAACTCGTGTTCACTAAACCTTAGAAACCATAGTGGCATGCTTGTAAATAGTATATCACATTTTCCAAAACAACAAATTCTGAAACTTTTCTTATGTCTATACAACACTACCTGTGGCTAAATTCACAACATGCAACCTAACTCACGTTCATTGTACCTTACAAACCATAATGGCATGCTTGTAAACAGTATATCACTTTTTTCCAGAATAAGAAACTCTGAAACCTTTTCTTTTGTCTACACCACATTACCTGTGGCTAAATTAACAAGCATTCACCATACCTAGCCTTATCCAGGATCCCTCGATGCATTAAAATTGTATTTCAACTTGAAATACAATTAGTTCACTGGTGAGGTTGATGACGTATTAAGTCATCCACCAGGGTTCCATTCTTTTTGTATCCAACACCATCTGAATGGCATGTCAAAAAGGCCTTTAGCCAGGTGCAATTCTCGGGAGGATTTGGCGGAATAGGTGTTGCTGAGTTTTTTTTTTCCAGCTCCCACAAGGACCTGTGGTAATATTTCTCTTCATTACCCTGCATGTTATTGCTTGAATATAAATATGTATATGAGATTTTGACACATGCATTGGCACAAGTGATACTGTTAGTCCACACAACACCACGTACAGAGGAAATGTTATCAAAATTTTCCCACTCTCCCATTAGGGTTATTAGGGTTTAATAGGTATTCATAGCTAGAGTCTCGAGACCAGTTCCCTGTCAAACCGGTAATGATTTCTGTGCAATATGTATTTTAAAACGGTTGTTGCTGCAATACTAGGTGACATGTCAAATACTTTGTGCATATCACTATCTGTGTGTAGCTTTCTTCAGCAAGGGTTTCAAGTTTGATTCTACTACGCTTTCATTGCTTCTTCCGGTGACCCTGACTTGTTTTAAATTATAGAAGCTGTGGTAAGTAACTTAGCATAAAAGTACTAAGGTGCTATGGTTTCCAGAAAGTGGAACTTGCTATGGATTGAGATCCTTGGTGATAGGGTCTTAAGTGGCCATTGATGTTGAGTATGTAGTTTGTGTTTCTATTGAATGTTCGATTTAGGCAATAACTTGTAGCTGATCACAGTCCCCTCGAGTTTAATTTGCAATAGACATTGTTGTTACTAGCCTATATTGTCTATTGGCCATATGGTTGAATAGAAAGTAGAGGATGTGCTTATTATGAGGAGATCTAGGTTCAAATCTCGTGGACACCTTGGTTGTTATTTTCTAATGTGGTGCCAAGCAACAAATAAATATTAACTTCGTGTAAAGTTGTCTTCTATGAAATAAGATACGCTACATCTACATCTACATCTCAAACTTTAAATGGGCAGGTTTTTGACATCTGAAATTTTTTGCAGACTTAATGAATCTCTGTTGTGTAGAAGTATCTGAAATTTTATTTCTAATGTTAGCTCCACATTTTTACCTTCTTTGAATAACAAAAGATGTGTGTTTTTTATTGTCACTTTCTTTTCTTACATATTTTCTTTTGGTTTAAACTTAAATATGAATTTAATCCTACACAAATGATACCATGCTGTTATTCTAGCTCTCCAATCTATATCCTAATGTTTCATATCTGATATTTTGTAAAGGAAATACTCTAATTTGTTTGAAATATAAATATATTTTAAAATTGTATGCTTGGTTCAGGCAAAAAAATTATGCAAAAAAATGAATTATAAAATGTTATCCTTGTGATTTATATTTTTCACTGATTATGTGGCTGTTTATTGACATGTTGAACTATTCTGTATTTAGCATGTCATGTTTCCTTAAAACCGCACATTATGTTTCCTTAAAACTGGTGTTTAAACATTTTTCCCCTATTTTTCATCTGACTGTCCGTTGAATAGGACTGTATGTTAGTTTCACACTGAACTCCTTGGTTCAACCTACTCAATGTTACACATACACATTTTTTCCAAATTTCCTGGGAAATATTGGAATTTTTTGCGACCAGATTATGCCAAATTTCCTGGGAAAGATTGCAAGTTTCTGGATTTTGCCAAATTTTTAGGGAAAGATTACAACTTTTTGCATCCAGATTTTGCCAAATTTCCTAGGAAAGATTGCAACCAGATCATTTTGAAATGCAGTACATTCATCACTGAGAAATTGTAGATCCTGAAAATCTCAAATTGTAGTGCATTCACTTTGAAGAAAATAGACTCACAGAGTGACAGGCCTTATCAGAATTGGTCAATTTTATCCATCTTCAATTGAAATACCCAACATCGGTATATAAGTTTTTTCTTCTGAGTGTGATAGACCTGATCAGAATTAGCTACCTCAGACCGTTTCCTGCATCAAATACTTGTCTCTTATATTGTTAGCATTTTGTGAAGGGTTATATAGACCAATGCCTATTTACAATAATATTCTAGCCTAAGTCAGCAAACAACCCCCTAGATGGTTTAGTATCACGTGTCCCACGTGCAGAACGTGGATTTATAAGGACACATGTCAGCTATGCAAGTATCTTTTTCATAAGACGAACCTACGTCATAATTTGAATGGATATTGTGTACTACTTTAAAAAAAAAAAAAAAACAAAGACAATTTTTATCTTCTACTTTTTAAGCCTATGCCTTCTTCACATTCATATCCAAAAAATTTAGTTCCACACTAATTTATTATACCCTTCTCTAATGCATTGCATGCAATTGGAAAGTTAGGTTTTCATTATGAACTGATCTATTAGATAGGGATTAAAAAAGTGCTAATTGATGCTTCGCTTGCAATTTATTTAATGCATTAATATCTCTTCCAATGCATTAAAATGAATTACAGGTGTTACATTACAAAAAAACAAGGTTGTACTCTTCTACTGCGATGGAGCCAACTTTGACTGAGAATGCCATTCCCATATTATTGAATGGTTCAACTGAGATTCAACCTCTACTCCAAATAATCAACATCGGATCTGTCTATTCATCTAAAACTAGCTCTTTGCACAACCACGTTACTCTTTCTGATGGGACATATCAACACAGAAATTTGCTACCATTTGCTTATAGCACACAAATTGTATTTGAAGACATCCATATTGGTTCGATCATTTTACTTAAGAAAGTAGCTTGCACAATCTCTCAAAACTCTTCGTAAGAATACATTATGTATTAACCTTGTTCCTTTATTCTATTTGCATTATTCCTGCATAACAATGAATTTTACATTCATTTTTTCTTTTAAATTTTTTGTTTCATTCATTTCAAATCCATTCGAATCCTAGAACTTGAGGTTGTCCTACGTAGCTCACCTTTGGTTAAAGACTCATCAGCACTATTACATGCAAAGGCAGGTGAATCCCATTCAAGGTCTTCATCAGCAAATGAGTCTCTGCCAACTATTGTAACTCCTACAAATAAATCCACATCAACACTTGTATTGTTCAAATCACTCAATCCACACTGAAAGTACCAATCAATTCAAGGTGGAGCATCAGCAAAGACACCCTTGAAAAATTACAGCACCGCACGTGGCTCAGGAAAAGTCTGCGGCTTTGATCTCATTGAACGCGACAGAGATGAGATTCACCTTTCTGCATTTTTTGAGTTAGCTGAATCCCTTTGTAATCTCATTGAAGTTGGGCAACTATATATTGTTTCCAATGGAACAATTAAACAAACCAACCAAAACTACAACCATTTAAACAAAAAATGGGAGATTTACTTATTTGTTGTGTCAAATGTCAAACCATGTTCAGAATATGATCCAACATTCCCTTACCAAAGCTTTCATTTCAAAACGATCGCTGAAATCAAGTCCACAAGCCCAAATACCATTGTAGATGTTCTTGGTGTGGTTAGCTCCACCTCTCTTGCTACAACAATTGGAAGAAGAGATGGGACTGAAACACTAAGAAAAACACTCACAATGAAGGACAAGTCAGATTTTAGCATTGATTTAACAATATGGGGAGATCAATGTGTCTCTATAGGAAAGGACCTAGCTGAACTTCACTCTTCTGACAACTCGCCAATCCTTTGTGTCAAAGGAGGTTGGGTAACTGAATTTAATGGAATCACTATAGGGAAAATATCCACTACCACCCTTCTCATAAATCTGAACATTGAAGAAACCCAACAACTCCATACTTGGTTTCGTGATACAGGCTACAACTCTTCATCTCCATCTTTGAGCAGGACCTATAATCTAGCTTCCAAACAAGCTCTACCACAAAAGACAATTCAAGAAATATCTAGCATGGAAGTCTCTGAGAAGGCATTCTGGGTTTCGGTTCATGCCACAATGACTACTCTACACATGGACGACTTCTATTTTCTTTCTTGTCCATTAAATTTCAATGGGAAAAAATGCATGAAAAAAGTAATACACCATTCTAACAATCTTTGGCATTATACTAAGTGTAACGGTGAATTCCTAGAATGTGACTATTGTTACAAACTAAAATTCGAAATACATGACCATACCAGACACCTTCAAAATGTCACTACCTTCAATGATGTGGGAAATGAACTCATGGGCATCACAGCTAAAGACTTGTTCCTCCTCTCTATTGAACCAACTGATCTTCACAAAATTTGTACCCAAATATCAGGCTGCTGCTTCTTGCTGTGATAGACGCTTCTTGTTGTCACTTTCCGTCAAAACAGAGTACTACAATGGTGTTGAACATCTGCAACCTATACTAACAAGTTCAAAAGAAATTCAGTATGATGTTGCATGCAAGGAGGTCCTAGAAGACATTGCCACACTTACCGTTTCACAACGCTCTGTTATTCGTCGCCTTTGACCTCTCTTCTTAGATGCACACCATGCTACTTTTCTGCACATAAAAGAACATCTCTGTATAGTTCAATTTTCAATACCATTGTAAAATACAACCATGTTGTTGTACTGAACAATTTATTTTGCAATACTTTTTTTCAATACTTAAAAATATGTATATTTACCCCTTGACAATTTAAATAATATAGATACCTATGTTTGGCACCACAAAAGTGGTTTTCTTTACAATAGTATTTATCAACATGTATGGAAAATTCAATTCAAACTCTCTCTATTGCTTACTAATAGTTATTTACAAAGTTGAGCTTCTCACAAAATGTCATACATTTCATATGCATTCATAACTCAATTTTTCTTCGCTAAAAATTCCCCACATCTCATGCCTAACATATATTTATTTGTAATTTCTTAGATATGTCATCAAACGATGAAGATGCGGATAAAAGAGCATGACAACGCCTTATTTATGCTCAAAATAAAGAAACAATAAATGCGTGTCAATGACTTCTTTATAAAAATCGAAAAAACACTCCCGCTCCCACTACACAACCTCCCTCTTCAAGTTCTCTCCCAAATATGCATGCCATTTCACCCTACCTTTATCAAAATCTATATAACCCCCCTTAATGAAGAACACCGTCGCTTTAGACACAGAATAGATAACCTCTCTACATTGCATGTTTGCACACTATGCAAAGAATCATATCTAGGTATGAAAACAAAACATTCACATGGTACGCTTTCTTACTCTCGGTGTGCAACATCTAAATCTACAAACCGTTTCACTCATGTGAACAACATGGACCCTGGCGAGAAACCAAGTGTCCTACAAAATTTAACTCAGATTGAGGAAATGCAGATCGCATGTGTAAATCCAATTCTACAAGTAACGCATGCTCGTGGTGGTAATACAAATATAGTGGCCATACAATCAGCTTTCCTCAAGACATCACTTCTATTGCGAAATACCTACCTTGCCTTGTTTCTGAGTTGGATATCCTCATTGTCAGAAGACAAAACCCTTCTGAAACATCTTATGAATTCATCGTATCTAAATCATATGTACCAGCAGCTCTTGAATACAAACTCACTCATGATCCCTACTACAGAGATGTTGAACTCAACCCATCTGCAATTTCTGCTCTACCAGATCAACCTACAGATATTTCTTATCTTATTTATAATGTAACCACGTCCTCATTTATACCCCAGGAAACCATAATAGATTCTACTCATGATCTTGATGTCATGCTAACTCCATTGGATATCCAACCTTCTTCATTTGCTCCAATTCCCCCAAACTCTTGTAGTGAACTTGATCACATTCATGCTTACTTACACTCCACAAATCCAAACTCAACAAATTCAATCGATTGGCCTACAATATCTCTATCACCTATGAACGAATACACTACTGAGGGCCTCTTTGCTATGGCATTCCCCACACTTTTCCCAACAGGCATTGCCATGATCACACAACTAAGAATTACAAAATTTGAGATGCACGAATATGCCTTGCATCTATTACGCTACCATGACAATCTCTTTGACCAGCATCCGAGATTCCATTACTACATATATAACACGCTAATGCGCCACTGTAGCCAATCAATTGCCAATGTTTTTGTTAGAAAATACATTGAAAACAAATTGCCAACAACTGTTTCAGATTTGCAAAAATGTCTTCATGAGTTCCCACACTCAAGAATTCCTGAACAAGTCATGCACTTTGGCTCATCCCTACGAGGTTCACGCTCTTTTTGGAACAAGCGTCGTAATGAGCTAACTGACATGATCACACAACTTGGGAGCCCAACATTTTTCTTCACTCTAAGTGCTGCTGATACCAAATGGCCTGACCTACACAAGATTATGCCTACTGACGTGCCCTCAAATTCAAACACTCATTACAACTGGAGAATTCAAAATATAATTAATAATCCACATTTAGCATCCCAATATATGCATTTCAGATTTACAATTTTTCTTGAAGAAGTTCTACAAAAAGACCTCCATGCAATTGACTATTGGTGCAAGTATTTTCAATTACCATTCCTCTTTAAACCTAATATTAATTTACAATAAATTTGGAGCAATAACATCTTTCAATGTTTTATACAGATACGAATGGAAAAATCGAGGATCTACACACATACATGGATTCCTTTGGTTGCAAAATGCACCAAACATGGATTCCCTCAATTGGAACAATGACATAGAAGTTCTCAATGCTCAAAGATATTTTGACCATTATGTCACTGCTTGGAACCCGCGACAACCCCAACATCGCGAATCTGTACTCCACTAATCAGCAGAGCACAACCCATGTCTTCTCGACACATCATCAATTTTTGCATCAACCCAGACAAAAGTCTATGAGGAGCTTGTGAATAGTGTCCAACGCCATACAAAGTGTCATGCATCTTCTTGTCTTCACAAAAAACAATGTTCTCAGCTATCGCTACGAAGTACCATGGGAGTTGAACCCAACATCTTCACTCTTCATAGACAATAGAGGTCAAAAAACCTACAAACCTGCATGTAACGATGATAGATTGAACATCCATAATGTCGATCTACTTTCCATCTGGAGATAAAATGTTGATTGCCAGCCATTACTTTCACGCCATGTCGTGTTAACCTATATTTCTAAATATGCAGCCAAAGCAGAAAAAAATTAAAAATCTATAGAAAATTTTTATTACGCCTCTCAAACAACGTCACTCCAGATGCACCTACTATCATTGTTGTCCGAAAAATCCTTACAGAAACCATAGCATAAAGAGACATTGGGGCGCAGGAAATATGCCATATGTTGTAGAAATTACCACTCACACTCTGCAGTCATACATTTGTTTCTTTAAATGTTAATAGAACTGTATTCAGACATGTTCTACATGCTTCCAAAAATCCACCCTCAACACCACCATTTATTCTCGCATACATGAATAGACCTTCTTCATTAGAGTCGTTGCCCCTCATTGAAGCTGCACGTTCTTGGTCATTTTCTCCTCATCGTAAACAAAACCAATGGAAACACATTTCCCCTCCGATGGCTGTCCATATATTGCCATGATACACCACAATTCCTTCCCCTACTGATCCAACCTACACCACTTTTTTTTGGGCTGAATTAATATTGTATTTCCCTTTTCGTACCCTCCCTAATGACATTGGATCTAGCAATGAGGAAATCATTGCACACTCGGAACAAAAAAAAGGAACATATACATCATGGCATGTTCATCGTGAAAATGAAATCCCACAATATCCACAATCCAAAGATGAATCTACTCCTGTATCTACCCCTCCTGACATCCCCCTTGACCCCATACAAATGAATGAATGGGAAATCCTCTCTCACCTTCACCCAGGCAAAAACATCGAAATTGGTACCCTTGGAATCATTGGCAATTGTGACTTTGATCTTAATCATAATTGGTCTCACACTTACCTGCCTCTCGACTTGTAAGAAACTGTCATTAATTTCATTGAATACAATCGCTCAAATAGTCAAAACCAAAAAATTCCTTTTTCAAACCTTCCTGAAAATCACACATTATCTCCTACCCAGAAAAAAGCATTCACACATATTATTTATCATTTCAAAAACCCTCTACCAAAACCCCAACCAGAACCATCATACAAGGGACAGCCGGAACCGAAAAATCTGCTTTAATAAAATCTCTACAACGTGCATTTATTGCAAAATCCTCAACATCTAAAAGCCCATTGCTGCTACTTGCACCCATTGGTGTTGTAGCTTTCAACATAAATGCCCTTACAATTCACTCTGCCCTTCACATCCCTATCCAAACAATGCATCCTCTTGAAGGACAATCGCTCCTACACTTCCAAGAACAACTCCACCATGTATAATACATACTCATTGATGAAAAGAGTTTTATCGGGCCGAAAATGCTTTCCCGTATTGATGATTGCCTACGAGAGGCATTTCCCCTTCATCAAATTACACCATTTGGCAATCGCTCCATTATCCTTGTCGGTGATTTAGGCCAGTTGCCACTTGTGAAAGACATTACCCTGTATGATGGCACATCACATGGCACTGCACTTTGGCGTAGCTTTGATACGTTCATAATGCTTACAACTATTTTCTGCCAGCAAGGTGTTGACCCTTCCCAAATTGCCTTTCGCCAGATTCTCGCAAATCTCAGGGATGGAACACCTACAATTGAAGATTGGAACCTCCTAATGTCGAGGACAGATTCCTCTATTACGCATGAAGATAAAAAAACATTTGAAGACTCCATGCACTTATATGCAACAAATAGTTCAGTTGCCTTGCATAACAAATCAATGCTTAAAAAATTATACATGCCAGTAGCTGTGTGCTCAACAGAGAAACATCGAGAACAAACATTCGCTACATCTGAAGAAGAACAACTAGACACAAAGGTTCTGTTATGCAATGAACAAAAAGTTATGCTCACCTGAAATTTGTGGCTGCATGCAGGGCTTGTAAATGGTGCACTTGGCACAGTGATTTCAATATTCTATGCACCTGACTCAAAGCCTCCAGAATTTCCATCCTTCGTGGCATTCGATTTTAAACAATACAGAGGAACACCATGGGACATTTCACATCCCACATATGTGCCCATTTCCCATATCACAAGAGGTGCATGTCAACAAATACCACTTTGAATGGCATGGGCTTTAACAATACACAAGTCACAAGGAATGACATTAGATAAAGCAACAATTGACATCGGCCCCAAAGAACACCAAGGTCTAACATTCACTACCATTTCAAGAGTAAGATCTATATCAAACCTTCGAATACATCCATCATTTCCATTCTCACGCATATCACGAATGAAAGAAAATCCATATCTACAACGCAGAAAGCAAGAAGAGTCATTGCTCACATCGAAATCTATATAGATGAGTACACTCTATCCAACAATAAACTCATCGTTACATCTTCACCAAACGGTAAAAAAACCTTAACCTTTTCCAAATTCCATACACAATTACTGGCTTCTACATTTGTTCTAATATTGGTTATGCTCCTACTATTTAAAATAACTTTTTGCTTACTTTAAGTATTTTAAAAATCTACATTTAGTACACTTTTATTAGTCGTTTACACTAACACTTACTATTTCTCTTTTTTCATGCCCAACATATATGGATTCACAGTATTTAGACACGCTCTATGAATTCTTCCAAGAGATTCAACAACAATAAATTACTTTACATGATATATAGCTGAGATTCATTTCACCACAGTCATTGCCTCTGTACCGTTTGCGTACAACTATTGCCTTGTTACAAAAGATCCAAAAAATCGTAAGAAAAACAATCCACATACATGAAAGAGATACACATCGGAAAATGCATGCTGACTGGCAAGAACGCCTTTCTCAACGTGGGGTCACAATAGACACCAATTGGTGTTGCCGATGTCGTACATCGTCATGTATATATGATTAGATATTTACTATCATTTACATGTATATGACATCGCAAACTTTAAGTGTCCACATGTATATTTATTCACCTTCAAATTTGTATATTTATCTTTATATAAATCATGTTCTGTTCAACTACTATACCATTCAATGTAATTCCAAATGTTTCTGTAACATTCTTGTTCTTCATTGTTGTGCTTTTAACCCATTTCAAAATACTCTTTCTCAAGAGGAGCATTATATTCTACCATAGCTTTTTTCAGTTTCTTATTCCATCTGAAGGTGTTCAAATTTTAGTCATGCTATTATGCTCTGTTCTGTGTTAAAACCTCTATATCTGTCATCTGCTATTTTTTAATCTCAACTGCCAGTAATGGTCACCTTGTCCCTTCAGGAATATTAAGGAGATTGAGGTTGTTAGTTGAAAGCACCGGTGAATACCTTAAATAGTCTAACATTAGTTATAATTTATTGATTGAATATGTTTAGGATAATTTTGCAAATAATAAGGATGCATAAGATATGTTTTCCATCTTAGTTTTTGTGTAATATTATAGGCATATGATAAATAGCCCAGCTGAGTATCTAGCAACAACATAAATAGCTTGTCAACAAATTTGGTTACATAGAGTATTGGGTGATATTAAATAAGAATAAAGACCAACTCTAGCTTAGTGTGGAAACAACTTAGCAATAGATGTGCAACCTTAAACTCCGGAACATTGTGGTGTATATCAGGCCCTAGGTTCAGATGGGTTTGGGCCAGTGTCCATTGCCCAGATTTAATGCACCCAATATACCATCTAGATTGAATGCACCATTAGACAGGTGCACTCACAAATAATTCAAAGATCACCATGATCCCTACCTAGGCTGAATAAAGCACCTTGTAACTTTTGGTGCCTAAGGCGAAACCCATTTTCATGATTTTTTTTTATTTACAATTATAGGTCAAGAACCATGAGGTTTGATGATAAAGAAGATAAAGATAGTAACTGTTTCACATAGTTCAAATTGCAAGTTTGGAAATGACTGCTCTATAACACGGTGCTTTGAATGAATATTGCAATTTCTATGGTAGAAATATGGTTAAACATGAAAAAAGGTTTGCTATTCCTTTAATGCCCTTCATACAATGGTATATTTACAAAGTTTGAGATAGGCAACCAGATATGGCTTCAAAATTTACTATTGCCAGATATGAGACACATATTGGCTTCATCCCTACAGATATGAGATAGGACTTCCATCTCCTCTTCTTAAACTAAACCAAAGTCAATACTTAATTTCTATCTATTTTTATAGGTTTAATTCCTCTGGGGTTTTCTTGTTTTCTATATCAATTTCTCTGACAGTTCTGTTGGGATATCTTATGGGCCTTCGTATCCAAATCGAGCATCTCACAGAGTTCCATCCCTTAACACGGGTATTTATTAAACTGTAATTTAAAGGCATGGAATCACGTCAAAGTAGTTATGTCTTTTCTATTTTGTGAAGAAGTCAAGCCTTTCGAAACTGTAACACTGTTTTTGATCTTCGACGACTGTTATAAGACTATTTAATTTTTTTCCCTTGAATGTTCACAGTGCTCACATATAGGGTTTATATAATTTTGTATTTCTTGCACATAATTGAGCTGATAATTACTGTTTGAATTGAACCATTTGCAAGTTCATGGTCATATGTAGTTATAGCCTTTGTCTCCATTGAGTAGTGATTACACGGTTTCTTATTATTTGGTGTTGTAACAATTTAGTTGACTTAATGGGTTAAGGGAAGAACCAAATAAAACCAGTATCTTTGGTGAAGGGTAGAACCATGTTTGTGCAGTCTTTCACTTTTAATATGCGGTTAGACCATACTGACCAAAAATTTTAGTTGAACATATTTTGAAAAAACTCATCAAGCAACTCTTCAACAAGAACTTTAACATGTCTGTGCTAACTCTAAACCCATGCCAAGGCTTACGGCTAGCCTTTACGAGGAATATTTGGTGCATCAAAATTAGTTGAAGACCAAATCATAGGCAAAATATCTTTCAAGGACCGAACTGAAGCTCATCTACTCAAATGACCTTCTATTTTGGGCGCTGGGGGTTAATCATTAAGAAGACTTGGATTAGAGTAGCATATCACTCTCTTTAGCCCTTCAAGATAGTGGCATCTCAAGGTGCTGGTACTCCAACAACAAGGATACTCTTGGATAAAAAGGGTTTGTCTTGAACCCATTGGCAGTGTAGTGAAACAGTGGAAGCCCTAATTAGCATTAGAAATAGCAACTTTATAACGTCAGGGAGTCTGGAAGATAGAACAGTGAGTTGTTGTGTAAAAAATAGTACTAGCAAAGTCAAGTGATAGTGGTTGCAGCTAGATTGGATGACTGTTAATTAATCTAGTAGCGTAGATACTATGAACTACAATCAAATTGTTGAATATTGATTGAACAATCTGGGAAATTATTTGTTCAGTACACTTTCTGTTTCAATGGGCAGTTAGCCCTAGGTTAGTGTTTTCATTGAAGAATCATATTGTTGTTGCATCTTTATATTCACACCCACATATTGCTATGAATGTGTGCTTCTGTTAATAATTCACTGAAATAAAACTCTATCCAGAATAAAAATTCTAAAGGGCAAAAATTCCCTTAGGATTTTGCATTTGTATTTGAAATCCACTGACCAAGAATTGGGCAATCTGAAAATAAAAAGAATACCATGACGCCATGACACATCATGTCAAGGTGGTAATATTAAAAATCATGAGATTGTGATGCACAAGTTTCTTCAAATTTTAATTGTATTCTATTGACAAATTCTATAAATTAATCCATGACAATCAACATCATGTACAAGTAACCCTTTATAAAATCCCAAGAATAAAAATGCATTAGTGGAAATTCATGATAATTTTATTCATCATGGTAATCCAAATTTAGTTTACGTTACACTTTTGAAGTTTAATTACATGAATTATAGCTTAGTAGGTGACTGGGTTTAACTTCAAGCTTGGTGTTTGGTTTTTGTGCATAACTGGTCAGCTTGACAAGAGGTGGACCTTGATTATTGGGTTTTGTTATTTGTTGATACCATCCAACCAATTTATTCAAGATGAATCAAACTCTTTTGGAAACAACTATATAATCTCCTTTACTACTACTAAAAAATCTTCAAAACCTCAGGCTCATTTCATGAGATTGTATATTGTAGGTCGGTGAACCCTATGCAGATCACGATTGCTGGGAGATACCAAAAGACATGGACACGCCCATAACAGTTTACAAGATTACCAAAGACAATCCTGGCACAGAAGTTGCCGCTGAAACAACTGCAGCATTAGATGTTGCGTCCATTATGTTCAGAACATCAGATATCCAGTATTCCCAACAGCTTCTCCAAACTGCAGTTCGGGTGAGTTCAATGTTCAAACCTGAAGGAATTTTTCCCCCGGTGTTCTGATTTTCTGGTTTTTTTGGGCCACCTCTTGGCAGTAACTTCCCTTCTTATAATGTCTGCAAAAGGTAATCAACATCAAGCTATAAAGGATATGGAATAGTAAAGCTAATTTACTTGTGTGAATACATGGAGTTACAGTAATGCAGGTTTGAAGCTTTGACATAAACACAACCATAGTTATACAGGTGAATGATTGATTATGAGAACAACTATGTAGAAACTAGTATTATTTATTGTATTTATTAGGTTAATTACGTGCTTCTTAGAGCTATTCCAACTAATATGATATTATTGATCTTCCTTGTTTACACTGCTTAATATAGGAAGAACGTAACTATTCTTTGTTTACACACATAGGATAAGCTAGCTCTCCATTGTTTCAACATACATGATGAACTTCACTATAAGCTGCTTGTTGAGCTATATGGAATGTGTTATTATCTCCATCGTTGACACGATTGGCTCTATTCCCATTATCAACACAACTTAAGTGGAATGAAGCCTATAAGTATGGTATAAAATCTTAACAACGCTTACTGATCAGATATGGTCATTCACACTGTTACAAGTACTGGTAAATCAATGGCTATGATTCATATTAGTAACATACTGCTCCTTATTACAAGGTGAATTTAACTAAGCTTGTGAGTCATATCAAGTAAAGGTTCAATCTCACACATATTGGGACTTATGTAGTTTGCATAATCAATGGGGTTAGAGTAATGACAAGGATAGAATAAGTATAACCATTGACTCTAACATCATGAAGTATCTTGTATTTAACATATATAGTATCTAATGTAGCTCCTTTTTATTCCATGATTACTAGCTTACTTATCCTAATATAATCCCATATCTAAGCTATGACATAGTGTTATAACTACGTTTTCATGTATAGTATGATCTCCATTACTAAGCTAATGATATTGATAGGGTTGTACTTTGCATGACCTATGAACAAGGGATACAAGTATGTATCTTATCTTGGTAGTTATGATTTTATAAACCCACTTGCTGGGATTCAATTAGCTTGTAGTTATGGGAATGATTGGGCTCCATTAAACATGATATGAGCTCTATGTTAGTGTTCTCACATAGAAGTCATAAGCCACGAATATTATGGATATTACTATGCCTATGATGTTCCTGTATTAGGATAGGGCTATGGTTTGAAGTATCAACATATTCGAATAGTCTAATCACCATTGCTTAGAATGAATGCCATATTTGTTCTCTTCATCTTTACAACCTATCGTAGTGAGCATATTGGTTACCCTTACTCACCAAGGTTCGACGTTGAACCTCATACTACTACTCGGGGTTGAAGCTCTATATCATATGTTAGTATATCAATGGGAATCGTAGGTAATATAAAGGTAATACTACTACAAATATGCCTAATTTGTCCACTATCATTTAGAGGTAGCCCGTTAAGCAAAGGGAATAAGGGATAACGTATTGACTGCATAATACAAATAGCATAGGATTTAACTATACAAGCTCATAGGGTAATAAAGCATAGTGTTATGTTCACTACCTATGATAGAAGTAATACCATGGTGTTATAACCTGTATAGAGTAATACGAGTGATTAGATTAGGTCACTTCTATCCATACTTGTTCCAGCTTAGTTCAAAATTAGATATCTGTGTATTTTTATAACTATTATGTAAGGGTATATACACCATATTCAAGTCCTTATAATGAAGTGTATAACTCCACTCCTTATCACTTATTATAAGCTCCTATTACTGGTATTATCTTATTAGGGTAATCATAGTATCCATATTTATCAACAAGGGTATTACAACACCCATTAGTATTCCTTATCACATGTATTACATATCTATATTATTCAATGTTTTGTAAGTGAAACATGATTCCTATGTATATGGAGTTTAAGCTGCTATCACGAAACCAAACACGTGTATTATATAATATACATTTGGGTGTTACATATACTAAGCTAAGCCATGTTCACAGTATTATGAGTAGTATTGTAGTTTCCATATTGTATCCTATTCACTTTGATTACATGAAACATTAGTATGATAACCATTCAACAACATAATGGGCTTAACATAACAAGAGCTTTCACCATATTGAATAAGGTAAGGCTTAAAAAATTCATTTATATTTTTCCTTTCATCTGCATATCTCTGTTCTGAAGAGATTTGGCCTTAAAGAAATTCATCTTTATATCTAGATTTGGTCTTCAAATTTTTTTTTTATATCTTATTTACTCATTTTCTTTATAGATCTCTTTTTGCATTTTAGTAGAGTATTGGGCTGACAAATCTTTCAAATGAAAGAGTTATGGTAATATGAGGGGATTGTCAAAAATTCATGCCAATATTGGAGTCTATAGTTCATAAATTGTTCTATTGTCATTTCAAATAGTTTATAGCAACAACAAACAAAGTAGTTGCTTGGCGAAAATAAATACCCAACATACCTACTCTTATTAGCGGAAATATCAGACCAAACCTTCCCCTTATGAAGACTAACATATATGCCCCCTAGTTTACAGGATGAATTGCTAAAGTCTTGATTATTTTATAATTTTAAAAATATTTTGAAAATCCAATTAGTATAAAGTAAAGCCAAATAATTGGCCTGCCTTATATCATAGTTTTATTTCTATTTCATTTCTAAAATATGCCAAAATTAGGATATATATAAACATGATTTGTTTCTTGACATATGTCTTTGTTGTGACATCACTATCTGATTCTTTTTCCATAACTTGACAAGGATGCCAATAAGACAGCAACCACAGGAAGCCATTATTGTGGCGTTTTCCATTTCAATAACGTAATATTGTTCAAGTGCCACGAATGTCTGCTCAATTAATTTTTCATAATCATTGATAGATCTTGTAGCTTTGTTATTAAGGTTGTAGTTCTAGGCATAAGATACTTCACCCATATATCATATCCATCCAAATGAAAGTTAAAATGTGTGAAATTATAGTTAGATTTAGGTTATCTAGAAGTTCAAAATGTATACACATATATTTAAATGGTGTATACAAGATATCTATACTTTGTTTACTTGTATTGATACTCTATTTCTCGATGCTTATTATTGTCATTGCAGAATTAAGTTAATGACAGAATCTCGAACCCAAACGGTGACAACACTAGTGAAGGCGAAGTTAGCAGCCCCAGTCACAGAATGAGGTAGAGATTGTGATAGACGATCATGGATTTTTTCTTAATTTCATTGCAGACTCTGTTGGGCCTCACATGCCTATGCTCCCTCAAGTAGACCTAGACAGTTTTTGGATCATAGCGAGCTGATATATTATATCATATGATCATTTGTTATTTGAAGGCCCTGTAACATATGACCGACTGCTGAGAGCACTTAGCATCTGTTTCTGTTAGTGTTTATCAGTGACTTTTTACAGTTATGAAGAAGAACCCTCTCAATTTTTGTCCATTTCTCCTGCAGAATATTAGCATTAAAATTTATTGAAAAAATTCACCCCAATTTTGTAATTTTGATGTTGGCGGTTGTAGTTTCTGTACAAATTCAATTCGTTTGTAAATGGGCATTGCAGTGGAGCTTCCAATCTGTGTTATGATCTGTATGATATGTAAAGAAATGACACAGTAATTTTAAGGCTATCCAAACCCTTGATCAGGATAATTTTATTCATCATGGTAATCCAAATTTAGGTTCAGGGTACACTTTTTTAATTAAGTTCTTATTCATTAGTTAGATTACTTTAAAATATGACAATCAATTTAATATTTAATATTCTAACATGCCGTTGTAATGATATTCCGTAATGTTTTTGTTAAACAACTCTAATATAGTTACATATTATAAACTTACCAAAAAAAAACACAATTTTTTTTTTAAATTTGCAGTTTTAAATGCTTTTTTCTTGTACAACTTTTCTGATTTAAAAATCCTATCAGCCTCTCTGTGCACCTTTTGGAACAACTGGTAGAGTATAATACTATAAATATTTCGTATACTTTAGGAGTATTCTGTGAGTATTCTACAATGAATAATTTATCAATATTCTGGTATATATAATTTTGTGGAAGTTCAGTTTTTTAATTAACGATTAAATTGAAATTGTAAAACCGTAATTATAATTTTTAAGACTTGAACGCTTAACTTCTAACGAAAGTCCTCGCGGTTCTCTGTCCGTTCGGTATCCGGAGTTCTTTCAACAGAACTAACGCCTCAAATTTGATTTGTCCGTCAAGAAATTGGCCGGCAAGCTATATAAGACTGAAAGCCACAGCCCGGTCCCTGCAACTTGTTAATTTTCTTTGAATCTGCAGAAGCTTCGTCTTATTTTGAGTTATTTGCACTGCCTTTGAATGCTTTGAGCAGTCGCCGTGCAGAGCTGAGTTAGTCTGATTTTGATCCGGTGGGATCTAGGAATATATATATAACCTGTGCAGAGTTGTGTGAGGCAAGGAAGATAAATGCGATGGAGCAGGGACGTTTGATTTTGTCCGCGATTACTGTAATGGTAATTTTCTGTTTGTCTGATGCGAATTATGCGCAAGCAATGGACGAATCTTCAATTGTTCACTTCCAGGATAGGCAGGATCAAGAAGAGTTCGTGCAGATCCTCAGCAACATGGGCTTCACTTCTCTGGCCGCGCATCTGCTGTCGTCCCAAGATCTTCTGGTGGGATGGAAGGGCCCCCTCACTCTTTTCGCACCTACAGAAGAAGCCTTTATCAATTTCAATTCGTCCTCGGACCTTTTATCCGATGACCTCCTCTCCCGCCACATTGCCAGGGGCATCTTTACCTATTCCCATCTCCAAATGCTGCCCAATGGAACCAAGCTGGACACCATTGCCTCCGAGGGCAGTCTCCTCGTCACTTTTAACCCTAGCGGAGATGGCCAAGATTTGATCTATGCGTCCGCTCAGACACGAGTCGACTATCGTCCAGTGTACGTTAATGGAGTTCTGGTCTCGCATCCGGACCTTTTGAATGACGGGCTGTTAACCATCCACGGCGTGGACAAACTGTTTCTTGTTCGTGAATCGTCGTCCTCGATACGTGGCAACAATTATTACGCGCCTCGCAGTGCTCATCCGCCAACAGGTGCTCTCAGTCCTAGTCTTGATCATCCAATGAATATCATAATGCCTTTCATGCTCGAAGATGCAGCGCTGAGTCTGAGAGATCGGGGTTACAGCATCCTCGCCTTGGCCATGCGCATCAAGTCCCCAGAGCTTCTGCGCCTGCAAAACCTCACCATCTTTACGCTCAGCGACGACTCCGTTTTCTTGAAGGGAGGCCAAGATTTCACAAACAATGTGAGATACCATGTGGTTCCCAACAGCAGGCTGTTGCTGGCCGATCTTGCGCGTCTTCCGTCGGGTACAAGGCTCCACACTCTCCTCCACGGTCAATCGCTGGTGGTGACCGACAACAAACCCTTCTCCGTGAATCATGTGGGATTAAAGATCCCGGATGCTTTTACAAACAGATGGATAGCAGTGCACGAGATTGTTCGGCCCTTCCTGATCTCCTCGCATCATCATCAACATCAGAAGCAGGGGATTTCTAACGGCAACCGAAGCAACACAGATAACAAGGATCATCAGAGTGTAACAGCATCCAAAGAATTGAGGAAGTAGCATAGTAATCTTTAATTTTAATTCCATATCTTTCTTAGTAATCTTTAATTTTAATTCCTTATCTTTCTGGTTCTTCTGATCATCGACTTCTTGATATTCATATCAACGAGAATTTATCTCCAAGAAGGAAGCAGTAAATGCTTATGTATATTATACTGCATCAAGAAGCGCCACCAAGCTTGTTGTCTAATGGAACGGTTAGAATTTATGAGATAATATAATATCAATGAATGGTTCTGAATTCAAGTACTTCTCTTTCCTGGTTCCTGAATTCTAGTACTTTCTTTTCTGACCATGACTCTCTCCTCCATTTATTTTCTTATACTCTGTAATGCTGTCTTCAAGCAGTATGAAATTAGTTTCAAAATGTCCATAGTTTGATGATATATTAATTGTTAACGAACCTACACAGTGACATTCTACATAGCCACTATGTTCTTTATTATTATTTTTTCTCTGTAATTAATAGACGGCATTCAGGACTGGCACTTCAGAGACCTGCTTAGACTTAAATTATGAGTAAATAATAATAGCAATGCAGATTCACATTTACAATTTACCAGTGTACTGTAGCGTTTAAGCATTAAGATTGTTTTTTTAAAGGAAACACGCGTTTCATGAGCATTCCGCTGGGGAAATATTCTTAAAAAAACTATAAATTTTATAAGTTTTCTTGCAGAATGTACAGGCCAAGCTGCAACAATGCCTATTCCGTGCGGTTTGGCTTGTCAGTCTTGATAAATTTTATAAGTTTTCTTGCAGAATGTACAGGCCAAGCAGCAACAATGTCTATTCCGTGCGGTTTGGCTTGTCAGTCTTAACCAGCTTAAGTAATTGCTACTAACAGTTTCTGCATTGGGGCGATTAATAGCATTGATATTTTTCCTGAAGATTCTTTTTCTGCTATGCGTTTGCGGCAGGCATCTGGAGTTTTCAGCGGTTTTAAATGTAAAGGATCAGTTACATCATTATTGCTACCAGTATGAGCGGTAGGTAGTGGAAATTGGAGCGTCACACAGCAGTTAAAGGAAATATTTTAACTGGCCAATTTACAGGACATGATCCCCTGCTGCTTGTCTCGACAAGAACACTGGGAACGGAGACTGTCACGGCTGTGATCACGCTGCACCCTGCTATTCGTGCCAAACGAATCCAAATATCGAAGAATTCGGCCATCACATCGAATTTCCCAACACCGTAGTCTAACTGTTTTATGTTGGAGAATTTTTGGGCCTGTTTTGCACAGGAATTCGGAAAATTTAATGAGCATTTCAAATTTGACGTGTGTATCAGCATAATTTGAGATTTTTTTTAAGTGCACTAAATTAATTTATATATTTAAAAAATATATTTTAAATAATTTAAAAATATATATTTTTATAAAAATGGTTTTATGAAATATCAATCATAAACTCACTTGTTCAGGGAAGATATTCTTATATTCTTAAACTGATTTTGCTAAATTATATATATATATATAAATTTAAAAAATTTGATTTACTAATGAGATAACGTTTCCATGAAGTTCTTTGGAATGCGATTATAGATTTTCAAATTTCAAATTTTTATTTTATTAATAAATTTTTTTATCAAGAATAAATTTAATTATCAAGTGAAAATAAATATTTAATAAGATAAAAAGAGGTAAGCCTACCACCTCACATACTTTTAAGAATAATGAAATGGATGGTGTGGTATACACCATGTACCATATATGTGAAAGTATTGGAATATAGGACAACTTAACTATTTCTATTTCTCTCTATCTTTCTTTGACGTTGTTTGCTTATGAAATTTGTGTGAGTTATCCAAGGGTCGTATAAGGTTTTATACACAACCTTACAAGTCTGATTCTTAGTTTTGTTGCCAAACTTTTCTCTTTCTGGAAGCTCAATGCCCAAACTTTTACAAGGAGGAAGACCAAAGATTTAGGGCCTTTGGTTTGAAGAAGATACACAACTTTTATGCAATGTTTCGCTTGGATTGGAATAATTCGAAGGCACTCCACCTAGGTGCTGGTTTGTGGTAGGGCACCTTCAATTCCTCCAGGTCGATAACTGAGGTAATTGTGTGCTTCTTGCTTTTTCGGTTCTGCTTTATCGTTTTGGTTGGTTGTTGTTGATTCTAGGTTTTTGGTTTCTCTCTCCGATTAAGTTCATGGATTGTCACTTTGGATTTCTCCATACATCTCTATTTCTTTTGTGTCTACTTCAAGTTGCTAGGCTGCATGCCTCTTGTCTCTGTACCATATTCTTTGATTTCCCATGGCTCTAGAATTGCCTAATTGGTAGTTTATGTGTTTTTCTATTCCCGCTACAAGTGCTCAACATGTTTTATTGGCCCTCTAGTATTGTGGAAAGGATGGGGTACTGAGTCACTATGGAGTCGGATTACTCTGTTCACCCCCGTAGAGTTTATTAGGTCTAGGTTATGGGGGAATCACACTCAGGGTCTTCTTACGGACTGCACATATCATTTGGTGTATTGGCTTGCTCACCATGCCTTGACAATGTGGTCATAGTGAACAAGGTATTGGGAGCATGATTAGACTAGTAGACCTCGCTCTGAGGCTCACACAAAGGGGGTGGTCGCTACTTACCAAGTTGTGACCTCTCCCATCACTCAGGCTGGTAAGGAACATTCACAAAAAAAGACATTCATTTTTAGATTCTAAGCTCATGGGTGAACTTTCTCATTGGCTCTTGGACTATGGGCATGCCAAGGGAAGGAGAAATCAATACATGCATTCGGTCACCCTTCACTGGCAGTTGAAGTAGGGCAAGTTCTCAAGGAGAAGCATGATGATAGAGATGAAATCATCTATTTTTTCAATGATTTATCACGGAACCAATGGAGAATGCAATACAAAATTGATCACCGAAATGCTCCCATGACATACATGGAGAAGCACATATAGTGCGAATTCAAGATTTCGATTCCCCTTGGCACCAAATTGGAGATCCGTGCTCTAGTAACCTCATCTAACTCATAGATGCCTACATGTTGTGTTGTGTTCTAAATCTGTTGGTTTTTTCGTCATTTGAGCATCTTTTGTTTTGGATAGCACAATAAATTTTGTTTGATGTAAAAGCTCGTAAGAGTGAGACTCGTATAAGTTTTTGAAAGGCATGGCCAACAATATAATCTTTCTCTTAATAGAAAACTTCTCACTTATAAGGGAAAAAAATTAATACTAAAACCTACAAATGTATCAAAATGTGGTATACATGACACAATTTCCTTAAAAATAATAAATTTAATTATCAAAGAAAAATAAATATATAACATCAAAATTTACAAATTTATAAAAACGTTGTTAAAATATGTTAATTTAAATGGTTCAGTAAACGATTTGTTTTCTCAAGTGTGTAGATTCAAGTCTAAACAAAAAAACATATTGTCTCATAGTTACGTTGGATCTAATAGTAATAACCCATTACAAAATTTTATTATAAAAACTTGATTTTCCTCCATTAGAAAAACTTACGTTTGTTATGTAAATAGAGTGCTCCTTTCCACTCAAATGATTTCACCAATAATTATTTACCCGGAAATCAAATTGCTTAATTTATGGTCGCCTTTTTGTAAACTAAATAAAATTCGAAAGAGCACACAGCTGGAAACTTGGAAGAAAGGCACCACATATTTTCTCCTTTAGTATTACTTAATTCTCAAAAACAATAAATTACAATATTGTTTAAATAAAAGAGCAAGAGTCTTCTTGTCTCACCTTAGATGGCCTTACATTTCCTTGGAAAATTCACAATCCAAATTGGGCACTGAAGTTGGTGCATATGAGTCCTTAAGATAGTTAATATATCCCTTCTTTATGATTCTGTGTAGATAATTCACAATCCAAATTGCGCATTGAGGTCGGTCTTTGAGATAGTTAATATATTCCTTTCTTATGATTATGGGCAGATTTTCTCCTATGGATTTTTGCATTTGATTTTGGGGATTGATTTCCATTCTTAATCCGCGATGGAAATTTCCATTGTACACTTAGGGTGGTTGGTAATTTATTATCATAATGGGCTACTATATTCCCTACTTTCCTTGGTGTCTACCTACTCCTCCTCCCTTTACTTGATTATACCCCCATTTGACAGGCCCCTTACTTATTTCTTTGATGGCCCACCTCACAAACATTCTTGCCACTTTGGATGCAGATGTGTCATCCCATGAAGCCTTTATACAAGCCACCCTTACTGTTGAATGTGCCCCCATGCGATCGACCCTCCATTTGTCCAACATGCGCAATGTGAAGGTCTCTCTTCTACTTCACAACTTGGAAGACTCTCCAAGAATCATCACCGTGGGAAGCCCATCAAACCTACCCCTGCCACTAAAATCCTGAGTCTGGGTTACTATGTTATGTGGGATCGTGTTACTAGTTTACAGTGGCGAGCCGTAGTTGGTGAATGGTATTTTGGAGACATGACAGAATTGGAAATGAAATCATGGGTTATGGAGAAATGGTCTCTGATCTTGGGATATCCTCCAAAAGTGAGTCAACTCATGGGAATATGGTATAGTATCCATTTTATGCACCAAGAGGACCTTCAGAAGATCTTGGCCCTGCCTTGGGTCAGGGGTCGAAGTTTTCTCTCTCTATATAACTGGTATGTTGGGTTCAACCCACTTCAAGACATGCCACAAAATCATTACATTTGGGTTAAACTCCTAGGGCTTCCCCTAGAGTTCTGGACTCGCAGGACACTTGCTGAAATTGGAAACTCCATTGGAAGGTTCATCTATGTCAACCCAAAATGTCTCAGCGCAAGGGATAAAAGAATTGCATGGATATTAGTTGAGATGCACTACTCGGGGGGATTACCAAGTCAAATTGACATTTCTTGGGAGCTTGCAGTTCATCATCATCATTTGGACTACTGGTGTGTTCCGTTCCTCTGCCTCCTCTGCCACCAGACAGCCCACCTTCTTGAGAACTTCCCTCTGTGTAATTTGGCGTTGCGCAGGGATGGTTGCCGAGCTGGGGCTCCTCATCAGTATTTGAGAAAGGATACATTGGAATCCTGCAAAAAACCAGGTATTTATTCACCTTTCGATAATGATCCTGCTTATTATGATGTACCATCTCCATCACTTGCTGCTTCACCCCGAAATTCTCCGTGTACATCCCTTCATTAGACCACATCCTCTGGTTCTCCAACTCAACCACCTCATTTTGTCTCATCCCCCCCTTCGCCTCCACATTCGGTACGTCCACCCTCTACATCACATTCACATTCCCTTTCCATATGGACACCCCATTCAGTCATGGTTCCCTTCTGCCCTTCTCACCCACCTCCCCATATTTTTCCTCCCTGATCCCTCCCTTCCAGATATCTTTCTCCTCGGCATACACCTCTGATATCTCCTCCTATTTCTCCCTCATTTTTGTATAGGTAAATCCTCTCTATGGACACAGACGATCCCTCTAGCCCTAGAGTGGGTCTAGCAACAAGGGAAACACACTAACACCTACTTTCCTAGATCATAAATGAAACATAGATCGAAAGAGATGGCCTACCTTGATCTGATGTTGCGATGTTTCTCTTCGTCGAAGCTCCTTGATCCTTTGCTTTTCCAAATCTTGATCTCCACTGCTACCAGCATTCGATTACCTGCACAAGTGACCAAGAAACAACAAGAAGCATACAAATACAACACACATATACAGATATAACCTATCTAACTGATCAAGGAATGTCAAAATTCTTAATCATAGACATGAACAAGAATGGAAAATAAATATCAGTCATGTCATATTATAAATAGAAGAGGAGTTACAACCTGTGCCTTGATGTTGAAGCTCTTCTCCAGCGAGTAGGAATCCAAGCACGTTTCCAAAGCACTTTCTCTCAAATTAGCATGGGAAGGCTAAGGGCTCAACTCTCTCCTTCATAGCTTATGGTAATCTTCAAAATCTCTATGCTATGTTCTATTCTGTTCTAACTAGCAGAGGCGTTGGAGGATGATGAATTTATAGAGATGGAGGGGACATGGATCCACTTATGATGGGAAAATGACTTATCTCTTTGGGAGTGTTATAGGTCAATTTGGGCACCATTCCCAATGACCTGGTTAACTGGGCATAATCTCCAGGACCAATGATCAAGGGCCTATCATTCCCTATCATTTCAGTTGCTACATGCCCTAAGACAAGAAACAAGACAAATCAAGAAAGAATTTCATCAAGCAAAGGTTTCCATGGTTTGAAGCTTATTATATAGCATATGAGAGCTCACCAACACAGGCTCTAAGGGGCCTAAGTGCATTGAATATGTAGGTAGCCCCATGCAAGGCTGCTTTGCAAAGCACTTCCCGACATTCACAGGTGCGTTGGTCACATTGGGAGTGAAATTCTCATTGTTCTGGAATCTCCACTTGGCCAGTGCCTTCTAGAAGAGTTCACATGTGTCAAGCTTTGGATCCAAGTGTCCATTTGACATCTACATGACTGGAAACATGCCTTGCCTACTTTTGGAAAGCTATTGATTGCAAAACAACCTACAGTTCATCTATAAATTGAACACAAATCTAAGTATTTGAGAAGGAAGAATTTGAGTAGAGAAATTCTGGAGAATTTTCAATTGAGAGTTTGATTTGTGGCGTTGCTGCTGGAGAGATTTATGTTGTGATGAGACTTGGGAACTTTGTTGGAAGGTCACTTCAAATCAGTCACTAGGTTGTAACCTCTCCTTCTATCATCAATAAAGAGTACTTCTTGTTTTTCCCTACATGCATCTATGTTAACTTTGATTTTCCATATTGTAAGATCTTGGTTGATGAATGTAGTTTATGCTTTACTAATTTGGCTAACTAGCTTGAATAGATATCTATATTATTGCATCTTTTGCTATTTTAGTGTTCTTTCTTGCAGGAAGCATTCAACTCATAAACTGCTTGAACTTGAAGCTGCAACAGAGTGACAGAAGGAGCCATTTGGAAGCGACTGAACAAGTAAGCCTCCAATCCTCTCTATGTATCTATTATGAGTTAGGAGAAATCGTAGTATAGTCTTTCACCTGTTGTTCTAGACTAGCACCTGTATAGGGAAGCGTAATTTATCTGTAGATTACAATTCTGGCCCAAAAAACTGACGACTCTGCTGGGGAGAATTTCTCTTAGTTCTAGGTGTTTTAGTGTCTGATTTGCTTTGTAAATCCACCCAGTAGCTGTTACACATAAAGATTAGAATTTTTCAGAGCTTAATTTGAAAATACAGTGAGTTAAATAGTAGCATTTTTCCTTGTCTACTGCGCCCAACGCACCCTTAGACTGGACACAGTGCTTTGCAGAGCACTGTCTCCCTTCCAAGCCTGCGTTACAGAGCACTGTCTCCCCTTGGAGACTGCGTTGACTCCTGAAAGTGACCAAATTCCCTTGAATTTGACTTTTCAACTTGCTTCAGTTTTGTTTGCTACTGTGTTCTGAAAAGTTTGATGCTCAATTGACCAGTGACTCTATATACTTCTTCCTCCTTTGGCTGAAAATTTGTTCAATGTTTGTTTAGAAAATTTTTTCTTTATCATTGACAAGTTGATTTCAAAGTATTTTTCATGGTCACATTAAGAATCATTTGCTTTCGAAATAGGAAATTGTCGTAAAATATTCATTTCCTTGATAGGATAAATTGTTGTTGAAATCCTCGTTTTTCCTTCAAAAGAGAAATTGTTGTTTGTATTCTTCGTATCTTGAAAGTAAAAAGAATTCCGATTATTGATCTAGTGCACCTGGTTTATTTTCTGCATTCATAACATTAAGGAAACTGAAAAGAAAAACTTTCATTTGCATGTAGGATTGCGTGTGTTTTGCAAAAGGAACATTAGGAAATCTGCATTTAGTTTTTGATTCATTGATTTTGTTTTTTGTTCATTGATTTGTTTGCTCAAAAATTATTTTCTCTCTTCCCTTAGTAGCTAGGTTCTTCATTGAAAATGCTGAAAGTGAAAGTTTGTTTATCATTCTTAGCTTGCATTTCAGGAATTTCATATAGATCATCGCGGTGAACCTAAAAGGCAAATTGTTAATCAAGATCAACATAAAATAAATCTCAATTTAGTTAACAATGCATTGGAACCTTAACGATAACATTTAGAAGGTCTAGGCTAGAGACATGTTCCGGCGTCGTAAAACATAGCAGCTTTCGTTAACTTGTCTGTGATACATTCCGAGTGTGATATCTCACTCCACGTACGTAAGTATATCGTAGCTCATCCACGTACTCTCGGGTATATCGGGCGGTGTTACAGTACAATAAGTATAAAGGGGTGCTCTCATTGTGCGGTTTCGCATCAGACATCGCTAATATGGACTTGGGCCTCCACGTACCTTCAGGTATATTTTGGAGGACAAATTTTAGGTGCTATCCATCCATAGTGAACCGAGTCGGCCGCCCTGATATTGTGATACACTGAACACAACATTCAGCGAGATTACCTGCCCGTACTTTTTGGTTCGCCAGGAGGTATTCTGCAGTTCACAATTTCTTGGTAAACCCTTTTGCCTAGCATTACCCTCTTTTTGTTTATTTGTTTTTGGATAAAATAAATCAGTAATCATGGAAGAACACAATCCTACCCCTTGTCATTCACGTATATTAGCTTTAAAACCACCTTTACCACCGGAAATTACTTCTGGTGGGCGTAGGCGATCACGATCTGTCGAATCAAGTACAATTCGTACCTCTGGCAAAACATCATCATTTAAACCAGAGCTAGCTCAAATTGTTTCCACACATCCCGGTTCGTTTACTGTTGTCGAAACTGAGTCTTCACAGCTACTTGTGGTCACGATCCATTCAATCATTGAGACCATACCTCCTGGACCCGACGTTGTTCAATCAAAAATTGATCCAGATCCTGTCTCTTCTTTTCTAGCACATCTGAATCCTGAAGTCGAACAACTAGAAGTTGTTCCTACCTTGGTCATCCCACAAAGTTCTGTAGCTATTGAAATTCCCATATCACACAGTCAACCGTCTGAAATATATTTTGGGCTTGACGGTGAAGTTCTTCCTCCTGGTTTAATTGTGATTAAAGAAATCCCACAACCTGATACACCTTTAAGTCCAACCCATTTTGGGGGAGACCTTTACTTGTACCAGTCTTTTCCTCAATTGTTTCCATTTGCTTTTGTTGATCCTATTTCCATTCAGTCTCCCGTAGATTTTGGAGAGTATACATCTGGTCATACAACCATGCCTGAACCAACATCTTCGTTGGGTCTACTGTTCCAATTACGTCAGCTCCTACCCTCGCTACTCCGTCAATGTTCACAACCTCACCAGAGTCATATTTTCACGGTGGCCTTTCAGTCCCAACAGGTTACAAATCATTGTCTGGCACTTTCTCTGGTACATCTTCAAGACCATGGTCTTTACCAATGTCATAATTTGGTGTTTTAACTGGTAGTCCTATAATTAGTACTGAACGACTTGATTCATTACAAACATCATCAGGGAAATATCAAGTCGGTCCTTATGGGTCAATTCCTTTAAGTACCATATCAACTGGACTCCTAGCATTTGGAGAACAATATTTTCCGTCTTATTATCCTCCTTATGCTGGGGGGAAACCTTTGGTCACCCAATACGACAATACTCAACCACATTTTGGTCAAAATAATGTTGACATGAATGTTTGTCAATGGCAGCCCACTCTACCTATCCAACCACAAACGGTTGTACAATTGTATCAACCGGTTCAAACTATTACACCCACTTCATTACCACTTGTTAATACATCTATACCCCTGGTACAGAATCAAATTATTGTACATCAACCTCATCAGGCAAGTTCTTCGACTCAATATCATCAAATGTTGGGTCCACAGACTCAAAATCCTTTGGTTAATTTACAACAACCTGTATCAGGGATCATTTATTCATAAGCTGGTGTACCATTTTATGGGATGTCGCAACGCAACCTGGTTATACATATCAACCGAATCCAACTTACACTAATTTGGGTTATAACATTGGTGGACAGACCCCTTGGCAGCCACAGGTGAAAATTCCTCAAACTTCATATCAACAAGTAACATATCCAGGTTTTGGTCAACAAAATTCACAAGCGTTTTCTATGCAAAACAACCCCTACCTGGGTTACTAGCATCAAATTCCATATGCTGGTGCTCAAAGACCTATTTCCCAAGAAATTCCATTTTACCCTGGCTATGCTCGACCTGAACCTTAATAGACAGTTGCCTTTTGTTGCAACCTTGGAATTACTAGATTTAAACCGGTTAACCAATGATTCTATCAATTACGCTCCTTGGTGGTCGGTGATACCTCATAAATTACCCTCCGACATTCCTAAATTCAATGGAAACCCTGGAGAAGATCCGTTGACTCATGTCATGACTTATCATTTATGGTGTTCATCAAATTCATTGAATTATGATTATGTTCAATTACATCTTTTCCAGTGTACACTCATAGGCCCAATAGCTAAATGGTACATTGAATTACCTAGAGCTTCTTTTGACAATTTCACTGCTTTAGCTACTGTCTTTTTGACCCATTTCCAGTTACCGATCAGATACGAAACTTGAACAAAACTCTTGACCAAATTCAAACAGACTAATGCTACTCATATTTCAGATCATATTCATGAGTGGCGTTGCCGTCGACGAATGGTTAAGACATTTGTTCCTGATCAACTCCTTGCTGAATGGTTCATTAAGTTCCTATTGCCATCTATAACTGAGGATGTGGCTAAAGGTGGTGTCATCACAGAAGAGCAAGTTATCACTCATGCCCAATATTTGGACTTGATTTATACTCAGTTTGGCATGCTCTATGAAAAATCCCAAATGCGCCGCGATCTAATTTCAATGTTCCTCCTCAAATAAAGGACTCTCATGCCAGAGATGGCTTGATAGGCACTACAAAAACACACAACACTATTGCATCTGATCCTGCTCCTAATTCCGAAATTAATGCTGTGTCATTTGACAAAGGCAAAAGTGACAAGCAACCAGGAGGTAAGAAAAAGGGGAAATCAAAGAAAAATCAAAATTCTAACCCGCAGGAACGATCATCTGATCCATCGTTTGGACCACGGAAACATCGTTATCCATGCATAATCTGTAACGAGGAACAATTTGTTAGGGATTTTCCTCACTGTATTGAAGTCTCAAAAATCATCGAGACTTATCATGCATCAGCTGTGTTGACAGACCCATTTCCAAATCCGGACACAAATTTGGTTGCTACAGATCTAGCTCCTAGTTCCCAAGTGTTAATGTTATCCGCCACAAAACATTCACAAGATATTTTGATGTCGACGCGGAATAAATACTACGGTAGTCCGGCCACTGATCAACCTACTACCTTGACAACGAATCCATCTAATGAATCAGTTCCACCTCCTGTTATTCCTGAATTGACGATTAAGCCACCAAAAGGAGTAATTCATAAATCGACATATAATCCTCAAGCAAGAGCTGCACAAAATTATAATATAGTTGAATATTTGGCTCAATCCCCTTCAGCTATGTCCACTCTTGAGGTATTACAACATTATCCCTCCCAGAAGCAGGCTTTATTGTCGGCCATTGGTGGAATTGATCCGACTGATTCTAATCTTGTCGTCTTTAATCATACGGGCTATGTGCCACAATTACCAGCAGAATTGGCATTCTCCATACAAGTAAATGTTCTCAATCACCTTGTTCATCGCACTATTATTGATGAGGGAGCATCTATGTGAATTATGTCTCTAAACTTTTGGAAGTCACTTGGCTCGCCATGATTATCACAATCATTAACGACATTGAAGGCTTTTGATGGAAGAACATATAAACCTTGTGGTATTATCAATAACCTGCAAGTTGAATTAGGGGGAAAAACAGTAAGTATTGATGTTGAGGTTGTTGACATACCCCTTGAATATAATATTTTACTTGGAAGACCATGGGTATATGCAATGACTGCCATTGTTTCTACATATTTTAGAATGATTGCCTTTCCACATAAAGGTACAATCACAGTCATTAATCAATTAACCTTTTTTGCCTCTGCTTCGTAGGTAACTGGAAGCGTTTCGTTTGTTCACTTACCCCAACTAGAAATTCAGAACATTGGTGTATGACTCTTAAATGATTCCACTCTTATGGGAACCTTTGCGTTACTGTTGCCCGCAACGTCGGCAGAAATTGCAAGCATAGAGACCTGCTACATGATCTCTTCCACTCTATCTGGCTTAAGGAAGAGTATGGTTGATTCTAATATTTCTACGTTGGATGATGTTTTACCTCCCAGCCCTATTTGGCTACAATAACAATCAATCTATTTGGCTTGGGCGACAAATCCGAAATCAGCGTCACCGAGTGTTTGGGTTGATCGTTCATTAGATTTTGGTACTCCATCTGATCCATTTTCCTTAAAATTTTTGACAGATGAAAATATTTTGGAAGCTATGATGGTAGAAGGAGAACCATGGGAAGATTATCATCATCGTTCCCATCTTCCAGATTATGAAGAAAATAATCTTAATGAACTATATCACCCATCCATTCAAACTTTATTTTCAAATGATTTTTCGATTAATGCAATCGAATCTGAGAGAAATTTATCTAATATCGAAGAAATTATTTTTGTCGATATTTCGACTAAACCTGGTGTTGTAGAAAATATTCATGTTGGTGTATCTTGTTCTCCATCAAAAATTGATTTATATCACTCTCTTTTTCATGAATTTCGTGACGTATTCGCTTGGTCTTAAGAGGAAATGCCAAGCATAGATACTAGTATAGTTGAACACACTATTAATATGTATCCTGATGTCAAACCAGTGCGTCAACGGCTTCGTCCTGTTCATCCGAAGAAAGCCGCTGCCATCAAAGCAGAAGTTGAAAAACTTTTGTGTGCTGGTTTCATTTACCCTGTTCCACTAACTGAGTGGGTTTCCAATATCGTTCCTATTATAAAAAAAACAAGGAACCATTAGAGTGTGCGTCGATTATTGGGATGTTAATTAGGCTTGTCCAAAAGACAACTATCCTACTCCCTTTATCGACCAGATTATTGACGATTGTGCTGGATGCGAGATTTTTTCATTCATGGATGGATTTTCTAGCTACAATCAAATCAATATCCGCCCAGATGACCAGCATAAAACAACATTCATATGTCCCTAGGGCACATTCGCATATAGGAAACTTCTGTTTGGTTTAAAGAATGTTGGGGCAACTTTTTAGAGAGCAATATATTATGCTTTCAATGACATCAAGCACATTGTTCAACCATATCTAGATGATTTACCAACGCATTCACGAAATCAGACTGATCACCCAATTCATTTGAGAGTCATTTTATTATGCTGTCGACACTACAAGATATGCCTCAATCCGCACAAATGTGTGTTTTGTGTTGGTTCTGGTCAATTGCTCGGATTCATAGTCTCAAAATAAGGAATTCGAATAGACCCACTGAAGGTACAAGCCATTCTTGATTTTCCTGCACCATCAAACTTACTTCAGATACAAAAACTTCAAGGAAAGGCTAACTTCCTGAGAAGGTTCATTCCAAACTACGCTGAAATGGCTAAAGGATTTACTCAATTATTGAAAAAAGGAGTTCCCTTCCATTGGGACCAAGTTGCGCAAGCTTCTTTTGATGTTGTCAAGGACCATCTTTTCTAAGCCTCATTAATGTATCCTCCTAATTATCAAAATGATTATTTCCTATATGTTGCCACAGATGAAACGACCATCGCTATGGTTTTGGTCCACGTAGAAAATGGAATTGAACATCCGATCTATTATTTGAGTCGTAATCTCAATGATACAGAAGTTAAGTACTTGTACGTGGAAAAGCTTGCCTTGGAAGATGTTCAAGCTATCCAAAGATTTCGCCATTATATCCTGCTCTGAAAAACATCAATAGTTTCATATTGCAACCCCATGACTTACATCTTATCATGTCAATTGCTGGGGGGGAAATATTCAAAATGGATTGTCATTTTGTAGGAATTTGATTTGGAATTCATCAAATCCAAGCCAAAGAAGTCTTTAGTATTGGTTGAGCTTCTCTGTGACCTTCCCTCTGATAGTACTGCTACTACATCGGAACCATCTATTCCAGACGAGTCTCTGTTTCTGATTGGATCATCTGATCCTTGGTATGGAGATTTCATCATTTATCTCCAAAACTGAACTTTTCGACCTAATACCTCTCGCTCTGATCAGCGACGTATTCGATACCAAGCCAAAGATTATCTGATCATCAGCAATACACTTTATCGTCGTGGTGTCGATACCATTTTAAGGAGGTGCCTCACTCACGAGGAGGCCAAAAAAGTGTTAAATGATTGTCATGCTGGGGCTTGTGGTGGACATTTATCTGGATATGCTACCGCACAGAAGATACTCCGCGCTGGTTACTTTTGGCCTCCTATTTTTCGATATTGTATGCTCGCAGTTAGAAGCTGTCATGCATGCCATATTTATGACCATAAAATCCACAAACTGCCAACGCAAATGCATCTTGTTGTCTCTGCTAGACCATTTATGAAATGGGGTATCGAATTCAGACTTGTAACCCTCCTTCGTCCGGGGGGCATGGTTATATTATTGTCGCAGTCGACTATTTTACAAAATGGGTTGAAGCAATGACTACATTTAAAAACATGGGACAAATAGTTGCATTATTTTTCTTTAACCACGTTATTGCACGGTTTGGGGTCCCATAGGCTATAGTTACAGATCATGGGAATCATTTTCGCAACCATATGATGTTTGAATTGACAGCCAAGTTAGGATAATCACATGATAATTCTACTCCTTATTATCCACAATCAAATGGAAAATTTGAGGTTATTAACAAAATTCTTAAATGAATGCTTCAACGAATGATAGGAGTCCGTAAAAGGAACTGGCACTTGATCCTATACTTCGCCTTGTGGGCGTACCGAACCTCAGTGAGAAACGCAACTGGATTCACTCCTTTTCAATTGGTGTATGGTCTGGAAGCTATCTTACCAATCCAATGTGAAATATCATCCTTAAAACTCGTGATAGACTTGTTACCTGACACCTCAGAAGAAGAATCGCGTCTCCTTAACCCCATCCATCTAGATGAAATGTGTCGTGAAGCCCAATTGGTCAACGAAGCGCATAAGAGACATATAAAGGTGCAATATGACAAAAATGTCCAACCTCACATCTTCTCAGAGGGCGACTTGGTCCTTCTTTACGATCAAGAAGCTGATGTAATAGGTACAGGGAAATTCGAGCCATTGTGGCATGGCCCCTATATTGTCAAAAGAGTTCTTGCTAAGGGTGCCTACGAGTTAGTTGATTATGATGGAATTCCATTGGCACAACCTAGAAATGGGTTGTATTTGAAACGTTACTATGCTTAATCATGAGCGTAGTAATTTTTTGTATTATATTGTTTATATGCTGTTGATTTGCATTCAGTATCTTAATTTGTTTTTTAGAGTTTTATTGATGTTAGTAATCCACTTTAATTTTCATTACAGATGACTAAATATTCGGAACCATTTGTTGGATATGCTGATGGTGCTAGTCGCAGTACGCAGAATCTATCCTCTACAACTTGGGCCATTTTCACTCCGAACGGCGAGTTTGTAAGTTTTCAAGGGATTTGTATTGGTAGATCGACGAACAATATCGCTGAGTATAGCAAGTTGATTGAACTTCTCTCTGATGCCATTTCATTTGGTATTAACAACATAATCATAAGTTAGACTCACAACTTGTGGTACTACAACTTACTAGTATTTATACTGTTAGAAATCCAACACTTCTTAGATTGTTCCTAAGAGTTCGAATTTTGGAGAGAAATTTTGATTTCATTCAATATCAACACATTTTTAGAAATCTGAACATTTTAACTAATTCATTAGCTAATCAAGTTTAGATAGACATTTGCGACATAGGTAAAGAAAACATTCACATCATTGAATAGGATTGCGCATTAAACATAGGAAAAACTCTGAAAACATATAAATAGATAGTTATAGTTTTTTTACAAAGTTTGTGACCAAGACACATAGGTCATCTGACCTCAAAATGTATGCAAAAAATCACAAGTAAACTAGTGGTGCTCGTGGTAACATGCTATAGATCTAGCAATCCTACGGAGCAACCGCATCCAACGGTTAGGAACCCCAATAGTGTGTCATTGCAGTTGCATGGGTAAATCTTTGAGCTGGAAATCCAGAATCCCGAAGGTTAATCCCTCTATGTGCTGCTGAAGCTCAGCTAAAGTCTCAGCCATATCAAGGTCCTGAAGGACTGCTCTCCCGACAACCCTCTCTGTTGGCGCATTTGCCTCACGCTATGGTTCCTCTACTGGTTGAACACGACCGATATCTGCATTACATTAAAACATTTATTTTAGTCTTGGAAATAAATCAAAACACAAAAACATTGTATAAACCTTATAAAAATCAAAAAACATGGTCGAATCATTCTTACCCATTGCACCCCACTGAGCGCCTTCTGGTAATACTAGATTTGGATCTCCTCAGAAGTCGACGCTTGCGTATGCATACTCATCGATGGCGACGATCTGTCACCGGAATTAGGCGAAGAATGCAGTCGAGAACACAACGGTCGATTGGCCTGCATGCCGACCCATAATTTCTACCCATATCTGCATTCGAGGATCTCTAGGACTAGATATATCCAATGTTACATGTTGTGGCTGCATCAGTGGAATCCGTTCCAAAGCGAAGTATATGAGGATGGAACCATAACTGAAATTTTTCTTCCTTCCTCCCTTTGCTTTATTCAGTTGTTCCTTTATTTGAGATAAAATGGCTTCAGACCAATTGAAGGCTGTTGGTTCTAAACACTCTAGCGCATACTGCATATACGATCGGTTCGCTACATGGAGTGTAACAGTGCCAACAAGTTTTGTGATTGTGAAAAGGATGGTTTTCAAAGGAAAATCCCTAACATCCGGGATGTTTATTTTTCCATATTTGCTAGGTTCTGACCCTGGATAGCAATAATGCATAACGTAATGCCTCACTGTCTCTCCTCCAATGGTAGACCCCGTGAGAGAAATGGGAAAACCTCTCCTCGAAAAACCTGTGAGAAAATACACATCCTCAAGTGTTATGGACAACACTTGATTTTTTATGTGAAATGCCTCTATCGCCGGATCCCATGCTCAAACTAAGAACTCCAAGAGTTCTATTTGTTGCCTCATTCACGACAATTTAAAGTACTTAAGTATCCCGCAATCTCTTAAGGCTCTTACAGTACCTGGATCATTCAAGGCAACCATATCTTGTTCTTCATGTTCTCTTTCTCTCCATGTAATATTCATTATAATCCAATGGAAACCTGAAAATCAACCATAAGATCCATTAGATACCATTCATTGTGAAAAACTAGGTAAATTTTGGACACAGCAAGAAAATCAAAAACTTCAACTGCACCCAACGCACTCCTTGGGCTGAGACAGTGCGTTGCATATGCAGGTACCCTTCACTGTACCTGCTATGCAATGCAGGTTTCGACATTCAGGGGTGCATTGCCCTCATTTGGGTAGAATTTACCCTAGAGGCCTCAAAACCCTAAAAAATTTCAAGGAATGGGAATGAAATGAATACTGAAAGAAAGAGGAGGTTCATGGCACTAACCTGGATCAAACAACGACGAAATCCGTCCACAGAAACGACCGCAATCAACAACTGAAGTTCGGGGGAAAAATCAGGTTCATAGCTCCAAAATGCAAATGGTAACTATGGAATGGTAAAAATGAATAGTGAAACTACTTTTTATAGTCATTTAATTGTTTGCAAGTTAAATTTATTGCTATGACTATAGTTTTATTATGTTTTTTATCGTGAAACAAGTATTTTTAATCCATTTGATGTTGTTCTGAACAGGAAATACAATTGATGAACTTATTAGTCGTGCAGATTTATTCAAAGAATGACTTGACCACAAAGCATACTTTTTCTCCTTATTTTTCGAGCTTTGTTAAAAATGAAAAAGGATTTGAAGCACACTTTTATCTCTTTTTCAAGCTTCGATAACAACAAAAAAGGAACCCCTGGAGTCTTCTTTCAGCTCTTTTCAGACTTCGATAATGTGAAAATATTTCCGAGCACTTGTCATTTCGAGCTCGTTAAAGTAAATGAATTTATATCTACTCAGTATAAGTTTAACGCTTTTCCGGACTGAGATGGATTATTTACGAAAAAGGAATACCTTGGTTAAACATGACCAAAGAGGTTCTCTCAGACTCTCTAAATATGAAAAAGGATCGGGCTATCACTGTCGTTAAGCTCGTTAAAACATAAAATAGCGACGGGCTTGTCGATCATGGCAAGAATCGAGTTTCAGTCATAGCTAGACTCGTTAAATTATTAAATAGCGATACTTTATTCACTCGAAGGGTTGAATTATAGATCAAGCAAATGTTATCCTCCTCAAGCTTGTCAAAAAATAAAGAGGTACTAGTCGACAAATGACCAGGGAAAATTTGGGAAAAGTAAGCAAAGTTTCTTTTTGGTAGCAAGTCGCTCTTGAACATGACACTTCTTTCACTCAATGTCCATGACTGTTTGGGTTGGGTAATCATCTTGACAGTTCATTCACACCTATGGTTCATCATACCTTCACTTCGGTTTTGGGTCAATGTTGCCAACTCATCACAATGTCGCCGATATGTTCAAGAGAAGTCATCCAGTGATTAAAAACTCATCCACCTGCAATACTCATAAACCTTCATTTTCATGACCGTCATCCCTAAAAATTGCTATATCAAGTCATACCCTTGCCTTCGAAATCAGTAACTCCTGTTTTGCAATAAGGTGACTTCCTGTCGACGAAAAATCAATATCCATGAAGTTCACTTAGAAATATCAGATTCCAGTAACATGAGGCTTGTTACAAAATCGACAAGATCCTCGCTTCCAAAACTTTGATCGAAAGATTTTGTTTGGCGTTTGACATCAAATCATCTATTTGTTAGCCATCAATATTTTTCACTTGTTGTTGATGACTAAAATTCCTAGCTGAGTTTTCTAGAAGCTGATCTCCATATGTCAATTTGTCATCTAGAAAACCCCCATGAAATTTTTTTTGCCTTCTTACCTTTCAGTTCGCCCATGACGAGATGAAACCTCATTATCGAATCCTACCTAGCTTCAGCCATACTAGTCTGCCCATCAGCTCTAAAAATACAATCCAAATCTGTTAAGAAAACCTCCCCTAAGTTAGGAAGTGGTGCTTTAAGGCATTTCACCCTTGGCAATCATCAAAGAGCCAAAAAACCTCCATCTGCTAAAGACCAGTCACAACCAACCTTCCACTCTGCTAATGAAGTTAGTCACAGCCCTAAGTCGCGCCCTTGCTACACATGAGTCTCTCAAACCGCAAGACCATAATCTCGTGACATTTTGGGTATTTTACGGTGTTTCACAGTTTTTACAAACACGAGGAAACATGTCCGCATCTCGGAAGACAATTTTTGGCTCCACATGAGAAGACAATTGCTTCTCAATGTGATCTTGAGCCTGGGATGCAGCACAGAGAAAAGAGTTTTTCATCAAGCTCTTGCGACCACATTCAAAGCCTGAAAGGACAGTGAAAGAAAAACAACACAGTCAAAAGGGATGATGATAATTGAAGACCGAAGAACCTCGTTCATCTACAAGCAGAGGGTTGAAAGCGCCTCCTTCATCTATAAGTAGAGGGCCAAAGGTAAAATATGTTTTTAAGTTTTTCACTAACTGAGGACAAGCTTTGAAGAACAGTGAAACAACAATTGAAAAATTCTGCATGGAAATGATGATTAAGAGCAGGGGTAAAAAAAAGTAGGCTTTTAAAGTTGGTTTGCATGAGTTCTATTGTTATTTGAATATCAATATGAAGCTAGTAGGTTTTCTCATCAGTGAAGAAATATTATTAAACTACTGACCAGAGAAGTCAAAAGGGTCTTGGTCCGAAAGTAACCTTTGCCATTATATCCAAAAGGAAAACAGGCAGCTGTCAAAAAGGGCTTCCTTCATAAGCAGGTCCAAAAAGAGTAAAAAAGAAGATCAAAAAGGCCTCATATGACAGCAAATGAGAAGCACAAATGCAGGAGGTGGGAAGAAATATAGAAATCACAGTCAAGTTTTTGTCTATAAAGAAGGTGATCACCCTCCAAAGGCAAATCTGCAGATCTTTCATAGTAGTTTCAGGCCATTTTCCTCTTACAGTGAAAATATCAGAAAAAGAGGACTTTTCTTCATTACTTGGACAAAAAGTAGTAAGGTTTTACAGTCTTGAAGAAGTTTGTTTGATGTCAAGAGGGGGCCAATTCCATAAAAGAATTGCTCATTGCCACTATGACCCTTATTCAAATAAATGGTATCAAGTTATGTTTTAAGTGGATAGGTTTTCAAGTGTTAAGAAAAAGGAGGCTTTTCAAAAATCTTTTGAGAGAAACCCTCACCAAACAAGTGTGAAAGAAACTTTGGTTTTTTATTTTCAATAGAGCTTAAGACCAATGCCATACATATTGCAAATTCATTATGCAAATACCAAGGTCCGAGCAAGCATTCCTTTACTGTCCACAAGACCAGAAAAGAAAGATTTCAAGCGATTTGCAGAATTTTTAAAGGTCAAAGTTTTGCGCGGCGCGCCTGGAACAGAATTTGCAAAGGGTCATAACGTGTGCGCGGCGCGCCTGTGCGCGTCGGTCCTGTCGGCCCGACAGTGACCCGACTGCGCGGCGCTTTCATTAACAAACGTGCCGTGCATGTTTGCAACGTCCAAAACACCTCCAATAACTTCTCAAAAGCTGCTCCAGCCTTCAAACAAAGTTTGCCACCGTTTGTTGAGGTACTTTGTTTTATTCCCTTACAATTTTCAAATTGCTAAAAGGTGTTTGAGACAGTAAAAATCATAGGGAAAATCAAGGAAATTTGAGTAGAGGTTTTGAAAGGTTATCATGGTTTTATTGATGTCAAAGGGCCTTGAATCTGCCCTCAACACAATACTAAAGGCGCAAACCAGTTAGCCAAGATATACACTACAGTAGAGTTTTGGAAAATTATTGAAAATACCCTAACTATGATAGAGCAAAGTAAACCTTGGTCAGCTGGGTGTATGACAGAAACATTGTTAGGAGGAAGCAATGTTTGAAGGGAGAAACACAGTATTTAAAAGACTCCAGTGAGTGGAACTGCCATTGCAATTCAAAGATGTTTTTGTCAAAATTGGGTGTAAGGAATAGTGGATACAAAGGCAGTGTTTTTGGGTTAAGAGGAATTTTTGCTGTTTAACTCCTACAGGATGGTTTGTAATCACACCAAAACACAAGGAACTGGATGACCTTATCCAAACTCAGAAAAACATTCAGCTGTGTATTACATTTAGATTGCCTGTATACTTATCACTAAAACTGTTGGTTGAGTGGCCTGCAAAAAGAGAGCAATGATTTTTAAATTGAGAGGATTGTTGTTTCGCCTTCTTCCAAAAAGACAAAGGTATCCTATTGCCTCGAAACATGAAAGTTGGATGCCATTACACAGAGAAGTCACTTTGACTGTATTTCTCTTTGTGGATTGTGTCTTCATTATAAATATTGGCTGATTGACATGCAAAGGTTGGAAAAGCAGCATTCTAAAGGAATAGGGGTCTTATATCAAAGGAGAGCAATATTTTTTTTGAAAATGAGTTTGTTGGTGTTTGACTGCTACAAGACCTTTTGTCACCACATCAAAAACATTTCAAGCTCTGTCACCATTTCTATAAACACAGTAAACTTTGACTGTGTATACCTTTTGTTTGAAAACTGTGTTATGGTGTTAGATTGATTGGTTGGTTACATACAAAAGAAAAAATATTTCGGGGGCAACAAGGCGAAGTTGAGAGATGACAACGGCGGTGGGGAAGATGAGAAGGAGAAGCGAGAGAAAAAGAGGAAGAGTCTTGAACGGCGACAACTCTCGGCAGCCGGCCGGCATAAGGATAATGATCAAAGATAGCAGTTTCTAGAAGAAAAGAAATAAAAACACCTTTAAACTTGGAGTTTGGGCCCAAGCTTCAGAACATGTTGCCAAAGACCCTTGAGGGTCATACACACTAGTTTTGGGCACATTTTGACATGTTTTGGTTTTTTGGCATTTTTTGAGTTTTTGGTCAAAACTCATGAAATTCACCATTTCATTTTGAGGATTCGACAAAGGAGGAGGATAGTATCATTGGATGCCATAATTTCATAAGCACACCCTCAGTGATTTTCAGACCATTTGGAGATCATTTTCCTCCTCAAAACGGCGAAAAATGCTCACTTTTTGCACACTGCGATACATCATGAGGCAAGTTTACGGCTTTTACACCGGTGAAGATTTGGGGGACTTCTAGGCATCGGATACGGAAAATTTCGATTCTTCGGAAATTAGACACTCGGGGATATTTCCAATGAGCTATCATGAGCCTTGTTTTGACACCGGGAAGGCTGCCAAATGTTTCCGGCAAGTCAGGGGACCTTTTGCTGATGAAAATTTGAAGTATTTTTGTAATTTTTGAACCTCTAAAATCTGCTTTTTCCAAATGTGCGTTTAGCTATTTTTGCACATGGAAAATGATGCAAAGTCAATTATTTTTCCTTTTTTAGCATCTTTTAGATATTTTATGAGATATTTTTGTGCCTTGGGCTTTGCAAAGCCTCAAGGACAAGTTTAGATATTTTGAGTAGGCCAATAGGAGAGGAGGTTGAAACATGAGGTTTTCCTCACTTGAACCTATTTATTGCACAAGCTCTCATTGTAAACAAGGCTGAACTTGAGAAGAGAAGCAATATATTGGTCATATGAGCTTTGAAGGAAATACTTGTGTTATGATTTTCGATTGACTCTTGGATGTTCTTGAATGAATGAAGAAGGATTGTTGATGGATTCCATGACTTGGTAGAATGGTATAGTGTCTCTTGCTTTGTTGTTGTCTTCTAGTTTTCATTCATGATACATGTTTCTTGCTTGCTATAGATCAATAGAGAACAAATTTGAGATATGCCCATGGAGGCACCTCAAATTTCCTGTTTCTTCATAGCCTCTTTGTTTTCTTCTTCCTAAATAACATTAAAGAATTCTTGACTGCTCTTTAAATATTTAGGATATTGTTGCTTGTTTCATTCATGGTCTTATACATGCTAAGAAGGACTTACGGTACGCCCTGCTTACCTATGGCTAGCTATAGTTCCATCCATGAAACTTCTCTTTGATTGATTGGATTATCATTTTGTTTGAACCAAGGAGGCCTAGTTTCGATCTAGCCCTTTGCCTAAAAATATGCAAATCTTGTTGTTCAAAGTGCCCAATAACTTGAAGTACTGTGTTTAGGCGTTCCGGCATAGTGTTTTGAGTTGTTTGTCTTCCTTAAGTGTTTTCCCCAAAGTCTGAAAGCCATTTCCCAAAGTTAGAGGGTCTTATACTTCTATGCATGGCTTGAATGTTTATTTCTATGTATTATTTAGCTTGTAGTTACATTTTGCATGATTAATGGTTTTCCATACCATGTTTATGTCTGCTATCAAACTAGTTATGCTTGAAATCCTTCGTCTTTCACAAACTTGATGTCCATTTACTCCATTTTGCCCAAAGATCCTTTCTACCTTGAATCAAATCGGCCCTTCAACATCCTTGTATCGTCATCTAAATAGCTTTCTTGACCTTTTGACCCCATAGCCCAGTTAATCTAACATCTTGTTGTCTATTTTATATCTTTGATCAGTTTCATCCCTCACAACTTAAAAAACCAAAAAACTTACTTCATAACTAGCCTAAAATCATAACACAATAAGCAAACAAACAGATATCCCTTACACATATAGAGAGAGCCCTCTCTGAGTCCAGGAAGGCTAGGTCCTTGGGCTCCAAAGCTTGGTTTGATGTTACACTGTCATTCGGCTTGCCAATCAGCCAAATCACGGGAACCTAACATAATGTCGATCACGGTGGGACTCTGAGTATTAAACAAGCTTAGTTTCCATAATCTTTAGAGACTTTTGAGAATATTAGTTGGCTGACTTATCCCACTGCTCACTAACATAATGGTGATCACGGTGGGAATTTGAGTCAAAAAATCCTAGGTATCCCTTAGGAACTCTCAAAATCTCAGTCAAACTTAGAAGAGTAGAATCTGGTTGTCTCACCATCCTAGCAAAATGATGAGTCAGTCATAGGAAACTTTTCCAAATCCCAGGACTACATAAAAAACTCAGAAAAACCCCAAAAACTCCCTTAGATTGGTTTTTGACAGTATTGGTGGTGGACCATACAAATATACCTCAAAACAACTAAAAATCCACCTGGCGACTCCACTAGCCTCCAGTAGGCCTTACTATTTTACCGAACTCTAGATTACTATCCGATCGACCTATCGCATCGCTCACTAACATAGCGGGAGATGGTGGGAAATTGAGTACATGACAGTCTAGCAAACTCTTATAGACTCTTAGTCCTTTAGATACCATAAATAAGCAAGCAGTCCATAAGATCATTTTAGAGTAAAACTCTTTTTGTTGTCACCACCCTAGCAAAGTGTTGAAACAAAGTTTAGAATACTTTAAAAACATAGGCTGCATATAAAACTTAGAAAATCCAAAATATTTCCAGACTGGCTTTACTTTAGTTACTGGTGGTGGACCATAGCTAAATCTTTTCAAAAACAAACAAGTTCCACCTAGCGACTCCACTAGCCTCCAGTAGGCCTTTTTCCCCACTAGTCCTTATAAAAACTCCTAGGAATGCAGTAAGTAAACCCAATCATCCTAATGGAAGAAGACATGGTTCAACACCTGAGGACACAAAGGAGATATGCTCCGATGAGCAGAGAACATATCCTTGGTTTCCCACACAAAATGCCCACAGATTTAAATTGGTTCGAAGACCTATCTGTCTTTCGAAATGAAAATATTGACAACCCATTTTTACACCTCATCAAATTTCATATGCATGTATGTAGCTTAAAGGTTGAATGGCATGAGGACTGCCTTATGAAAATGTTCATGGGTACATTAGAAGAAGAGGCAAGAGAATGGTATGAAAACCTAGAACCTCGTACCTTGTTTTCTTTGAAGGATTTCCACAAAGTATTTTGTTAACGCTATATAGGGCATTGTCCATCTTTATCATTGGCTGAAAATTGTTGTGATCACTCTAAAAACCTCATACAACACATTGTAAACATTGAAGAACACTACAGAAATTGGCATCCTGAGGAGTTTTTAGAGGAGGTCCATAATTTTCTTACCCAAGATAACAATCAAGATGACCAAGAAGAGTTGATCCTAGATGAAATCCATCAAGAAATAAGAGAAGATCCACAAGAACTCTTTGAAAAAGTTGAAACAGATAACAATCCATCTGCCCTTTCATATAAAATACAAGAGGACATTCAGCCACAAGATCAACTTCCACAAAAGATGGAAAGAAATTGTTTCCCCATCCAAAGAAAACAAAAAATACCTGCTCCCTTAACTGAACAGGAAATAGATCAAATAATAAACATGTAGACAGCCTCTGAAACTTCATGTAACCAAAAATTCGCTGATTTTTCTCTTTTAAACCCTGCATATCATAAATCAGAAAATAGATTTGTAAATCAAGTTGATGAAAAGCAAGCTGATTGTCCAATATACATGGCTGGTGACATTAATTATGTTAATGATTCTCCAATGTTTGATCAATATGTTGATGATTATGACTTCCAAACAGAAACTAACTCTGCAGAAGACTCAATTTTTTATTGTCGAGAGGAAGCTCAGTTTCACGAACTTGAGAAAAGTAAGCATCCATTACAGGTCATCTACGACACTGATGAGAAGAGCCTTGAGAGTTCAGAAGTAAGTGAAGAGTCTCGGACTTTTTTCCCTACTTCACTTCAGTCTGTCAGAGATAAAATTCACATAATTGGAGATCAACAGTTTTTCAGCTTTGATGATGAGGTTGTTGAGGATGATGAAATTCTCGATCATGTTGTAAATGAAAAGCCTTTGCCTGAAATGGTTGAGGAAAACATTTTGGACACATAATCTTCCTTAACTCTAGATTTGCAACCACCAAGTTCCATTGAGTCACAAATTGCAGATGAAGAAAAAGAGGTTGATTAACACATGAGAGTTGTCTCACTGTCCTTTCAAGATAATTTACTGTCAAAGTGTATCCTTTCTCATAAACCTGATGACCTTCACATAGTTTCCAGTCCACTTAATCAGAACACATCAGCTTGGCAAGAGAACTACACTGCAATATATGATGAGTCTGATAGTTCAAGCGATCATGAGCAAGGGGAAGAGTTGCTTTACCAGGAGAGTCCCAAATATAGTCAAGTGGAAGAAAGAGTAGTCCTGAATGAAGCCTATATCTCAAATCCTCTAGATCAGGTATTATTCCAAGATCCATTTGCTGTTTTCCTTGAGAAGTCTGAAAGAGTAGTCCTGAATGGAGCCTATGTCTCAAATCCTCTAGATCAGGTATCATTCCAAGATCCATTGGTTGTTTTCCTTGAAAAGTCTGAAAGGGTAGTGGGTTCTATCATGAGCAAGTTGCTACCTAGAATGAGGAGAAACTTACACATCATTGTCCGAAAACAAGCCAAATGGGAGTGGTCTTTTTCAGTACCTCAGCATCATGAAAAAACTAAACCAGAATTCCCCATGTGATCATCTACTTGACTGGTTGCATTGGAAAACAGAGTTCACCAAACAAATGTCTATTGTGTATAGATTAGATTAGGATAGATAGACAACATGTGAAAAATAAGCTCAGCCTTGTGAGCATCTTTTTAGTTTTAGTTTGTTTGAAGAAAAAGTTAAAAAAAAGAAAATAAAAAAACAGTAAAAAGTAGAAAAAGAGGGCAGTTTCTAAAAAGCAATGGTAAAGCCCCATGTTCCAAAAAATAGTCCTTCGGAAAGCGCGCAAGTCTAAATGCCGCTACTAGTACTCAAATGTATTGTTCAGCTATCTAGCCTAATCATAGCTGAACATGTTTAAATTTATTTGCTGATAAGTTAGTTAGTGAAAAAGATGGTCAACATTGTGTAAGATTGACTTATCACAGAGAGTATATTAGGAAAAGATACTGGTTCCACATGCCTAAAACAGAACCAAAGAGAGAAGCGAGGGATGAAAAACACATTGTACATCTTAGCCCCGCTTTTCTAGATTTCCTTTTTGCAAAATAATATTTGTGTGCAGTTTGTCTTTCCATGCCGCAGATACATGACAAATCAGACAGTTTAACCCTGATTTGATCATTTTAAATTTCATGTTTTAGATTAGAGAAAAAAATCCTGTCAAACAGTTTAATCTTGACAGTTGATCTAGTTTAGGTAGAGTAATGAAGGAGTTCATCAGTTTAATCTGAACTCCCGGAAGATATAAGTGTAGAGTTAGATAGGTTCATTTTGCAAAAAGAAAAATATGCATTGTCAAAAGGCTGCTAGTTTAAATGCGCCAAAAAAGGAGAAAAAATGCTAGGAAAGATAGTGGGGTAGGTAGAAATATCATTGATGCTAATCATGCTGTCTCTTTTCAGAAGTAGCATCAAAGAAGAGTGAAAATTTGCGCCAATGGGTAAGGCACTGGTCTTCATAAGCCAAAGATCTGAATTCTGGACACCTCCTGAAAAGGAGCTTCCCTCCCCAAATGGAGCCACTGTTAGCCATCAATATTTTTCACCTGTTGTTGATGACTAAAATTCCTAGCTGAGTTTTCTAGAAGCTGATCTCCATATGTCAATTTGTCATCTAGAAAACCCCCATGAAATTTTTTTTGCCTTCTTACCTTTCAGTTCGCCCATGACGAGATGAAACCTCATTATCGAATCCTACCTAGCTTCAACCATACTAGTTTTCCCATCAGCTCTAAAGAGACAATCCAAATCTGTTAAGAAAACCTCCCCTAAGTTAGGAAGTGGCGCTTTAAGGCATTTCACCCTTGGCAATCATCAAAGAGCCAAAAAACCTCCATCTGCTAAAGACCAGTCACAACCAACCTTCCACTCTGCTAATGAAGTTAGTCATAGCCCTAAGTCACGCCACTTATACACCCTTAAGTCTCAGCAATGCATAGACCATAATCTCAAGCTGATTTCAGGTATTTTACAGTGTTTTACAGATTTTACAAACACAGGAAACATGTCCGCATCTCAGAAGAAAATTCTTGGCTCCACATAAGAAGACAGCTGCTTCTCCATGTGAACATGAGCCTGGGATACATTTGCAGGACAAAGAATCTCTCTTTGAACTCTTGCAGCTTCATTTAGCCTGAAAGGACAGTGAAAGAAAAACAACACAGTCAAAAGAGCTGATGATACTTGAAGACTGAAGAACCTCCTTCATCTACAAGTAGAGGGTTGAAAGCGCCTCCTTCATCTATAAGTAGAGGGCCAAAGGTAAAATCTGTTTTTAAGTTTTTACTAACTGAGGACAAGCTTTGAAGAACAGTGAAACAACAAATGAAAACTTCTGCATGGAAATGATGACTAAGAGCAAGGGTTAAAAAGTAGACTTTAAAGTTGGTTTGCATGAGTTCTATTGTTATTTGAATATCAATATGAAGCTAGTAGGTTTTCTCATCAGTGAAGAAATATTATTAAACTACTGACTAGAGAATTCAAAAGGGTCTTGGTCCGAAAGTAACCTTTTCCATTATATCCAAAAGGAAAACAGGCAGCTGTCAAAAAGGGCTTCCTTCATAAGCAGGTCCAAGAAGAGTAAAAAAGAAGATAAAAAATGCCTCATATGACAGCAAATGAGCAGCACAAATGCAGGAGGTGGGAAGAAATATAGAAATCACAGTCAAGTTTTTGTCTATAAAGAAGGTGATCACCCTCCAAAGGCAAATCTGCAGATCTTTCATAGTAGTTTCAGGCCATTTTCCTCTTACAGTGCAAATATCAGAAAAAGAGGACTTTTCTTCATTACTTGGACAAAAAGCAGTAAGGTTTTACAGTCTTGAAGAAATTTGTTTGATGTCAAGAGGGGGCCAATTCCATAAAAGAATTTCTCATTGCCACTATGACCCTTATTCAAATAAATGGTATCAAGTTATGTTTTAAGTGGATAGGTTTTCAAGTGTTAAGAAAAAGGAGGCTTTTCAAAAATCTTTTGAGAGAAACGCTCGCCAGACAAGTGTGAAAGAAACTTTGGCTTTTCATTTTCAATAGAGCTTAAGACCGATACCATACATATTGCAAATTCGTTATGCAAATACCAAGGTCCGAGCAAGCATTCGCCCTAGCATCACAAGACTAGAAAAAGAAGATTTCAAAGCGATTTGCGAAGTTTTAAGGTCAAAGTTTTGCAACCTCCACAGACGAAATTTGCAAGGGTCTGCGTGCGCGCGCGCTTTGTGCGCGTCGATCTGTCCGGCCCGACGAGTGACCCGAATGCGCGGCAACTTTCATTAACGAAACGTGCCGCGCATGTTTACCGCGTCCAAAAACCTCAATAACTTCTCAAAGGTTGCTCCGGCCTTCAAACAAAGTACGCCGTTTTGTTGAGGTACTTTTGTTTTATTCCCTTATAGTTTTCAAATTGCTAAAAGGTGTTGGAGTCGAAACTCATAGGAAAATCAAGGAAATTTGAGTGAGGTTTTGAGTTATCATAGTTTTATTGATGTCAAGGGCCTTGGAAAGTTTGCCCTCAACACAATACTAAAGGCGCAAACCAGTTAGCCAAGATATACACTACAGTAGAGTTTTGGAAAATTATTGAAAATACCCTAACTATGATAGAGCAAAGTAAACCTTGGTCAGCTGGGTGTATGACAGAAACATTGTTAGGAGGAAGCAATGTTTGAAGGGAGAAACACAATATTTAAAAGACTCCAGTGAGTGGAACTGCCATTGCAATTCAAAGATGTTTTTGTCAAAATTGGGTGTAAGGAATAGTGGATACAAAGGCAGTGTTTTTGGGTTAAGAGGAATTTTTGTTGTTTAACTCCTACAGGATGGTTTGTAATCACACCAAAACACAAGGAACTGGATGACCTTATCCAAACTCAGAAAAACATTCAGCTGTGTATTACATTTAGATTGCCTGTATACTTATCACTAAAACTGTTGGTTGAGTGGCCTACAAAAAGAGAGAAGTGATTTTTAAATTGAGAGGATTGTTGTTTTTCCTTCTTCCAAAAAGACAAAGGTATCCTATTGCCTCGAAACACCAAAGCTGGATGCCATTACACAGAGAAGTCACTTTGACTGTATTTCTCTTTGTGGATTGTGTCTTCATTATAAATATTCGCTGATTGACATGCAAAGGTTGGAAAAGCAGCATTCTAAAGGAATAGGGGTCTTATATCAAAGGAGAGCAATATTTTTTTTGAAAATGAGTTTGTTGGTGTTTGACTGCTACAAGACCTTTTGTCACCACATCAAAAACATTTCAAGCTCTGTCACCATTTCTATAAACACAATAACCTTTGACTATATAAATACCTTTTGTTTGACTGTGTTATGGTGTTGAATTGATTGGTTGAGTTGCATACAAAAGAAAAAGGAAATATTTCAGGAGCAGCAAACTGAAGTTGAGGGGCAGCAACATGACAGTGGGGAAGATGAGAAGCAGTAGGAAAAAGAGGAAGAGAGTGTTGAACAGCAGCAACTCATCAGCTTGAGCAGCAGCATAAGGATGATGATCAAAGACAGCAGTTTCCAGAAGAAAAGAAAGAAAAACACCTTTAAACTTAGAGTTTGGGCCCAAGCTTCAGAACATGTTTCCAAAGACCCTTGAGGGTCATACACACCAATTTTGGGCACATTTTGACATGTTTTGGTTTTTTGGCATTTTTGAGTTTTTGGTCAAAACTCATGAAATTCGCCATTTCATTTTGGGGATTCGACAAAGGAGGAGGATGGTATCATTGGATGCCATAATTTCATGAGAACACCCTCAGTGATTTTCAAACCACTTGGAGATCATTTTCCTCCTCAAAACGGCAAAAAATGCTCACTTTTTGCACACTCTGCCCGGTCTATTAGCAGATTGCAATTTTCTGGCTTTTTACACACAGGTGTAGATTTGGAGGACTTCCAGGCATCAGATCTGGAAAATTTCAGTTGATCCGGAAAGTAGACACTTAGAGCTTTCCAACGAGCTATCATGAGCCTCATTTCGACATCAGGAAGGCTGCCAAATGTTTCCGGAAAGTCAGGGGACCTTTTGCTGATGAAAATTTGAAGTATTTTTGTAATTTTTGAACCTCTAAAATCTGCTTTTTCCAAATGTGCGTTTAGCTATTTTTGCACATGGAAAATGACGCAAAGTCAATATATTTCCCATTTTTAGCATTTTTTTAGATATTTTATGAGATATTTTGTGCCATGGGCTTTGCAAAGCCTCAAGGACAAGATTAGATATTTTGATTAAGCCAATAGGATGGCAAGTTGAACCATGAGGTTTTCCTCACTTGAGCCTATATATTCCAAAGGCTTTCATTGTAAAACAAGGCTGAACTTGAGAAGAGAAGCAATATATGGTCATATGAGCTTTGGAAGGAAATACCTGTGTTATGCTTTTGGATTGCCTCTTGGATGTTCTTGGATGAATGATGAAGGATTGTTGATGGATTTCATGACTTGGTAGAATGGTATAGTGTCTCTTGCTTTGTTGTCTTCTAGTTTTAATTCATGAATACATGTTTCTTGCTTGCTATAGATCAGTAGACAAAAAATTTGAGACATGCCCATGGAGGCACCTCAAATTTCCTGTTTCTTCATAGCCTCTTTGTTTTCTTCTTCCTAAGTAACATTAAAGAATTCTTGACTGCTCTTTAAATATTTAGGATATTGTTGCTTGTTTCATTCATGGTTTTATACATGATAAGAAGGACTTACGGTACGCCCTGCTTACCTATGGCTAGCTATAGTTCCATCCATGAAACTTCTCTTTGATTGATTAGATTATCATTTTGTTTGAACCAAGGAGGCCTAGTTTCGATCTAGCCCTTTGCCTAAAACTATGTAAATCTTGTTGTTCAAAGTGCCCAATAACTTGAAGTACTGTGTTTAGGCGTTCCGGCATAGTGTTTTGAGTTGTTTGTCTTCCTTAAGTGTTTTCCCCAAAGTCTGATAGCCATTTCCCAAAGTTAGAGGGTCTTATACTTCTATGCATGGCTTGAATGTTTATTTCTATGTATTATTTAGCTTGTAGTTACATTTTGCATGATTAATGGCTTGCCATACCATGTTTATGTCTGCTATCAAACTAGTTATGCTTGAAATCCTTCGTCTTTCACAAACTTGATGTCCATTTACTCCATTTTGCCCAAAGATCCTTTCTACCTTGAATCAAATCGGCCCTTCAACAGCCTTGTATCGTCATCTAAATAGCTTTCTTAACCTTTTGACCCCATAGCCTAGTTAATCTAACATCTTGTTGTCTATTTTATATCTTTGATCAGTTTCATCCCTCACAACTTAAAAAACCAAAAAACTTCCTTCATAACTAGCCTAAAATCAGAACACAAAAAGCAAACAAATAGATATCCCTTACACATATAGAGAGAGCCCTCTCTGAGTCCAGGAAGGCTAGGTCCTTGGGCTCCAAAGCTTGGTTTGATGTTACACTATCATTTGGCTTGCCAATCAGCCAAATCATGGGAACCTAACACTATTCACGCCCTACGAAATGTACTGCAGTACCTTGAGGGACATTTTCATTAATGGTGGTTCCCTCACATTTGTTAACAACTCACATTATTGGCTGATAATCAAATGATGTATTTCCATGTTTGACTACAAATCATATATTTGCATGGCTAGACTTGTACCCGAATGATCGAGTGAACGAGATAAGAAGACCCCGGATCTAGTTTCATCCATCCGGGCTGCGATTTCAGGATTGTTTTTTCACATCATCTGTGCGGTGACCTTACATACATATTTTCATCCAAACATGGGCCTATATCTGTAGGCGTGTCTGCATCTGGGAAACATTCCAATGTAGACGACTTTCTGAATTATGTACATGTTATTAAACTGTTTTATGTGTTGAACATGGGAATGCCTACCCTCAGCAATTATGATCAATAGAGGATATATCATGATGAAATTTATTGTAAGAATGATGCAGGTGACCATTCTGCTTCGTTTTCAGGCTCATCATAGCGTAAAGCATCTCAATCAAATGTTCTTATTATTTGGATCTCATGCTTTAGGGGGAATTGTTATAGGTCAATTTGGGCACCATTCCCAATGACCTGGTTAACTGGGCATCATCTCCATGACCAATGATCGAGGGTCTATCATTCCCTATCATTTCAGTTTCTACATGCGACCTTGAGATTTTATTGCACAACCCTTTTTTAGACCTGGCCACTCTCATCGTACATAGGGGACCCCTTAAATCCCCTCCCATTAATATCAACCCAAATTCTACTCGCAATATCACTACTTGGAAAAAGAAGTGGCGACATATATCTATATTGGCTGCTATGTTGAATACTTCACTTGATTCTGCATCCCTCTGTGATATCCCTATTTCTACATCCTACTCTCAGGCCCTTGGAGCACTGATGCCCACCTCTCTAACTGCCTCATGATTTTTTTCTCTTAATTTGCGTGGACTGGGGGACCATTCTAAATTTATCTCCTTGAAAAATATTTTCCATATTGTTCATTCTTTTTTTATCTTGCTTCAAGAAACTATGACTCTCTCTAACCTTTCATTTCCTTACTTTGGAAAAATTTACTCGGATTGGCATATAGTGGCTGTAGTTTCTATTGGGCTATCCAGTGATATTTCCACCCTCTGGGATCCCAGATTGGCCTATTTCACGGTGTATCACTTATTTGCAATAATTTTTTTATCCGAGTGTATCAGAGGCTTCCCGTCTAGAATTCATGTTCTCAATTTATATGCCCCTTATGCTGATAGAAAGGCCTTCTGGGACACAATGGATGCTTGCGACCTTCTCAAACTAAACTCTTTGATTGTGGTTGGTGACTTCAAAGGAAAAATAACACAACAAGAATGTTGGGGACTTGGTGTCGAAGGGATCCACTTGTAGACATGTTATCCCTCCTTTTCACATCAAATCACTAGTGGGATATACAACCTCTCACTCTTTCCCCGACTTGGTAAAACAAAATATCGAGGGTGGACCATATCGGCAAGTGTCTGGACCGTTTTCTCGTCCATGAAAACTTGGTTGGTATTTTCGGGATCATGCAGTCACATATTGTTAAAGCACATATCTATGATCAATATCACATTCCCATATACTATAATGGCATGTGGCCACATTGCGCCTGGGCATCCCATTCAAATTTAACTGTGCATGGTTGGAGGACGAGGAGTTTGTCACACTTTTCAGTGATTTTCTTAAGTCATAACATCGGGAGATGGATATCTCTCCGAGTTAGTTTTCACTCCTAGAGACAACCTTGAGTTGAAAAAGACCAATGCCTAGGACATATTAAGAATAAAAGGATTTAAACTGTTCATCTAGATCTTAACTCTGTAATATCCCAAAAGGGAGAATTCAGTAATACAAAAACAAAATAGCTGGAAACTGCAACAATGAACAAATAATATAAATACACCATACAAATAGATAGAATAGCTGAGCTACTTTATTATATAGGATTTGGAATACAAGTGAAACGGTGCTCAAAATATGAGACACTCAATCCAAACAAATGGCCTAGAATGACCCTGAAGTCCTCCCACAAGAGGGAATGCGTAAATGTTGGACTCCTGGAAGGAATAATGCACTGTCCCTGCTACAAATGCTGGGACTGCAACTGCCGGAAAAATATAGAAATATAGATCTAGAAGTTCCAGAGCTCAGATGATGCCGGGTTTTCAGATCTATGCTCTATGATGAATACCCAAGATAACCCAAAAAGGATTTCCAGATCTCACAATCTTGGAAAATCACCCTCTTAGGCCCTGCAACATATATCGGTCGGGTATGTAGATTTTAAGCATGAACTGAAGAATAGATGGTTGTAATGATATACAATCAACTCTATGCTTGAAGGGTTGATCCCTTCACTAGATCCTCAAGCTAGAAGCTCAAGATCTAGCTCCTCCTTCTTCCTCCATGAAATGCAGCTGCTGAATACACAAGAACTGAAGACAACTGTGCTATCAAGGAAGGAGAGTCTCAGAAGCTCCTAAATTATGGAAACAATGAACACAAAGTGAGGATATGGTCCCTCACAGTATTTCCAGCTGAAATACTAGAAACTTCCTGCCTCCAATAGATCTACAGAACTGGACTAAGCAATCCCTTGGGGAATTGTTGTTTCATGGAGGTGTGTTGTGTTGGATTGAATGCTGGATATGAATATACTACTCCTGAAAGACTGATCTTGAAGAAAAAGGTGAAAGGATGAATCCCCCATCAGTTTCCTAGCTGAAATGATAGAAAGAACCTGCTCCTCTCAAACCCTCAAGCAGGAATGCGTAATTACTGAGACTGAATGTGCTGTAGAGAGGGGTTGAATGTGGCACCAATGCTTGATGATGTATGGCAGCTCAATAAAATCTTCCCAGAGTATGCACTCGAAGTTCCCCATGGGTAAGGGTGGGATTTCCACACGGAAACACTTGTGTGCTAAAAAACAATGAAAAATTAGCTAAACAACTGAAGCGTGCATATAAATGTCAATCAATAAATCTAGATCTAAATAGATCAATAATAAAAATCTAAAGCCCTCCCTTCTATTTCTGCCTTCATCTTCCTTATATGGTTTGTGAGCCTTCCATAGCCCTGGACCACCTCATAACTGCATTGTACATGTGGCCACTAGCCTTCATGAAGACTGCACTATCTCTCCATGTTCTCCACCATCTCTGCATTTAATTCCCACTCTATCCATCATGTGTGCATTAGATACACCACTTCCTCCACTATTTCATCATTAGTGCTCTATGATCTTACTTTTAATGCTCCATGATCTCATTTGAATTACTCCATGATCTCCATGATCTTATCTTTAATGAAGCATGATCTCCACTCTTCCTTTATTAAGAAGTTGCTCCACTACTCTATAATGTAGATCTACTCTTAATTAACCCACATACAAACATCACAAGTGAATTTTATTCATCTATGGGGTTTATGGGTCCCTCCACCCTCTTATTTACTTCATTAATTAGGAAAATTAAGAACTCTAATATTCCAATTATCTGATGGAAAATTGGGAATATTATAGTCCTCCCCACCAAAATGTTGCTTGCCCTCAAGCAACTAAAAAATTGGAATCTACTATAGCAATCGATATCCCTCCAATTGACATACTCATATGGAAGGCCTCCCCATTTTCTCTAATGTGCTATGAATGCCCAACTCCACAGCTTCCTCTCAAGAATGTCTAGAATGGCCTCCAACTGAAAAGTTAGATTCCTCTCCTCATCAATGAATCTCCAAGTGGCAACCATATGTTGTCCAAGGATCTCCTCTATGCACGAGATTCATGAAATGAAGTGGTTTCTTCCCAAAGGGGAAAGTCGCAACTCATGAACTGTCTCTCTAACCCATGCTACATAGAGTAGATTACATCTCTCCATGCTTCCATCCTTGGCCCTGTTGGCCTTGTTGGCTCCAAGCATCACATCAACATGGTGAAAAATAAGAAGTAGAGACATATGGATGAACATGTACAATGTCAAACCATACTCTCCCAATAATAACCACCACAACAAGGCCTTATGCTGCCATGCAAAATCATCATTAAGCCAAGTAAGAGAGCCATACTCTCTCAAGATAAGCCACCACAAAAATGCCTCTTGTTGCCACATCAAATCATCATCATACCAAGTACATTGACAAAAATATTTCAATAGAAGCCAATGCAGTAAGGCCTCATGTTTCCATCCTCCATCAATATCATGCAATGTATGGGGGAAAATCAACCCATACTCTCCCAAGAGTAACCAAAGCAACAAGGATTATTGCTGCCATATTACATCATCATGATGCAAGTCATGGAGGAACAACATACTGATTGACATGTAGAATGTCACATCAACCAAATACAAAAAATCTCCCTTCTGCCACATCATGTGAGAGTTATTCCATTTCCCAAAAAAAATTACATACATGGACATAGGATATATCATGTGATGGCCAAACTCTCTCAACAATAACCAACGTAGCCATGCCTCCTGCTGCTGCATAACATCAGTAAAATACATGGCATGGATCATACAAATGTGAGATGTTGGGTAGTGACCATACTCACCCAAGAGCAACCAACACAACCATGCTTCTTGTTGCGCTGTGTCATAGATCTGCAAGTAGGTTGTCAACCCCTTGCTCATCCTCCTCATCCATCCATCCCACTGTGGATGATGATTCATGTCATGCTCAAACTTGGTATCCACCCAAGGTATAATACCATTATCCTCCATCTGAAAATCTTTTCACCCCATGATATGTTGAAGTGCACCTCCTTTGAGGTCTCTCCATGAGATCCTCTCATCAATGAACCAATAGAACCCATAAGGTTCCATACATGTTGTAGGTAGACATTTATCTTTGAGCCGTGAGAAGCTCATCAAGAAAACTCCATCTTGACAATGGAAAATGATCTCCATCATAGAATTTCTACCTTGGATCATCTGTCCCTCCAGTGCTTCATGAGTGAAGATACCTTCAGAATGCTCCAAGAATAATGGGGCCCTCATCTCATCATTTCTGCTCAGAGACAATGCTATAGATCTGCATGGTGATACATCTGTTTTCTCATGGTCATACACAATGCTGAACTCATAGCCCGACATTGTATTGAATAGAACTGAACTTATCCCATCCTATGAAACTCCACATTTCAACACAAAGTGTTGGGTGTATCTCATCAATGAAAAACTGGGATGACTATACATCTTCTCCTTGAACAAATCAAGGGTCCTCTGTGTAGTGATAGTTTGCTGCTCCAAATCAGCAAGGTGCTATAATCCTTGGTTATGCAATTTTTTCAATGGTATTTTCTCACAAATCTCAACATGAGGTACTGAAATAATATGGGATGAAAGTGTTTGCAAACCTTGGATAAGCCGAATCATGGGAACATCTTGCACAGCTACAAGAGTTCCTCCAACCAGTGCAATGGCCACTCCAACTGCTGGTAATGATGATGGATACATCTCTTCTATTGTACCAACGCTGGTATCTACCTCTTCCTCCTCATGCATCTCCTAAATCCTGCATGGGACTCCCAATGTCAATAGTTCAAGACCATCTTGCAAAGATGAAAGTGCTCTTCCTCCTGATGCAAGTACTTCGATAGCTGATGGTGGTGGTAGGGGCTCCTCTTCCGGAGTGATAATGCTGAAATATTCCTTTGGCTTATCATGTAATATTTCTCCAATGATAGGAAGTGTCTCTATGGGAAACTTCTTCGGTTTCCTTCTCCCAAACTTATTCTTCAGTGTTTGAAAGAAATATGCATAAGAAATCACTTTGGCATGTGACAAATGATTGAACCACCAATCTTTTGCTTCACCATCAAGGTGCAGTGCTGCGATCTCCACAACCTCTCTTTCTACTACTGGATATAGCTGAAAGAATGTATCTAATTCTTTCCTCCAAGCCCTTACTATGCTTGTGGAAGATCCATCAAATGTAGGCAAGAAGAATCTATGCCTCTTTCTTCTATTGTTGCTGCAGGATCTCCTTTCTTCTTTGAGTTGTAAAAATTGTCAGAGAGTTAGATTATCCTTGAGTGCTCTAGACTGTGCTTTGCACTTGGATATGTATTTACTTAGGGTCTCATACCCCAAGTCTCCTCCATATTCATACCATTCACCTTCCTTCTCAAAGAAAGGGGATCTAGTAGAATGTTGTGGAGCTCTATGCATTGTCGGTCTTTTCTGCTGTTGATAGGAAGTGCTTGGACCTTCCTCATCTTGAAACCTTCTTTAGGTCTCTTTTTACCTTTCTCTCTTCATTTGGTTGACCTCCTTGGAGAGATCTTGTATATACCTAAAGAGAAGAGTGGAAAAACTTAAACCCTCCATCATTATAGATCTCTACTTTTTTCTTCTTATTTTGATGTTAAAGATGAAGTGCCCACAAGCTGAGCCAAATATCATGCTCTGATACCACTTTAATATACCAAAAGGGAGAATGCAGTAATACAAAAACACAATAGCTGGAAACTGCAACAATTAAAAAATAATCTAAATACACCATACAAATAGATAGAATAGATAAGCCATTTTATTATATAGGAGGTGGAATACAAGTGCAACAGTGCTCAAAATATGAGACACTCAAGCCAAAAAGTGGCCTAGAATGACCATGAAGTCCTCCCACAAGAGGGACTGCATAACTGTTGGAATGCTGGAAGGAATACTGTGTTGTCCCTACCGCAAATTCTGGGACTACAACTGCCAACAAAATATATCAATGTAGATCTAGTAGTTCCGGAGCTCAGATAATGCCGGGATTTCAGATCCGGGCTCTATGATGAATACCCAAGATAACCTAGAAATGAGTTCCAGATCTGAAAATCTTGGAAAATCAACCTCTTAGGCCCTGCAACATATGTCAGTTGGGTATGCAGATATGAAGCATGCACTGAAGAATAGATGGCTACAATGATATACAATCAACTATTTGCTTGAAGGGCTGATCCCTTCATTAGATCCTCAAGCTAGAAGCTCAAGATCTAACTCCTCCTTCTTCCTCCACTGAATGCAGCTGTTGAATACACAAAAACTGAAGAAAATTGTGCTGTCAAGGAGGGAGAGTCTCTAGCCTTATGCTATATTCTATAATGAAGCTCCAGAATGATAGAAAAAATGAATACAAAGTGAGGAGATGGTACCTCATAGGATTTCCACTTGAAATACTGGAAACTTCCTTCCTCCAATAGATCTACAGGACTGGACTGTGAAATCCCTTAAATAATTTCTACTGCATGGAGGTGTGTAGTGTTGGCCTGAATTCCAGATATGAATATACTTCTCCCGGAAGATTGATCTTGAAGAACAAGGTGAAAGGATGAATCCTCCACCATTTTCCTAGATGAAATGATAGAAACAACCTCCTCCTCTCAAACCGTCAAGCAGGAATGTGTAATTCCTGAGACTGAATGTGCTATAAAGAGGGGCTGAATGTGGCACTAATTCCTGATGATGTATGGCACCTCAATAGAACCTTCCTGGAGTAGGCACTCTAATTCCCCCGTGGGTAAGGGTGGGATTTCCGCTCGGAAACACCGGTGTGCTAAACATCACTACAGACTTAGCTAAACAGATGAAGCGCGCATAGAAATGTCAACCAAAAAATCTAGATCTAAATAGATCAATTATCATAATATAAATCCCTCCCTTCTATTGCTGTCTTCATCTTCCTTATATGGTTTATGAGCCATCCATAGCCCTGACCCACCTCATAACTGCACTGTACATGCGGCCACTAGCCTCCATGAAGACTGCGCTATCTCTCCATTTTCTCCACCATATCTGCATTTAATTGCCACTCTCTCCTTCACATGTGCATTAGATGCACCACTTCCTCCACTATATCATCATTAGTTCTCTATGATCTTACTTTTAGTGCACCATGATCTCATTTGACTTCCTCCATGATCTCCATGATCTTATCTTTAATGAAGCATGATCTCCACTCTTCCTTCATTAAGAAGCTGCTCCACTATTCCATAATGTAGATCTACTTCTAATTAACCCACATACACAAATCAAAAGTGTATTTTATTCATCTATGGGGTTTATGGGTCCCTCCACCCTCTTATTTACTTAATTAATTAGGAAAATTAAGAACTCTAATATTCCAATTATCTGATGGAAAATTGGGAATATTACAGCCCTCCCTGCCAAAATGTTTCTTGTCCTCAAGCAACTGCAAAATTGGATTCTACAACAATCCATCTCCCTCTAAATGGCATCCTCATATGGAAGTCCTCCCCATTTGTTCCAATGTGTTAGGCATGCCCAAATCCAAATCTTCCTCTTTGGAATCTCTAGAATGGCCTCCAACTGAAAAGTTAGACACCTCTCCTCATCAATGAGTCTCCAAGTGGAAACCATATGTTGTCCAATATCCTCCTCTATGCATGAGATACATAAAGTGAAGTGGTCTCTTCCCAAAGTGGAAAGTCTCAACTCATAAACATCCCAAAAGGGAGAGTGCAGTAATACAAAAACACAATAGTTGAAAACTGTAGCAATGAACAAATAATATAAATACACCATACAAATAGACAATATAGTTGAGCCATTTTATTAAACAAGAGGTGGAATACAAGTACAACAGTGCTCAAAATTTGAGACACTCAAGCCAAACAAGTGGCCTAGAATGACCCTGAAGTCCTCCCACAAGAGGGATTGTGTAACTATTGGACTACTGGAAGGAATAATGTGATGTCCCTGCTACAAATGTCGAAACTGCAACTACCAAAAAAATATAGAAATGTAGATCTGGAAGTTATGGAGCTCAGATGATGCCAGGATTTCAGATCCGGGCTCTATGATGAATACCCAAGATAACTCAGAAAGGATTTCCAGATCTGAAAATCTTGGAAAATCACCCTCTTAGGCCTTGTAACATATGTCTGTTGGGTATGTAGATTGGAAGCATGAACTGAAGAATATATGGCTTCAATGATATACAATCAACTCTATGCTTGAAGGGCTGATCCCTTCACTAGATCCTCAAGCTAGAAGCTCAAGATCTAGCTCCTCCTTCTTCCTCCACTGAATGCAGCTGTTGAATACACAACAACTGAAGAAAAATGTGTTGTCAAGGATGGATAATACATAGCCTGATGCTAGATGATGCAAATAAGATCCTGAATGATGGAAACAATGTGCCCAAAGTGAGGAGATGGTCCCTCACAATATTTCCAGCTGAAATACTGGAAACTTCCTTCCTCCTTTAGATCTACAAGGCTGGACTGCATAATCCCTTGGGGAATTGATGTTGCATGGAGGTATGTAATGATGGCTTGAATGCCAAATATGAATATGCTTCTCCTAAAAGGCTGATATTAAAGCACAAGGTAAAAGGATGAATCATCCACCGGTTTCCTAGCTGAAATGCTAGAAACAACCTCCTCCTCTCAAACCCTAAAGCATGAATGCGTAATTACTGAGACTGAATGTGTTGTAGAGAGGGGTCGAATGTGGCACCAATGCTTGATGATGTATGGCAGCTCAATAGAACCTTCCCAGAGTAGGCACTCGAAGTCCCCCATCGATAAGGGTGGGATTTCCTCTCAGAAACACACGTGTGCTAAAAAACACTGCAGACTTAGCTAAACAGTTGAAGCGTGCATAGAAATGTCAACCGAAAAAATCTGTATCTAAACAGATCAATAATCAAAATCTAAAGCCTTCCCTTCTATTGCTGCCTTCATATTACTTATATAGTTTGTGAGCCTTCCATAGCCATGGCCCACCTCATAACTCTGATGTACATGTGGCCACTAGCCTCTATGAAGACTGCATTGTCTCTCCATGTTCTCCACCATCTATGCATTTAATTCCCATCTCTCCATCATGTGTGCATTAGATGCACCACTTCCTCCACTATTTCATCATTAGTGCTCTATGATCTTGCTTTTAATGCACCATGATATCATTTGAATTCCTTCATGATCTTCATGATCTTATCTTTAATGAAGCATGATCTCCACTCTTCCTTCATTAAGGAGCTGCTCCACTACTCCATAATGCAGATCTACTTCTAATTAACCCACATACACACATCAAAAGTCGATTTTATTCATCTATGGAGTTTATGGGTCCCTCCAACCTCTTATTTAGTTAACTAATTAGGAAAATTAAGAAATATAATATTCCAATTATCTGATGGAAAATTGTGAATATTACAAACTTTGAGTGTATCTTCATATAGGAGAAATGGAATTGTGGTTCAAGATAGCTGTAGAAAAAACTGGTACTAAGCTTTATGCACACTAATAGTCACTCGAAATGGACTCGGGATTTAAAAATCGAGGATGCCTTGAACATGCCAAGTAAAAGAGCAGGCTTGGAAGTATAAGGTAACAGTAATTTAGAGGAATTAGGGAGAGAAACCCCACGAAATATGGGCTTATTCTACAATAAGAGTCCTTCCTTCTTAGGATCTGAGGAAAAATGGTGAATTGAGGTTAATGGAGGGATATAATCACGGTGAGTGATATTAAGGTTTTAAGATAATTAATGCATAAGTGTCGTATTTCCTCAACGAGGATGTATACAAATTCATATATTAAACCATCTATCACCAGCATTTCACATATGAGACTCTTGAAGAACAAATAGAAAAACGGACAGAAACTTAAACAAACAAGACAAAAACACATACATATTGCTCATTATCTCAATTGGAATCTATACATAGATAAAGTCATTCTTAAATTAACTTTCAAAACAACTCTCTCAGATATCCATTAAGAGCTGAAAACAACATTACATAAAGGCTACATAGTATGGACCCAAAATTTCCACAAAAAATTCAGAACCTTTGTATACTTGTTGAGTTTTCCCTATATAGGCTGTTACACCATTTTTTTGGTCATCTAACCTATTATTATTAGATGAACCCAAGTACACCATGTAAGACCAATTTTACCCTAAGTAAAATTGCTTTCACCATATGAAATAACTTATTTGGTCATATTTAACCCAAAACAAGGAAATTAATTAAATAAATCCTTATTTATTTAATTATTTCCTAAGAACAAGTTATTTAAATCATTATTTAAATAATATTCTTAGTTAAATTTGACTAAATCATACATAAATAATTAACTAAACCATTATTTATTTAATTATATTCCCATCATTCCCCTAAAATGATAAATAAATCATTTATTTATTTATTATTTATAAATAAAGAAATTGACCCAAGTCAAGAATCCTTTTCCCTCCAACAAATATAATAAAATATTCCTAAAAGGTGCTTCTAGAATTCGATTAATAATATTTTATTCATGCACCGAGTTCTAGACCACCCCAATATTTTGTTATAAATAGGGGGGTTTTCCCCATTCATTAACCACCTTCATTGCATTAGATCACTCTGGATCTTCTCTTGGTCACCATTTTCCATTTTGCTTTGTGAACTCCCATTGAGTTCTATGTTTGCCTTTCCACATCCATAAGAGAGAGAAATCCTAGATCTGAAACACTGAGGACTTCCAAGAACCCATCCCACTGAGGAGAACCGGAAAACACCTTTCTTGTTTTCCTCTCAGGTGCCCCATTTAATATAATACAAAATTCTTTTATATACATTCTTCTTGTCTTGTTCATTGGATCTATGGAGCTATGTTATTTTTTATCTGCTTAATATCTTTTGTGCTTAGATCTGAATTTGTGCAGCAATCTTAAAGGTATTTTGCAGCCATAATCGATGTTAGGGCTATTTGTTATGCGTAGCTAAAGTGATCTTTTACGACGAAAGATTCATACTAACAATTGGCGACTCCACACAGGTTTTCTTTTGCGACCACTATCGTTTTATCTATTCCTGCATATCCAGCTGTTTCAGACCCTAGGGTTTCTCTTCCATTTTTTGTGTTTCCTATTTTTATGGTGATTTTCACCCCTAAAACCATTTAAACAGTCAACTTTTTAACTTCCGTGTGTTTCTGGCCTTATTGTGCAGGTGACAGACATCAGTCGCAGCTGAGACGACAAAAATTTTCTAACATCTGCCGCCGAGACAATCAGATATGCAGGTCGCACTTATTGGCCCAAAAAGTGCAACCTGAGCCTCAGGACGCACTTTTCTGCCCCAAACCTGCGACCTAGACTGAAAACAGGTCAGAACCTGCGACCTGCACTTTTTCTGCAAATTTTTCAGCACTTTTTCTGGGTTTGTCTGAAGCTTCTGTTAGGGTTTCCCAGCCTCTGTCTCTGCCCGTTTGGACCTATTTCTGATCTGTTTCACTCACCTGAGAGGGAATCTTACCCCTTAGGGCTCTAGTACCCTCCACTTTTTGTGGACGAGTCTTTACTGTTTCAGAAGTCTGAATTTCACGAGTTTCAGCCCTCTTTTTCTCAGATCTAATACCTCCTTTTCAGATCCCTTTAGATCAGCTCTTCTCCCTCTCAAAACCATCTCATCTAGTTTTGTTTGGGTTCATTTCTAAGGCCACTGCCTTGTCTTTCCTATATTTAGCTGATCTCCTCCTTTTTAGCAACAACCTTTCCTCTGCCTCTTTGCTGTTCTCTGCACCACTTTTCAGCAGATTCACCCTTTGGATCCCAGTCCCTCTGGACCTTAGATCTATTGGCATCTTTTAGCGTGCTTTGCCTGGTTTTTTCCCTCTTGTAGACTAGTTTTGAGAGACCCTACCTTTCTTCATCCCCACGATTATCGAATACCAACCCCGTAGTACCTTCCCCCGATGCTTCGCCTGATCATTCAACTGCTCACTCTGTCACCTCACATGACACCGTACCTGTGAGCCCTTCCCCTCACAATCAAGAGTCTCATCCCTCTACCTCCTCAGATCCACCTCTTCCATCCTCTCTTCCCATCTTCCAGTCCGATGAAGACATCATGGAAGCCATGACCCACCCTGATTTTCCATGGGACGATATGCACCATCGCGCATATTTCCTCCCCCATCCATCCCATGACCAATATGCCCTCGAATCCAAAGAATTCATTCCTGATAAAGTTTATTGGTTCAAAAACCCCCTCCCTGCACCTGACGCTTTCGAAGAAGGCAATATGGCTAATATCTCTCCCACCATCAAAATCGACATTTCTGTCAAGCCAGGTATTGAAGAACCTATCACCATGGGTGCCCAATGCACTCCGGAAGAAATTGAAGCCTACACAAAACTCTTCAAAGAATTCCGTGATGTTTTCGCCTGGTCATACTCAGAAATGCCCAGACTCGATCCTGCCATTGTCGAACATCACATCGACATGTGGCCTGATGCCATTCCAGTTCATCAAAAGTAGAGACCCATCCATCCTTCCCGACGTGAAGCCATCAAAGCTGAAATCGACAAGCTTCGACAGGCTGGTTTCATTTACCCCATCGAATATACCACTTGGGTGTCTAACCCAGTTCCCGTCCTCAAAAAACAAGGCACCATTCGTGTTTGCACTGACTTTCGCGATCTGAACAAAGCTTGTCCCAAAGAGAACTTCCCCACACCATTTATTGACCAAATAATCGATGAGTGTGCGGGGCACGATATTCTCTCCTTTATGGCTGGCTTCTCCGGATACAACCAAATTGTCATCCATCATGCTGATCAACTTAAAACCGCGTTCATTAGTTCGTGGGGCACTTTCGCATATCGAGTCATGCCATTTGGCCTTAAAAACGCCGGCGCCACCTTTCAATGAGCCATGTCTTATTGCCTCCATGACTTAACCCATATTATCCTTGCCTATTTAGACGACCTTACTGCACGTTCTAAACATCGGGCACAACACCTTCATGACTTGCGTACCATTTTCCTCTGATGCCGCAAGTATAACATTCGCCTTAACCCTTTGAAATGTGTCTTTTGTGTTCCCGCCGGTCATCTCCTCGGCTTCATCGTGTCTAAAGACATGATAACTCTCGACCCTTTGAAGGTTCAAGCCATTCTTGAACTTCCTCTGCCTCGTACTTTACGCCAGCTAAAAAGTTTCCATGGCAAAGCTAATTTTCTTCGCCGATTCGTTCCTGACTACGCCACTACCGCACATGGCTTCCTTAGACTTCTTCGATCTCACACCCCTTTTGTCTGGGATACATATGCTCAAGAGTCTTTTGATGCCCTCAAACATGCCCTCACATCTGCTCCCTTGATCCATCCCCCTGACTTTGACCGAGATTTCATTCTATACATCTCTGCTTCCACCTATTCGATTGCTGGTGTCCTTATCCAGGAGGATGACAACGGTGCCGAACATGTGATCTATTATGTCAGTAAGAACCTTGCCGGTCCACCTGTGTCCTACTCGCATGAAGAAAAATTAGCACTAGTTGTCATGTTCTCGGTCCAAAAATTGCGTCATTATATCCTCATGCGTTCCACCAAGGTGGTGACTGATTCCAACCCCATGGCTTTCCTATTGATTCTCCTAATCCTCAATGGGAAGTACGCCTGTTGGGTTGTTATTCTCCAAGAATTTGACCTTGAATTTTTCACCCCAAAAAGTAAGAAAGGTTTAGTCCTAGCTGAACTCATTTCTTATTTGCCTACCTAGACGCAAGATACTCCAATTAATGACGCTCTCCCCGATGAACATTTTTTTGCCATCACCACTAATGATCCTTGGTATGGTGACATTCTTACTTACTTATGAAACCAAAAATTCGCCCTTCACCTTGATCGTGATGCTCAACGACGTATCCGACACCAAGCCTCTCACTACCTTCTAATTGGTGATGACCTTTATCGTCGCAGCGTAGACACTGTCCTTCGTCATTGCCTCACCCACGCTGAAGCCGAGCAAGTCCTAAATGCCTTTCATAGTGGCGCTTGTGGTGGCCACCTCTCCGTCCTCGCCACCGCCCAAAAAATCATGCGGGCTGGGTATTTTTGGCCTTCTCTCTTCAGTGATTGCATTGAAGCAGTCAAACACTGTTCCAATTGCCAACATTTCGCCCCCAAGGCGCAAGCTCCTCCCGCTCCTCTCCATCTTGGCGTCACAGCCGGTCCTTTTTGTAAATGGGCCATTGACTTCATGGAATGTCGACCTCCATTTGCTGGTAACCACAAATATATCATCATGGCAGTTGATTATTTTACTAAATGGGCCGGAGCTATGCCCACATTCAAAAATACGGCAGCTACTGCAACCCTCTTTTTCTTTAACCATGTCATTTCCCGATTCGGTGTTCCCAAACAATTAGTCTCAGACCATGGCCGACATTTTGAAGATCAGATTTGGCATGAGCTCTCCTCCCTATTAGGTTTTGAACACCAATATTCATCTTCCTATTACCCCCAAGGTAATGGTCAAGTTGAAGCAGTCAACAAAATTCTTAATACCATGCTTCAACGAACGGTGAATAAGCACAAAACCAATTGGCATCTCATGCTCTTCCCAGCTTTATGGGCCTATCGTACTTCTGTTAAAACCGCCACCGGTTTCACTCCTTTCCACCTTGTCTTTGGCGAGGAGGCCGTCTTACCAATCGAATTTGAAATCCCTTCCCTTCACTTGGCCGTCGAACTTCTTCCTGATACCCAACCTCTTGAACAACGACTTATCATGCTTGAGCACGCCTCTGAAGACCGTTGCGTTGCATTGCAAACTCTCGAAGCGGCCAAAAAGCGCACCAAATCTCAGTATGACCGAAAAGTACACCCTCGCACCTTTCATGAAGGTGACCTTGTTCTAGTATACGACCAGGCCCATGATACCCTTGGTCATGGGAAGTTCGACTCATTATGGCTAGGTCCTTACATCATTGGTAAAGATCTGGGGAAGGGAGCATATCTTTTAGAGGACTTTGAAGGCCACCCCCTTCCTAATCCTTGTAATGCACTCTATCTTAAGAGATATTACCCTTAGCATTTCCCACTCGAAATGCATGTTTTATCTCCTTGTAGATAGCCCGCGTATGTTTGTTTTTATCATTCACTGCTTCACCAGGACACATGTTGCCCATGAAGTCTTTCTTTCCCTCTTCTCCAAATCAGATTTACTCACTTACAACACTCTTCCTTGGGACACCGCTTGACCCCCATATTTATTCTTGTTCGTGTCGATTTCCGTCATGAGATACCATTTTGTACTCATGTTTTTCGGGTCCCCTTTGGCCCTTTCATCATTCCATCATCATCATCAGTGTCTACTTGGACATCGCTCTACTATTTTCCCTCATGCCTTAGTTGGGGATCCCTTATTGCCTCACCTATGGCAGACCTACTTCTGTCGACATCAGCTCATTTATTCGAGAAGCCCGGTCTAGGGGGAAGTGTACCATTGGTTTGAGCTCTTCCTAGCATGATCGTGATCTATACACTGGATGGTCTAGTGATGCATCAACAACTATTGGTGATTCCCGGGCATGTGTGATATGTCTCAACCCTCATGAGGGGGTGGCCCTACAGGTAGCCCCCCACATGCTTGGATGACTTCATTTCCGCCCCTGATGCAGCTCCTCCCATTTGATGATATCAGCCTCCACCGCTTGCGGCGCCTCTTCGATTTGCACATATCATTCAGATGTTGCGAGCCCTTCCTCGTGTGTAGGGGTAATTTGGGTGTATTTGTATCTCATGTACTACCATATTATTGTATAAGTCCTGACGATTACTCCAGGCATCGCATGTATGTGGGATCCATCATGTTATTTATCTGGCTCATGTTTCGGCCAACACATGCTTCATTCTTGCGTTCCATGGTTTTCCGGGCGCCTTGTTCTTTGTACTTATTGCGTTCCGTGGTTTTCGGGGCGCCTTATTCTTTGTAATTTGTCTTGGCGGGCATAGGTATGCCTCCCCCGCCGCCTTTAGCACAAGTACCGCTTCATAGAGACTTGTCGCACCTGTAAGTCTCGTCTCCTCAGGGTCTAGTCCTTTAACACATCAGACAACATTACACTTCTCTCTCTCCCTTCCCTTTTGATATCTAGTGATTGAGTTCTTACAACGTACTTCGGTCATACGATTTTCTCCTAACACTCGTACGTTGGGGGGCAATCTGTTACACCATTTTTTTGGTCATCTAACCTATTATTATTAGATGAACCCAAGTACACCATGTAAGACCAATTTTACCCTAAGTAAAATTGCTTTCACCATATAAAATAACTTAGTCATATTTAACCAAAAACAAGGAAATTAATTAAATAAATCCTTATTTATTTAATTATTTCCTAAGAACAAGTTATTTAAATAATATTCTTAGTTAAATTTGACTAAATCATACATAAATAATTAAATAAACCATTATTTATTTAATTATATTCCCATCATTCCCCTAAAATGATAAATAAATCATTTATTTATTTATTATTTATAAATAAAGGAATTGACCCAAGTCAAGAATCCTTTTCCCTCCAACAAATATAATAAAATATTCCTAAAGGTGCTTCTAGAATTCGATTAATAATATTTTATTCATGCACCGAGTTCTAGACCGCCCCAATATTTTGTTATAAATAGGGGGGTTTTCCCCATTCATTAACCACCTTCATTGCATTAGATCACTCTAGATCTTCTCTTGGTCACCATTTTCCATTTTGCTTTGTGAACTCCCATTGAGTTCTATGTTTGCTTTTCCACATCCATAAGAGAGAGAAATGCTAGATTTGAAACACTGAGGACTTCCAAGAACCCATCCCACTGAGGAGAACCGGAAAACACCTTTCTTGTTTTCCTCACAGGTGCCCCATTCTTTAACATAATACAAAATTCTTTCATATACATTCTTCTTGTCTTGTTCATTGGATCTATGGAGCTATGTTATTTTTTATCTGCTTAATATCTTTTGTGCTTAGATCTGAATTTGTGCAGCAATCTTAAAGGTATTTTGCAGCCATAATCGATGTTAGGGCTATTTGTTATGTGTAGCTAAAGTGATCTTTTACGACGAAATATTCATACTAACATAGGCTCATAACCAGATATTTTCCTAGGCATATATTGTTTCTTGATTCGCAGTACATATGTCAGAATCAAAATGATATGGTCCAGCTATAGCACGATATGAGAAACGCTCTTCTTAACATAAAATAACGATAAAAAGGGTGGAATGATGATTCCACCAACTAAAAAATCATAACATAAAAGTAAAGTAAAACAAAATAACTATGCCTACATGGGCCGAATCATGAAATATTCAACAGTTTCACCGAAGTGTGGCAGAAGGTCTTGAGATTCATGTCCATGTGGGAGTGGAGGAAGGATCAGAGTGGTGAGATGATGGAGGCACAATTAGCTATGGCGTGGATGCGGTTGGAGGGCACGCATGTTCATAACATCTATGCCATTCAACGTCTGCAGGTAAGGGCACAAAGCTAAAGAGCTGAAACAGTGTGCGCAGCTGAGCCAACTCGGAGTATTTGAGGTGAACAAAGAAACACTCCTTGAACTTGGTGAGTAGTAGGAATTCCTTGTGCAGTGATGCCACCAAGGTTTCAGCCTTAAGACGAGAGGTCTTTTCTAAAGTTGAGTCAACCCTGTCGTCTTTAATCCCAGTCATCTGTTGCTCATATGTGACCCAAGGAAGCAGTATGCTCAGGGGGTCATAGCAAGCTGGCAACCCTACTTCCACTACATTATGCCACTCATGCTCAAATTCTTCCACTCCTCTGGCACTATCCCTAAACATCCAATTGCTTTTACCCGTGCCTCCTCCTTGTGTACCATCTTCATAATTTCCATTACCATCCTGTAACGGTTGACCACTCCTCGCATGCCCAAATCTTCAGTGGGGAGTTCATTGATGAATCAAAAGTATCCATGCACGATCACCACATTTTCATTTCTCGCTTGGCGACCTGCATAAAGCTACACTTTGAAATCATGGATGACATTCTTCTTATCATTTGCCAAGGTGATGAGCTCCCAGTGATCCTTCACCTCTTTTATTATCTCACTCGAGACTATTTGTCTGGCTTCCACCAATGACATATTACCTTTGAGCTGCACTTTTAAATCTTTGATTGATCTGTTCAGCTCATGAGACTCTCTGTGATTGGCCTCCATTTCTTTTTGTATAGATGAGATCGTCTTTTCCTTTTCTGCGAAGGCCTCTTTTTCTTCATCTAACAACCTGCGCATGGTTCGTGTCTCATCCTCTAAGGCCTTTAAATCTATGAGGGACTTGGTTAGGTGTTTCGAGGCATTCTGGGGATCGTCAGGCACTTGAACTAGGCATACATGACTTTCTTGTGTGTGTTAGAGCTAAGTCATTCTCTGCTTTAGCTCTATTATCTCCTCGTCCTTTTGGAGAATCATTTCTGTGAGAGCCTCCTATTTCTCAACCTGGGCCAATTCCATTGTCTTGATGTGCTCCAGGCAGGGAATATTTAACTCATTTCGTAGCTCCTGCACCTCAAATTTTGTCTTCTGCAACAGTGTTAGCATTGCCGCGTTAGGATCAGTGCCCCTACCCCTTATCATCTTCTTATAATCCACCAAATTACTAGAAAGAGATTTGCATTTGATCTTTCTCTCTTCAAGGTGTTTGACATATTGGTTAACTTTCTCTCAGCCTTTTCCAATGCAAGGTGTGTTGTAGAACCTCATTGTGTAGCATCTCTCCAATAGCCTTGTGTAGGTTTAGCTTGTCATCCAATGGGATGGAAGTAAGCTCGAGTATCATTTCCAAGGCCCTATACTTGGAACCTTGAGGCAAAGGATGAGAAGCCGAATATTGTACTACGACTATCAGTTGATTATTATCCACATCAAGAGCTATCAAGAGCCTAGTATGGTGTCTGTCCAAGAACTCAGCTAGCTTGGCCTTCAGCTTTTCCCTGGTTGATTGGTTCTTTTCCTTCATATGTTCTGCCTTTGTCCAATCCACTCTTTACCATGTTTCCTTCTCAGAGGGGCCTTGCCCTGGGGTGACCACCTGTGAGTATCTCGAAGGGACTTCTGAGGATGTGGAGTTGAAATAAAATTGGAATCCTGGCTTGTATTTTCCTTTCCCAGTGTACTTCGAGGCTTCCTCTTCGGGCTGCTCAGTGTCCAGTGCTTCGGGCCCCTCTGTTCTTCATTTTTTGTGGAGGTGACCTTCCCCTTATTCACCCAAAATATCCTGTTCCATTTGATAACTTTCCTAATTCTGGACCTCTGCCTCATTGTGCACACTATCTCCTCTCCCTTCAGGAGCTGGGGATTCGTCCTCCATCTCTGAGGCGACGATGAGAGTGACGTGAGGGGGGGGTGGGGACTGCACCACTTCGTATTTTTACTTGGGCAGTCAACTTGGTAAAAAAAAAACTGTAAATGATGAAAAAAAATGGTCGACCATTAAAACTGGATGGATATTGCTGTGAGTTGCACGACTGGTTGATGGATTTCGTGGCCACTGTGAGCTGTGTGAATAATTGATGGATTGCGCTGCTGCTGTGAGTTGCATGAATTCTTGATGGATTTCACGACCACTATGAGCTGTGCGACTGGAGAAATCGTCACTCAGGCTGCGTAGACCTTCTCGTGGAGGCCTTACTAATCGCTTAACTTGTTTTAGGCCCTTGTTATTCAGGGAGGCCTTAGCTTGTACGTTCACTGGCCAACATTGGCTCCACATGGGGACAATGCGCTATTTTCAGTGCATTGAGAATTTGCAGACTGAGCGCTTGTGTCTTCTTGGGAAAATCGGGTCATCATTGAAAATTTTCATGAAAATTTTTACTGTTGAAATTAAAAAGAGGAAATCATGCAAAGAAATAAAAGTGGCATATATACAATGGGACAATATGTACAATGGACTGCTGATGTCCATGTTAGTGCTGGAAATAAAACTTGAGAAACTTTCCATTGATAGGGATCTCAAGTATATCTCTTTCCAGATTCTCCAACATGAAAGTGTTATTCCCCTTGGTCTCTGCCACCTTGAATGGTTCAAACCAGAGCTGATCAAAATTCTCGTGCTTTCCCTTGTCTGACCTTCTGACGTCCCATCTCAGTACTAGGTCCCTTGCCTAAACTTCTCAACCTTTAGCCTTTTGATCAAACAAGTCCTTCATCTTTTCCTAGCAGCCGGATAACCTGAGGTTGACTTGCTCTCTATCCTCACTTAGTTCAACCAATTGATTTATCCTTCTTGTGAGGGCATCAGGCTCTTATTAACTATCTTGCAAGACTCGAGCTACGGGTAGCGCAAGTTGAGTTTGTAAGATATTTTCCCTACCATTCACCAATTCGCAAGGATATTTCCTAGTGGATTTCTTAGTTGTGATCATGTTGGCCCAGAGTGAAAACTTCAATTGAAAATCTCAATTCTTTTGGTTTTCATTAATTGTCTTCTTTAGGATCCACACCAATGTTTTATTTGACGATTCGACCAATCCATTCCCCTAAGGGTAGTACATTGTGGAGTGTCCAAGCAGGATGTTATATCGTTGGAAAAAGTTTATGAACTTGGCAGACTTGAAGGCATGCGCATTATCCGTGATTATATTTTCCGGGAATCCAAACCTTGCTACTATATTTTCTACCAAAAAATTGATTATTACTGTATCAATAGCATTCCATGCAGGTACTTCCTCGACCGATTTGGTGAAGTAATCTGTGGCAGTGAGGATCCATCGGTGTTGGTTATTGGAGGCTGGATGGAATTTTCCTCTTAAGTCAATTCCCCACTATTTTAATGGCTCTTCAACATGGACCGGGATCAACGGGAGGGGTGCAAATTTTTGTCTCTCTGTAAACATCTAGAACTTCTCACAAGCTTTGACATGTGCTTGAACATCGCCAAATAACTGAGGCCAGTAGAACCCTGCTTTGAGGATCTTATGGCCCATCACGCATAAGCTGTAGTGTCTGCAACATATTCCATCATGAAACTCCTTCAGCACTTCTTCCACCTCCTACTCGGTCAAGCACAATAGTAACATTCCCAGTGGGTCTCTCGAGTACAAACACCCGTTTGCTACTGCGAACCTTTGATACCTCAACCGTAATGCGTAGTACTTTGTTTCGTCGAAATCAGGAGGGAACCTCAGAGTCAGAAGGTATTCCACTATATATTTATACCATGGGGAGAGAAGGTACTTTAGGTGTGTTTTTTGTATGGAATATTCTATTCTGGGTTGCATGCCTGTATCACTTGTGACCTCGCTTCTTGTCATTGATAATTTTATTCCTAGAGCTTGACAGTTGGATTCTGACAAAATATTAGCAAACCCCTGGCCTTTGATAAGCTTAGTAGGTTTGATCTCCATTTCATATTCCTAGATCTTCGTAATCCACTTGCCTCTCTTTCCTTCGCTGTCACCCTAGAAGATAATGTCTTTGACCGCAGCGGTGGGTACATAAGCCATTATGGTGGACTGTAAAACATATACCCGAAATTATTTTAAATCCTTAACCAGAGTGTATGCATGTTTCTCCAGTATGTTGTATTTGAATTTTGCATCTCTGAGGACTTGAATGAAAAATGAAATAGGTTTCTCATGCCCCTCTTAATCTTTTGAAACAATACTGCTGTGATCGTGTGAGGCGATGCAAAATAAAAATTCAAGAACAACTTCTTATAATCTGGGCCAACCAATATTGGGGCTTTTGTGAAGGACTTCTTGATCTTGTCAAAATAATCCCTTGATTGAGGAGTCCATTTCACTTCGTTATTTTTCTTCAAAATTTTGGTGATGTTCCTGACAATCTCAACATAATTAGGTATGAACCTCCTTAATAATTTTATTCTCCCTAAAAATACCTTCACTTATTTCTTATTTCTTGGTAAAGGGATGTTGTTTATCACTTATACCCATTTAGGATCAATATTTACCCCTTATTTGGTCACTGTATGTCCCAATAATTTCCCTTCTTCCAGGAAAAAAGGGATTTTTGAGGGTTCATGGATAAGCCAGACCTGCTACATTTTTCAAAGGTCCGCCTTAGGTGTTCAATATGTTTAGCATTAGCCTTCGAGAAGATGGTGATGTCTTGTTCCCCTACGAAAGGGATATCCATTGCGTGCTGAAAGGTAGCACCAACGTTTATGAGACCGAAAGGCATTCGGGCACACATAAAGGTTCCCCAGGGCGTGGTGAACTCCATCTTCTTTTGGTCTTTTGGGAGCACCTCCACTTGATTATATCCCGAAAACCTGTCCATCATAGACATGCGGGAGGATCCCACCACCTTCTAGAGGATGTGATCCATTTTGGGGAGGGGGTAGTTATCTTTGAGTGAAGCTCAGTTAATATTTCATAAATCCACATAGAGCCTCATATCGCCATTCTTCTTCCTTACGGGTACCAGATTCACTACCCACTTCGAATATCTTAGAGGCATGATGATTTTAGCATGCAACAACTTCTTAACTTCTTTCTCAATAGCTGGGAGTAGGAGTGGGTTAATATGCCTTAGATTTTGTTTGTGAGTCTTGGCATCCTCTTTAAGAAGGATCTTATACTGGATGATATATACATCAAAAGTATTCAAGTCTTGGTATGACCAGGAGAATATTTCCTTGTAGGACCTGAAAAACTCTAGGTATTGCCTTTGATATTCCTCGAAAACTGCTTTTGACAACTTCACCAAATTCGGGTCCTCTTCTGTTCCAATATTGAAATCCCTAACTGGCTTGTCAAAAAATGGCTTACTCGGGTTCACTGGGACACCATTCTTGTCAAAAAATTTCTCCAATGGGACGAGGCCTCTAGGGATAACATTACCCTTCAATTGTAGAATCTGGTGTCCGGAAAGAGTCGCCTCCCACCTTGTATTTGTTTCTTCAGCCTCAGCCTCCTCTTCTAGATCAATGAATGAAATAGAGAATTCTCCCACCATATCCATGTAACATCTGATCTGTCCTTAATCTTCAAACACCTTCCAGTGTTTAACATTATTTGGGATAGAAGGGAGATACCGAACCTCCACTTCATAGCTAAGTAATGGGTTTTGAGGCGGGCAAAAATTACTAGCTGCCACTGCTAGTGAATCCACCATTCTGTTTCTCTCTTGAGGCACAAACTGAATATTGAAATCCAAGAATAAATTCTCAACTAGATCCCACACTTCATTCCTGTATGCTCTGAGTCGGGGGTGTTTTGTTTTACATTGAATTCTTACTTTCCTTACCACCAATTCCGAGTCTCCAAACACCTTGAGACTCTGTATGTACATATTCCTCATTGCCTGCAGTCCTAACAGTAGCGCTTCATATTCTGCCACATTATTCATAGCATCAAATTCCAATTTGAAAGAGAGGGGAATCAAGTAGCCTTTAGGAGACATCAGGAGGATGCCTGCCCCATTTCCTTCCCTTGAGTAGGCCCCACCAAACTGCAGTGTCTATTTATCATCTACTACTCCCTTTTTAGATTTGATCTATTTTTTGGGCAGACCTTGATTTCCCGGAGGAGCATCTCTTCCTCCTCCAACATTAGACAATAAAACTTGCCTTATTTACCATATACTGGGGAGTTGGCCGAGCCACTGGCTTTGGTGACCATCTTCACAAACATGGACTCGCGATACAACCTCCTTCCTTCTCCACTAAACACAGGGATGGTGGCATAAGTTAGATCGAGCTTGATTGATCCTCCAATTTTGGATCCCCAAGACTTGGAAAACAACATACCGAACCGGGATGGAATGTCTGCTACGAAAACGTCCATCACCATACTATTGGTAGGGATCTGTGCTACGTTCACTACCAAGTCTTTTATCATTCCTAGGCACTTCACTCTTAGAGTCAAACAAATATAAATCCTTATATGGTCTTGTAATTTGAAACCTGAGCTTCTCGATGACAAAAAAAGGTAAAAGGTTATGTGATGCCCCTGAATCTAACATGAAATTATGTAACAACAAGTCATGTATAACTAGGGTCACATAAAATGGAGGTGTGGATGAATCATGCTCTTCTACATGGGGTCTAAAAATGACCATGGGTATTTCTTCTTGGAGGTTGAGGTTGTCGGACAGGGGAATGACACCAGTGGGTTGCATGAATTGGGATACTTGGCCTTTGTATGAGGGCTACTTCAATAATTCGCTTAGAGGAACTAGGATTTTGACCTTTTCCAATTATTTTTGGAGATTAAAAAAAATAGGCCCCTTTTCAGTAAGTGTTGGAACGAAGTTCCCTAAGCTGCATTTTTTATATAAATTTGTAGTAATTGGTCTTGGGGCGAGTCAAATCCCGTAATTTTTTGTAATGGGTCAAAGGGTAGAACTAGAGTCCGTAAACCACGGTTTGCAGACCATAGGATAGCAAAGGATACGATGATATAAATAGATAGATAGTTGGGTATAGAAAGATAAGAAGAAGTAATGTTGATGCTATGTACGAACTGTTGAGATCTGTTTTGGGTTGTTTTGGGTAAGGACTCTTGCTGGTTGTGTGCATAGATATCCTCAGTCCTGCTGTGTGCGGACCCCGTTGGCTGTGTGCGTGGGTGGATACTTGGGTTTGTAATTGGGTTTTTGGATATTAATGAATGTATAATCTATTGAAGTATCTTGTTTCTATCTGAAATGGTTGTGTTTATTACTGAATTTCCTCTGTGTTATTTGAATAAGCTACGATTGTGTCTATAATATATGAATTAGCTGCGATTGTAATGTTCTGTGGTGATAATTGCTAATGCGCATGTGGATGCGAATGTGTTGATCCGATCTGTTAGTAATAGTAGCTTTGTTCACAGTTACATGCTGATTATACTGTTAGAGGCTTGAAAATAGGCCTGTTTATGTGCAAACCTGATACAACTCAACAAGATCTGCCTTAAGTACCTACTCTCTCCCAGGGTGTAGAAACCTGGTTCTAGCACCCACCCATACTACTTCAGGTGAGGCGTTGGCTTGCAAAAGTAGTTCATTACTGAAAGGTCCAGTAGTATAGGGGTTTGTTGGAAAACCTTAACTCCAAGCCTAGGTCAGGACCCCTGAAGCCAACGAATGATTCTGTTGCCAAGAACAGGACCAGTTTGAGAAAGAGATCGGGTAATGCCACGAGGCTGTTGGAGACCCGAGAAATTGGAGCTCGAAGACTGGTTTGAAAGACAGATTCATGAATTTTCATTAAAGGAGAATCGCAACACGAAGCTAATAGCTGAGAAGTGGAAGAAAAAATATACTTTCACTGAAGTATATGAAAATTTCTTTGTAACTTTTGTGCACGAGCTCCAGGAGTGGTTAGTGAGGCTAGTAGAATTCCATACGTGTTGGAAAGACGAACAGGTTACGCAGTGGACTCTGGAATTGATTCAACAGTTGGAGAAGGCTGACAATACAATCAACCACATGGTAGATCACTGGGTGGATAGTGTGCTACGAGGATTTGTAACAAAATTCGTAGTTGACTAGTTTGTATCTTACTCTGAGGTGGAGCAGAGGTTCTTCAAAGGATTTTGAGGTAAGTTCTTGCAAAAATTATTGTTGCTAATTAAAATATTACCGTGGGAAAAGGGAATTCTATGCAGCCACATCGAATGAATGACCTCTGATCAGGGCGAGAGTACAACACGAAGTGGTAATTACTACTGAGCCAACCGAGAAGGGGATAAATCCATCTGTAGCCCATTAAGAGAGTCGGCTGCGCACACAGGAACTAGTCCTTCGGCTACCCCACCTTCAAGTCAATATAAGGGAAATAAATCCCGCACACCTCTGCCACCTGAAGAAGATATGGCTGCACACATGAAGCTTCCCACCTTCAAGGGTGTTGGAAATGAAGATATGGACCGATTTTGGTTCATAGTGGAATCATTATGGACTGCGCAGAATGTGGCTAGCGATGTTGTAAAGAGGGTGCAATTGTCCCTCGCCTTTGAAGGAAGGGCCCTGGATTGGTACATGTGGTACGTAGGCCAGCATGCAGATTCATCTATTCAAGAGATTAAGAATGCCTTAAAACAACAGTTCTTGAAGCCTAAATCCTACGCTCAGCTAGTGGTTGACTTGAAAGATTTTAGATAGGGACCCACTAAGTCAGTATGGGAGGCTGATCAACAGCTGAAGAAGGCTATTAGGGATGGGGAATTTTAGTATGATGATAGACATCACAAGAAATGGTTCATCGCCATGCTATTACCTCACCTGTGTGGACCTATGGGTCAATAAGCGATTGAGATGCAAGAGAAAGCCTTGGAGATTTCTATGAAGCTAGAAGTTGCGCCAAGAGACGATGCTCAGTTTGGGGTACAACAGATCCAGGGACAGCTGGAGGAAAACCACATTGAAATCTATAATTTGCGAAAAGAGTGAGGAAAAGAAGCTAACCTAGACGTATGGTGCATAAGATGCAGGGTGTCCAATCACACAAAGGATCAGTGCCCTCTGCTAGCGGACTACCTGCAGGCTGGGGGCCCTAGCCCATTGCGTCCTAAAGAGGCTGCGGGACCAAGTGGTTCAACGTTATGGTGCACTGACTGTTGCATAGATGGACTACATGATTCCAACCACTGCCCCCGTCTTGGTGCTTATGTTCAAGAATTGAAGTGGGACATGACAAACATAACTTTCGTACATATGACTTAATGATAGACCGAGGAAACCTGTATAGGGCACAGGCTAACCCTTCTTCACCATTATCTCCCCCGGGCAGAGGAGGCTCCCCAGCTAGAGGCAGGGGAGGGGGAAGGGATGAAAGCGCTGGTCAGGGTATAGGGCAATTGATCTGTTATAATTGTGGAGAAATAGGGCACTTCACAAGGAACTGTCCGAACCCTGCACGAAAATCTTGTCGATATTGTAGACAATTGGATCATGTGATCGAAGATTTTCCAGTACTGATAATAAAAATGCAGGAAAAACAGCAGACACCAACGCAAAATGTGAAAAGGGTTAAGGCAGAACCACGTGATGAGGGACCCGGTATTAATGTCATAACGTGTAGCAGCGTGGCTACTAGAGGAGTTGAGGAGAGAGTTGCAGCTGAACCCCTTATCTAGAACGCTGCTATCAAACAGGAAAGCTTGGACCTACAGAAGGAGAAATAAACCTTCATCGAAGCTCGCAAATACTTTACCAAGGATGAGGCATCTACATTGAAGGCTCCAACAAACATAAGAGCGGATGATGAAGTTAAACCATTCCTACAGGCATGTATGAAGTTTCTACGCAACCAGAAGGCAGTAGAAAATCTTGAAGCACTGATAGATAGCTACGCAAACATAACTGACCCTCCCACAGAAGTTAAATATTTTCACAAACTGTACAAGCATAAGAAACACATTGTTCGGGAAATGCGGGTAACAACGCAGATCATCGATTATGAAATGGATAAGGTCATCCTAGATCTGGGGATCTAATGCGAATGTCCTGCCCAAACAGACATGGTAGAGGATGGGAGAACCTAAGCTGGAATGGTCTAATATACAACTCTACATGGATAACGAAAAGAAGATCATACCATTGGGGATACTGTCAAAGATTATGGTAGATATCGCAGGGGTTAAGGTACACACAGATTTTGAAGTAATTCAGATTGTGGAAGATGCGGACCCTTATCCTACACTCCTGGGACTAGATTGGGCTATAGACATGGGGGGAATTATCAAATTGAAGAAAAGGAGCATGGTTTTTTAGAATGAAGGTACGAGAGTGATAGTCCCTCTAGACCCAGCGAAAGGAAAACGCTATACAGAACCTGTGCACAAAGAAGAATACATTGATAATATATATAAGCTAACCGCCTGGGATGAGGATTGGATTAACCCTACAGATGATGGCATGATTTGCTAGGAGAAAGATAGTGAATGCCTCTCTGACTCCGATGGGGAGATAAAAAATTGGCAGAATCGGATACATGATGTATCTGTGCTACGATGTCTTAGGATCACGAAGAGCTTCTGGTGTATCTCCTCAGAGGTAAGAGAGATTCCTTAATTTGATGGTTCTTGTAGTATTAGGGATTTTTTGAGAAAATTTGAAGCAGAAGTCCCAAGGGAGCAAAGAATGTGGGCGCTTAACCTAGCCATGCACGCGACCCCTACGCGGTGGTGGGAAACTCATAAGGGGATGTTCCAGGACTGGGAGGAATGTCGCGAGATGATGATCATATGATTTGAACCTCCGGTTCACCTACACATGGATACTTTCCTTGGCCAAGGAGACCCACGCAAGCACGTGGCCGCATGGATGGAGGTGTGGTGTGAAAGGACCAAGGACGAGTGGGTCCATCTGTTCATTCATGCCTTGGGGCCAATCCCCACTGCCTGGTATCTGGATGCATAGTTACATCAGTGTACCCGCCACTGGGATACCATGAAGGATGATTTTGTGGGGACGTTCAGGTTGATAGGAGGAACTGAGGCATTAGATGAAGCCCTGCAGGATATATATGCCCTAGTAATTTATGAGTCATGCCCTCATGTGGAGTACGAAGCACTAGCTTGGGATACGCAGATGCAGGATATTGTTAACTTCCTCAATATATCAATGGAGGAATGTGAAGAAGACCCATGAAATATTACTATCCCGAATCGGAGGGTGAACGCGTAGTTGTTGGACCCCCGATGCAGACTGTCGATGTGACCAAGCCTCTTAAGCTAATGGAAGTCAACATTGGAACAAAAGAACAACCTAAGCTAGATAAGATTGGGGACTACTGGGACGATGATACCGTTGGGAAAGTCACGGAGCTTCTCATAGAGTACCAGGACCTGTTTCCTACGAAATTCTCAGAACTCAAGGGTATTACAAGGGACCTGGGGGTCATGCGCATCACTTTAAAACCAGATGCGTGCCCTGTTAAGCAACGACCTTACCTATTGAACCCCAAGTATAAGAATAAAGTAAGGGAAGAAATTGACAAAATGATAGCCGAGGTTATCATTGAACCAATAGAACAGTTTGATTGGGTAAGCCCTATAGTGGTCCAGGAGAAAAATAACAAAGGAGAAATAAGAATCTATGTTGACTTGCGCAAATTGAATGATGCCTATGTAGATGATCCCTTCCCTATGCCATTCTATGATGAATTATCGATAGTGTGGGCGGGTAGGAAGCATACTCGTTCACTGTCAGGTTTTTGAGATACCATCTAATCAGGATCGAACCTGAAGATCGCAACAAAACTACGTTTGCCACTGAATGGGGATCCTTCCAGTACACCGTCATGTTGTTTGGGCTCAAGAATTCCCCTTCCATATTTTCATGGGTAGTGGTCGCAGTATTCAAGGAATTCATCCACAAGTTCTTGGAGGTATACTTTGATGATTGGACAGTATTTGGGTTGGTAAAGAAGCACATCTCGAACCTACGCATGATCATAAAGCACCAGATTTCCCTAAATATTAAGAAGTGCATATTATGTGTACCTTTCAGGATCTTGTTAGGCCACATGGTATGTCAGCAGGGACTAAGGTTTGACCCAACCAAGGTAGCGGTTATCATCAACCTGGCAGTCCCTACAACTAAGAAACAGTTTCACTCCATTCTCGGGCACATGGGCTACTTCCAGAAGTTCATTCAAGAGTACGCATTGATCACAACACCCATGGAGAAGTTGCTAAAGAAGGACATTTCGTTTTTTTGGGATGCAGAGTGTCAGAAGAGTTTTGAGCTCCTCAAGGAAAATATGGTCTTTGCACCTATCCTCATATTTCCTAACTAGGTGAAGGTTTTCCATGTCCATGTAGATGCTTCAGGGATTGCCTTGGGAGCTATCCTTACGTAGCCCGGGGAAGGGGACATTGACCACCAAGTTGCATTTTTTAGTAGAAAAATATCTAGTGTGGAGCGTAACTACTCCACTATTGAGCGCGAGGGGCTGGCCATGGTATATGCCCTGTAGAAATACCAACATTATCTGTTGGGAGGGCACTTCAAGGTGTTCACAGATCACTCAGCTTTGAAGTACCTAATGGATAAGCCTGTGTTTGGGGGTAATATTTTTCGATGGCTACTTCTATTCCAAGAATATGATTTCGAGATCATCATGAAGGCGGGGAAACTAAATGCTGGGCTGACCACTTGTTCCGAATCGAGATTGGTGAAGAACTGACCAACCTAGAAGAAATATTTCCCGATGCACATCTATTTGCTATTAAGGTGGTTGATGTGCACTTCGCCAATATCATTCACTTCTTAACTACAGAGATGGCACCTACAGAATATTCGCTACAACAGAAAAAAGAATTGGTAACCTATGCAATAGACTTCACCATCATAGTGGGCCACTTGTATAAGCTGGGAGCTGATGAGGTACTATGAAGATACATTTTGGAGCATGAAAGACAAGCCATTTTAGCAGAAGCCCACAGAGGCGTAGCAGGAGATCACTACGCAGGGAAAGTGACGGCACTGAAGATCTTAAGATCTGGGCTATGGTGGCCCACACTGCATAGTGACTCCTATGACTAGTGCAAAGCCCGCGACACATGGAAAAGGATAGGAAGACCGTCACACAGGGACGAAATGCCCTTGTAACCATAGATGGCCCTGTAATCATTTGAAAAATGGGTCATAGACTTCGTTGGACCCATCAACCCACCAGGGAAGAAGACAGGTGCCCGATACATCATCAATGCAACTGATTATGTAACCAGATGGGTTGAAGCGCAAGTTGTGAAGGATTGTATTACAGACACCGTTGTGCACTTTATCTTTGAACATATTCTAACCAGGTTTGGCTGTTCGAAGATCTTGATGAGCGATAGAGGTACACATTTCGTTAATGAATCAATACAAGCTTTGACTAAAGAATTTTGAATCCACCATGCAAAAGGTACCCCATATCACCTGAAGGAAAATGGAACCATGGAATCTTTTAATAAAATTCTGGAATAGGTGCTGACCAAGATTTGTAATTTCGATCGAAGTGATTGGGATGTGAGCATCCCATCGGTCCATTGGGCCTATCGAACCACATGCAAGAAATTGACTGGGAAAACACCGTTCTGAATAGTTTATGGAAAGGAGGCCATTATGCCCATGGAATATATTTTTCCTATCTTGCACATCACAACCTTTACGAACATGGCGGAGCCTTATATCATGGAGGAACGATTAGCGCAACTAGTAGCCTTGGAAGAAGATCGATTCATTGCTAAATTTCATCAGTAAGTTTAGAGGGCCCGAGAAAAAGCATGGAATGATAGACATATTTGGCAGAAAATATTTTCAGAAGGAGAATTGGTTCTGCTATACGATCACCAATTTGTGAAACACCTGGGGAAGTTCTATCAACACTGGCTAGGCCCCTATATGGTCAAGGAAATCAATGACAGAGGAGTTGTCCGGTTAGCTAGGTTGCGCGGTGATATTATCCCAGGATATGTTAATGGCAGCCGTTTCAAACCATACTGGATCAAATGACTATATGGCCAGACTAGCTGTATTGGGAAGAATACGCGTAGGAAAGAGGGAAAACGCAGGCAGGCCCGTTCTACACGCAAGGGTCGATCACAAGTCTGGAAGCTTGGGGAGGTGTGCTGGGAGTGTAGGGGTAATCAGATGCATTGGGAGCACAGGAGTAATATGCAGCTGCGAAAACTAGCCGTTGGAACAATAAAACTGGGTAAAATGCAAATTTTACCGTTGGAAGGAGCGGGCAGTCAGAAATTAATGAGACGATTTCCTAAGATTTTTTACCGTTTTCTTGATTGTAAGTTTCAGATAAGCCTCATCCAACCATTGGTCACTAACGAAAGCTATAAAAGTAGGAGGGTAGATCAGAAGTGGGTTTCGTGCGTTATGAAAATCTTGTGTCTTGCAAATTTCGGTAAGTATTGTGCTTTGTTAATGTTTAGGTGAGATACCCCCTCTGATAGTAGCAATCCTGAGTTTTTCTTTCAAGAAAGAATGACCGCGACCAATCCAGCTACATCATCGTAGACCATGGCCTCCATTAATGAAGTATTGGAGGTCACCCCTGAAGTTGAAGAGGTTGTGTCCACACCAACCAAAGGGAAGCAAGTGGAGAAAAAGAGGAATAAGGGGAAAGGCCAGGAGCAAGGGTAGGGGAGGGCTGCGAAATGGGCTGGAGGGAAGCCACACACCTCCCCTCAGAATGTGAAATCCCCTTGAACGGTTCCCCAGGCACGCTCGCCTAACTCGATGAAGTGACCTCTGTCTGCTCAGGAAGAGGCTTGGATTGCTGAACCAATCACTTGGCTGCCGCCCTATGTTCGGCCTTGCCGGCCCTCAGTGTGCATGCCTAAGAACCTTGAAGGTATGTGTGCCTATCTGCAAATGCCACTAATTCTGGGTAAAGTCCCCATAAATGGAGAAGCGCATGGCAAGCTCGCCTCAATTAAGTTCAATGACCAGGACCTGGCCAACCTGTAGGCCTTCTCAAAATTGGCACCTGAGTTGTACCTTGAAAGAATACTAGAAGACGACGTGCTAAGGGTCATCCCAATGTCATGGGCGCACAAACTAGAAAAATATGGTTTACTAAACTTGTTGTGGATACCTCATTTTTGGCAATATAGTATAATCGACCAATTTGCGCGACAACTGCTAGCCCTGATCCATGACGAAAACTTGTGGATCCGGGACCACATTCCCATTGATGCGACCTTAATTAACCGCATTACTGGTCTCCCCATGGAGGGGCCGAATCCCATGGAGCACGTCGACAAGAAGTATGAGCAACAGATCACCGACAAGGTGCGAGAGGACAACCACATTGAGCGAAATACTAGGGGATTCTTGATCAACACCATTACTGACCCGGGAGTGCGCATGGGTACCTTGTTGCTGGCTTGAAAGGTGATGCATAAGTGCCAGGCCACGATCATCCCCGCTTATGTAATTCAGTTGGCTGGCCGCTGCAAAAAGGGGGACTGCTTCAACTGGTCCCAGTTCCTTTGCAACGATTTTTTGGAGAACGTGCACGAGGCCTAGGACCATGGAAGGGCATTCTGCTACTCTTGGCTACTGCTCCTAATTGCGTTGGTGTTGGAACAAGGTCCCTTAATAGCTGCAGATATTGTATAATTTTGTAGTGTTTAGTCTAATGCAGGGGTTTTGGGGTGGGTCAAAGCCCCTAACGCATTGTAAATGGATCTAGGGTAGACCAAGAGTCCGCAAACCATGGTTTGTGGACCATTAGATGCGTAGGCTAAATCGCTATAAATAGATGAACCTTTTTTGGGTCATAGGCAAGAATGAATAGAAATTGATGGGAAGTACAAACTGTTAGCTCTGTGGTAGGGTTGTTTGGGTTAGGACTCCTACTGGTTGTGTGCACGAAGATCCTCTGTCCTACTGTGTGTGGACTCTGCTGGTTGTGTGCGCATGTGGTAATTTGGGGAATGTAAGAGGATTTTTGGGGTAATGATATAGATGTGCGAAAGTATTGTGGATATATGATGTTATTGGGATCTGTCCTGTTATGGTTGTTGCGGAATTGCGTTATATGATGACGTATCTGTTAGTAAGCTTCGAATTATCTGTGTTATGGTAAATGTATATGTGATCTGTTAATCCACTGCAAATATATTGTTATGTGATTATAGCTGATAGTACACACGTGGATGTGAGCCTGTTGTTTAGATCTGATAAGCTGTATTCTGGTTATTTATTGAAACTCCTGTGAACGACCTCTGGCTATATAGATCTGATAGTTGCGGACCAACTTGACTTACCTACTCTCTCCCAGGGTGCAGAAACTTGGTTCCAGCACCCTCCCATACTGCTTCGAGTGAAACTTTGGCCTGCGCAAGCAGGTCACTACCGAATGGGCCAGTAGTATAGGGGTTTGTTGGCAAACCTTAACCTCTGAACCTGGGTCAGGACCCCTAGAGCCAACAAATGGTTCCGTTGCCGGGATTGGGAGCATTTTGAGAGATATCGGGTAATGTCAAGACCGTATTAGAAACCTAAGAAGAGAAAATTCGATGGATATTTGGAAAAAAAGATTCAAGATTTCACAGGGAGATGATATGGCCTCGCACATGAAGCTACCTACCTTCAAAGGCGTAGGTGATGACGATATGGATCGGTTCTGGTTTGTCTTAGAATCGGTATGGATTGCACAGAATGTAGCAAGCGATGTGGTGAAATGGGCACAAGTATCCCTTGTTTTTGAGGTGAGAGCCCTGGATTGGTACATGGGATACATTGGCCAACACGAAAATGCCTCTATTAAGGAAATTAATAATGCATTAAAACAACAGTTCAAGAAACCTAAGTCCTACTCTCAGATAGTAAACAACCTGAAAGATATCAAGCAAGGACTGTCTGAGTTCATGTGGGAAGTAGATCAATGATTAAAGAAGGTAATCAGAGAAGGGGGATTATAGTATGACGACAGGAAACACACAGAATGGTTCATTGCAATGTTGCTGCACCACCTGCGCGTACCGATGGGTGACCAAGCGATTGAAACGTAGGAGAAGGCCTTGGAGGTTGCCATGAAGCTAGAAGCTGCGCCAACAGATGATACCCAGTTAGGAGTGCAATAGATACAAGGCCAACTAGAGGAAATGCACATTGAGATAAAGAATCTGTGAAAAGAGCGAGGGATGGAGGCCAGCCCTGAAATATGGTGCATACGATGCAAGGTGAATGGCCACACCAAAGATAATTGTTCGTTGCTCACAGATTATATGCAGACCGGGGGACCCATCACGCTGTGCCCTAGGGAAGTTGCGGGACCGAGTGGGACGACGCTATGGTGTGAGAACTGTTGCACTACTGGACTACATGACACCAACCACTGCCCCCGCCTTACCGCATATATCCCAGAAGTAAAGCAACAATGGTGTCGGTTTTGTAGATTTGTAGGACACGGTGAAAAGAACTGCTGAACGTGTGATCTAATGATCAACCGGGGAAACCTATATAGGGCATAGTCGAACCCCGCATCGCCTATATCCCCCGCAGGTATAGGAGGCTCCCCAGCTAGGGGCAGGGGAGGAGGGTGAGGAGGAAGCGCAGGAAGGTGTAGAGGCCAGCTAATTTGCTATAATTGCGGATAAGTAGGTCACTTTTTGAGGGATTGCACAAACCCCACTCAGCAATCCTGAAAATATTGCAGACAGTTGGACCATGTGGTTGAAGATTGCCCAATCCTGATAGCCAAGATACAGGAGAAGCAACAAACACCTATGCAGAACGTACAAAGGGTCAAGGTAGAAGCCCGAAGTGAAGAAAATTATTAATGTTATAACACGTAGTGGCATAGCCACCGGTCGGGCCATGGAGAAAGATGATTCAGAACCTTTTATCCGTAAGGTGACCATTAAGAAAGAAGGGGAAAAATTTTTTGCGGCTCGCAAAGACTTGCCAACACTGAGTCACCTACCCTTCAAACACCTATGCACCTTAGAGGAGATAATGAAGTTAAACCATTCCTATAGGTGTGTATGAAGCTTCTGTGCAACCAATGGGCCGTAGAAAACCTCTAAGTCTCGATAGGTAGCTGCGCAGGAAAGAAAACCCCAGCTATGGAAACTAAGGATGTGCACAAGCTGTATAAGCGCAAGAGAGGCACTGGTCGGGAGATGCGGCTAACCGCACAGATCAATGATTACAATATGGATCAAGTTATTCTTGACTTGGGATCCGATGCGAACGTACTACCTAAACAAACTTGGTAGCGAATGGGCGAACCTAAGTTGGAATGGTCCACTATCCAGTTGCGCATGGCTAATCAACATAAGATCATACCATTAGGAAGATTGTCAAAAATTGTAGTAGATATCGTCGGGGTTAAGGTACAAGCTAACTTTGAAGTCATTCATATTGTAGAAGATGCAGACCCTTACCCAACACTCTTTGGATTGGATTGGGCCATTGATATGGGTGGAATTATCAATTTAAAAAAATGGAGCATGGTGTTTGAAAATAAAGGAACACGGGTGATTGTACCCCTAGACCCTACAAAAGGACAAAGATATACCAAGCCAGTGCAAGAGGAAGAAGAGATATACCATATTTATAAACTAACTACAAGGGATGAAAATTGGATCAATCCCATGGCTGATGGAGTGCTTTGTTGGGAAAAGGACAGCGAATGCTTTTCCGACTTCGACGAAGAAATAGTCAATTGGAAAAACCAAATGCATGATGTTTCCACGCTGCGCTGTCTGGACATTGCCAAGGACTTTCACTGCATATCCATTGAGGTAAGATAACTACCCTACTTTGATGGTTCTGGTAGCATAAAGGAATTTCTACGTACGTTCGAAGCCGAGGTCCCGAGAGAACGGAGGTTATGGGCCCTTAATCTGGTTATGTGCGCAAATTTTGCAAGATGGTGGGAGGCACATAAGGAGGTGTTCCAAGACTGGGAGGAATGTTGGGACATGATGATTCTGCGATTCGAGGCCCTAACTGAGGTACGTGTCAATAAGTTTCTTAGCCCCAGGGACCCCCGCGAGCACTTGTCATCTTGGATGGAACAATGGCACGACTAAACACCAAAGGAATGGGTTCACTTGTTTATTCATGCGTTAGGACCAATCCCTACTACATGGTACCAGGATGTGGAACTACATCAACACACCCATCACTGGGAAACCTTGAAGGATGAATTTATTGGTACCTTTGGACTAATAGGGGGCTCAGAGGTGCTTGACGAAGCTCTGCAGGATATAGATGCATTTGTGTTTGGTGAATCCATCTCCTTCGCAGCATTTGGGGTGCTGACATGGGAAATTCAAATGCATGACATTATCAATTGTTGCAATATAGTTGTAGAAGAATGTGATGAGAATCCACGCAATATATCTATCCCAGAATTGGAGGGGGAATGCACAGTTGCGAGGCCCTCACTACAGACTATGGATGTAACAAAACCCCTGAAACTATGGGAAGTCAACATTGGCATGACAAAATAGACTAAGTTGGCTAATATTGGTGAATACTGGGATGATGACACTGTAATAAAGGTGGTTGAATTGCTTGTAGAATACCAAGACTTATTCCTAACCAAATTTTCGGAGCTCAAAGGGATTACAGGGGACTTGGGAGTGATGCGCATCACATTAAAACTGGATGTGCGACCAATAAAGCAACGACCTTACCGATTGAATCCTAAGTATAAAAAAAAGGTTAAGGAGGAGCTGGATAAAATGCTCACAACGGGTATTATCGAGCCAGTGGTGCAGTCAAATTGGGTAAGTCCGATGGTAGTTCAGGAAAAGAAAACTAAGGGAGAAATTTGGATATGTGTGGACCTATGCAAGTTAAATGACGCCTGCGTACATGACCCCTTTATAACACCATTTTTAGATGAAATACTGGACAGTGTAGGAGGCTAGGAGGCATATTAATTCACTGATGGGTTCTCCAGATATCATTAGATCCAAATTGCACCAGAAGATCCTAGCAAGACTACGTTTGCCACGGAATGGGGATCCTTCCAGTATATATTCATGTCGTTTGGACTCAAGAATTCCCCTGCTATCTTCTCACGGGTTGTTGTTGCAGTATTTAGGGAATTCATCCACAAATTTCTCGAAGTATATTTTGATGACTGGACTATCTTAGGCTTAGTAAAGACACATGTTTCAAACTTGCGCATGATGTTGGACGCCTGCCAAAAACACCAGATTTCCCTGAATATTAAAAAGTGCATCTTCTGCGTACCCTTCGGGATTTTTCTTGGACATATGGTTTTCCAACAAGGGCTGATGATGGACCTCGCAAATATTTCCATTATCTTCAACCTAGCTATACCTATGACTGGGAAACAATTGCGTTCGATCCTTGGACACACAGGCTACTACCGAAAATTCATTCAGGGATACGCACTAATCACAACACCTTTGGAGAAGTTGCTTAAGAAAGATGTGTCCTTTTTTTGGGATGATGAATGCCAGAAGAGCTTTGAGATACTCAAAGAAAATATGGTCTCTGCACCTATCATTATCTTCCTTGATTGGGTGAAGGAATTCCATGTTCACATGGATGCTTCAGGGATTGCCCTGGGAGCGGTCCTTACTCAACCTGGTGCTGGAGATATTGATCACCCTATCGCATTTGCTAGTCGGAAACTCTCGAGTGCGGAGTGCAATTATGCCACCATGGAGAGGGAAGGGTTGGCCATGGACACTATTTTTTAGGAGGACACTTTAAAATGTTTACAGATCACTCAACTTTAAAGTACCTAGTGAATAAGCCTATGTTGGGGGGGAAAATCTGCAGATGGATGCTGCTATTTCAAGAATACGTTTTCGAAATCATAGTCAAGCCAGGGAAGTTGAACGCTGGGCAGGATCACTTATTCGAATTGAGATAGGTGAAGAACCTACTAGCTTGGAGGAAGGGTTGCCTGATGCGCAACTGTTCGCCATTAGAGTCATTGTTGCGCATTTTGCTGATATCATCCAGTTCCTGACTACAGACATGGCACCTGCAGAATATTCAGTACAACAAAATAAGGAGCTGGTTACCCAGGTGATTGATTTTACCATCATCACAGGTCAATTTTATAAACTAGGCATTGATGAAGTGCTGCGCAGGTAGGTTCTAGAGCATGAACAACATGCTATCTTGGCAGAAGCTCATGAAGAAATCGCAGGAGGTCACTACACGGGCAAGGCAATGGCGCACAAGGTTTTATGGGCTGGACTATGGTGGCCTACCCTCCATAGTGACTCTCACGACTATTGTAAAGCCTGCGATACATGTCAACGGATGGGAAAGCCTTCACGAAGAGACTAAATTTCGTTACAACCGCAAGTAGCATTACAAGCCTTTGACAAATGGGCCATTGATTTTTTGGGACCCATCAACCCACCGAGGAAGAAAACGGGTGCGCGCTACATAATTACTTCTACTGATTATGTAACTAGGTGGGCCGAAGCACAAACGGTAAAGGATTGTATGGTAGATACCGTTGTGGACTTCATTTTTGAGCAGATTCTGACTCGATTTGGATGTCCAAATATCCTTATGAGCAATCAAGGTACACACTTTGTTAATGAAACAATCCAAGCATTCTGAAGAGTTCCAAATCCATCATGGAAAAAAGCACCCTGTATCATCCACAGAAAAACAGAGCGGTAGAATATTTTAACAAAATTTTGGATCAAGTACTGACTAAGGTCTACAAAGCTGATCGCAACGATTGGGAGGTATGCATCCCATCAGTTCTGTGGGCCTATCGGATGACCTGCAAAAAAATGACAGGGAAAACCCCATTCAGGCTGGTCTAATGTCCCAATGAAGTACATTATTCCCAGTCTGTGTATCGCAACATTTACAAACATGGCAGAACCTGACATCATGGAGGAGCGTGTAGCACAACTTATGGTTTTGGAGGAAGATTGGTTTATTGCTAATTTCCATTAGCGGGTTGAGAAGACCCGCGATAAGGCCTGGCATGATCGACATATTCACTAGAAGATGTTCGTAGAGGGTGACCTGGTCCTCTTATATGATAGCCAGTTTGCGAAACATCTAGGGAAGTTCTGACAGCACTAGCTTGGTCCCTATACAGTTAACGAAATCATGAATGGCAGAGCTGTAAGGCTAGCCACCTTGCATGACAATATTCTCCTAGGCTATCTCAATGGTAGCCAGCTCAAACCATATCGGACCGAATGAATATATGGCCAGAGTAGTTGTATAAGGCAAAATTTTTCCGCCACAACACATGAGTATGATCAGGGTATGCGTGGGAGGTGGCCACAACCTAGGAGGATCAGAGCAGCATGCAGAGGGTGTAGGTGTCTATTTAAAGCGCAACAGGTGCGCTGGGAGACCTGGGGTGCACTGGTCGCATAGGAGGTGTGACAAATAGCCATTGGAACAGTAGAATTGTGTAAAAATCTAAAGTTATCGTTGACAGGAGCGGGTGGTCGGCATTTAATGAAGCGATCTCTTGAAATTATGTACCATTTATCTGATGGCAAGTGTCCATTACAATTCACCTGACCATTAGTAACTCTTTGGGGTTAGAAAAGTGGAAGGATCGGTCGGATGAGGGTTTCGTATCTTTTGTCTTATCTATGCTCCATGAGATTATGCTTTAGGATCATCTGGGTCTACTATACATCTGTCATGTCTGAACCATATACCCCTTCTGAGAGAAGCCACCCGGGGTTGGGATTCATTTTTCACCCCAGAATGACGACCACTGACCCGACGATAGCCTCGATAAAGCCAGCAGTCGAGGAGGTAGTACAGATTGCATCAGGGGTTGCAACAGTTATCTCCACTCTGCCTCCAGTAGCAAAGAAAGGAAAATAGGAAGTCCAAGGGTCTGGGAAGCCTGCCAAAGAGTCTGGGGTAAAATCCCACACTTCTCCCCGCAATATGAAGCCACCACGGAAGATGGACCTGGCTGACTTACCTAAACTAGCAAGCCGCCCTTTATCTGATCAGGAAAAGGCCCAGGTCGCCCAACCAGTCAAGTGGTTGCCCCCATTTGTTCAACCTCGAAGACCCTCTACCCGCACACTAAAGAACCTCGATGGCTTGGTCACCTACCTACAGATGCTGCTGACCCCGGATGGGGTTCCCGTCATTGGAGAACCCTTCGGTAAGCTTCATGAGGTAAAGTTCGACGATCATGACTTAGCTAACTATGAGGCCTTTCCCCAGCTGGCCCTTGAGTTATACCTAGAATGGATACTGGAAGATGAAAGGGTTCGGGTCATCCCTATGCACTGGTTTCACAGGTTGGCTAGTGTTGGGCTATTGAACCTACTCAGGATGCCACATTTTGGCCACTATAACATTATAGATCGCGTGGTCCGTCAACTTCTTGCTTTAGTTCATGACGGTAGCTTATGGATTTGGGACCGCATCCCTATTGACGTTGCGGACGAGGATATTGATCGCATAATCGCTACTTGGTCCCCGCAGTCGTAGACTGGGTTCAAAACTGGCACAGTAGGCACTTCAGGAGCGAAGGTTCCCCCAACCACCACAGCCAAAGGAATTGATAGATCAAACAACTGCACGGGGAAAGAAGGGAACATAGGGTCCCCAAAGGATTTGCAGCTAGATAACAACACGAAGAAGGGTGCAGAAGTACCATCACAAAAGGGGTCGTAGCCACACATCAGTACCGTGGACTAGGAGCCGAGGGATGCTGAATCCCTTGGAGGAACCAAACAAACAGGAGTAGCCGCTAAGGGGCCACAGAAGAAGCAGCGTTCACAGCAGACAAGACGCGATGAATTAATTATACTCATGGAAGGCGACCTGGAACAAATTGCTGATGCAGTCACCTTGGCCACAGAGGACAAGTGGATAAATTTGGAAAAACAATAGCAAGTTGCAGTCGCCGCACTTTAGGTTGAGTTTCGAGCCTTGAAAATGAAGACGAACACATTACAAACTAGTTTGGTCCAGGTTTGCTCGAACCCCGCAGCAAGCAGCACGACCCTTATTGCGGAAACAAGCCGCCTTTGCCCACTGCTCGGTGTGGCCCTTACAGCTAGTCCACCCGAAATCGGCACACGAGTACATGCCTGCGTAGAGATCTAGCTGGATTTGGTGAGATTGCCACATGATTCACTACAGGATTTACATAGCTCACTGTTTCAAGAAATACACCACAGGAACCATCAGGCCCACCAGTGGCTCCATGCAACGGAGCAGAACATTATCGACCAGACAGCTGAGGTAACCAGGGTACAGGCTACGCACATGAAGCTGGAGCATTTAATTGGATGACTCTACATCGATGTTATGGATGGAATACCCGCCACAACTACCCCCTAGGTCAAGATCGAAGGGTTTTTCGCAGGCTTGAGAGCCTCCAAGACAGAGGTACAGGTCGTTAAATCTTAGATGGAACAGAAAATCACAGAATTATAGGCCAAGTTGTAGCCAGAAACACCTCCAGAGGTTAAGACCCAGCAAGCTGCGCTGGTTATAGACACCATGAATGTAATCACAGGCCAAATTTCTCAGGGCGCCCTATTATTAGATACAATGACAAAGCTATGGACCAAGGCACAATGTGATCCTCTCCTGCGAGAACTTACTCAAACGATATGCTAGAAAGAAGAGGAGTTCGATCAACTGGAGGCTACCTTGACTACATTGGTCCCGGCCCAGCGCTTGACTCGACTGAGCTCCAGCCAGGCAATCAGAGACGACATAGAAGCCCTTCGACAACGGAAGTAGACGCTGAGCAATCACCTCAAACTATGGGCAGACGAGGCCCTCAAGCTATCCCACGATGTGGATTTTGTAGTGAAACAGATGAACCAGACGTTGGAGAGTGTTGCAGCCGCTACAGAAGGCCCAAACTCACAAAAGTTGGTAGAGATAGCTCAGAATACTACTGCGTAAAGCAAAGGGGTGTTTCCTCCACTAATCGAGGCCGTCATGTAGCTTCAGGCGAATATGGAGGACCCACGACCACCGTGACTCGAGACGAGTCACAAGATTGTGTTGGGGAACTGTTGGAATAGGGTCCCTTAACAACTGCAAATATTGTATAATTTTGTAGTGTTTATTCTAACGCAGAGGTTTTGGGGTGGGCCAAAGCCCCTAATGCATTGTAAATGGGTCAAGGGTAGACCAAGAGTCCACAAACCATGTTTTACAGACCATTAGATGTGTAGCTAAATCACTATAAATAGATGAAACTTTTTTTAGTCATAGGCAAGAATGAATAGACATTGATGCGAAGCACGAACTGTTAGATATGTGGTAGGGTTGTTTGGGTTAGAACTCCTACTGGCTGTGTGTGCGGACCCTGCTGGCTGTGTGTGCAAGTGGTAATTTGGTGAATGTAAGAGGATTTTTGGGGTAATGATATAGATGTGCAGAAGTATTGTGGATATATGATGTTATCAGGATCTGTCCTATTATGGTTGATGCAGACTTGAGTTATATGATGATGTATCTATTAGTAAGCTATGAACTGTCTGTGTTATGGTAAATGTATATGTGATATGTTAATCCGCTGCAAATATAATGTTCTGTGATAATTGCTGATAGTACACACGTGGATGCAAGCCTATTGTTTAGATCTGATAAACTGTATTCTAGTTATTTATTGAAACTCCTGTGAACGACCTCTGGCTATATAGATCTGATAGTTGCGGAATGGCTTGACTTACCTGCTGTCTCCTAGGGTGCGGAAACCTGGTTCCAACACCATCCCATACTACTTCGGGTGAGACTTTGGCCTACACAAGCATGTCCCTGCCAAAAGGGCTAGTAGTATAGGGGTTTGTTGGCAAACCTTAACCTTCGAACCTAGGTCAGGACCCCTCGAGCCAACAATTGGTTGCATGGGAAGCCCCTGAAGACTCGGTCCTCCCTGAGCTCGAACTAAACATGTGTGAGGGGGCGCGATACGCAAATTTGTGGGATTTGAAGGATGAGCATCACATTGAGGATAGAAAAGTATTTTAGGTCCTATTTCAAAGTGGGCTCGCAGCCGCAATTCACTCCCGACCATGCTTTTTGTCGACAGTCTACGAAAAATACAAGAGCATCGCATCATTCCATGTCATGGTGCACAATGTACAGATAAGGGGCCATAAGGATCCAGCTTAGGTATCGCTGCCTTACATGGTCGCTGATGAGGAAGTCGACCGGCTCATTTCCACTTGGCCACCACACTGGATATTGGGATTCAAATCAGGTGTGGCTGACACTGGTCGTACAAGCACAGACCCGAAGACCTCCCCACCTGATCCTGCCAAGAATGTAGAAGGACGTGGCCCGAAAGGCTCCACCAGTACAAAGGACGTAGCGTAGGGCGTGGAGCAATAATCGCAGCATGAATCACAGCAAGACATGGACACAGAGGGTATGGATGTGCAGGGTGTTGATTCTCTGCGTGGTACGAAATAGACATCTGACCCTCTCAAGGGCTAGTGAAAGAAAATACGGGCTACGAGTTCCGGTAGGGAGACTGAAGTTACCTTGACAGAGGAAGACTTGGAGAAAATCGTAGATGCAGTCACCCTCGCCTCAGAAGATAGATGACTTGCTTTGGAAGAGCAGCAGAAGGCCGCAGTCATTGCCTTACAGTTTGAGATCCAAGCGCTGAAGCTCAAGGCCGATACCCTGTAGACGATCATGGTTCAAGCGAGGCTGACCCTAGCAAACAAAACTGAGCTGATCATCACGACTGAGAGCCACCTCTGGCCCTTTCCATGCATGGCACTCACCCTGACTCTACCTGCCTTGTGTGCTCAAGTCCAGGCCTACACAGAAGTACATTTGGATTTGGCTCGGCTTCCACATGAACCACTGCAGGTCCTCCATACATCCCTCTTTGAGGAGATCCAGAACAGAGACAGCCGGGTGCAGTAGTGACTCAGTACAACTGAGCAAACAATCATCGAAAAAACCACCGAGGTGTCCCAAGCGCAGGCTGCGTGCACCCTTATCGCCATGCAACAGACCGAGTTGGAACGTCTAATCAACAGGCTATGCGCATATGTGACTGAAGATATCCTGAACTTTGCTACCCCCCAGTCCAAGATTGAGGGACTCGTTGCAGCCCTAAAGGCTTCTAGGACTAAGATTCATAATCTTGAGACTGAGATGGAGTAGCAGATTGCTGCGTTGTAAGCCAAATTGCAACCAGAAACTTTGCCTGAGGTATGAGCCCAACGAGTTGCGTTGGTCACCGAAGCCACAAATACCATTACATCTTAGATATCTTAGGGTGCATAATTACTTGAGATAGCTATGCAGCTGTGGTCTAAAGTGTAGCGTGACCCTCTCTTGCAAAAATTTACTCAACAACTGTGCCAAAAGGAAGAAGAGTTCGAGCAATTGGAAGCTACAATGACCACTAGGATCCCAAATCAATGCCTGGCACGTCTGCGTGCTAGCCATGCACTCAAATATGACTTGGAAGAGCTCTGCCACAAGAAGAAGGTTCTGAGCGACCACATCAAGCCATGGGCCGATGAAGCCCTCAAGATATCTCAGGACGTCAATGTTGCAGTAAAACAGTTGAATCAGACCTTAGAAAGTGTCACTGCTGCCACTAAAGGTACAAGTTCGCAGAAGTTGGTAGACATTGCACAGAACGCTACTGTGTAGAGCGAAGGAGTGCTGGCCCCTCTGGTCGATTTAATCAAGTAGCTTCAGGTGAATATTCAAACCCCAGGGCCGCTTTGACTCAGGATGAATCATAAGAATGTGTTGGGGGCATGTTGGAACGGGGTTCCCTGAGCTGCGTTTTTTATATAAATTTGTAGTAATTGGTCTTGTGTAGGGGCTTTGGGGCAGGTCAAAGCCGGAATGTTTTGTAATGGGTCAAAGGGTAGACCTAGAGTCCGAAAACCATGGTTTGCGGACCATAGGATAGAAAAGGCTATGATTATATAAATAGATAGATAGTTGGGTCTATATATCTAAGAAGAAGTAAGATTGATGCTACGTATGAACTATTGAGATATGTTTTGGGTTGTTTTGGGTAAGGACTCCTATTGGCTGTGTGCGCAGAGATCCTCAGTCTTGATGTGTGCGGACCCTGCTAGATGTGTGCGTGGGTGGAGACTTGGGTTTGTAATTGGGTTTTTGGATATTAATGAATGTGGAATCTATTGAAGTTTCTTGTTGCTATTTGAACTGGTTGTGTTTATTACTGAATTGCCTCTGTGTATGCAATATATGAATTAGTTGTGATTGTAATATTTTTTGGTGATAATTTCTAATGCGCACGTGGATGCGAATGTGTTGATCCAATCTATTAGTAATAGTATCTTTGTTCACAGTTACATGCTGATTATACTGTTAGAGGCTCGATAATAGGCCTATTTCTATGTGAACCTGATAGAACTCAATGAGATCTGCCTTAATTACCTACTCTCTCCCAGGGTGCAGAAACTTGGTTCCAGCACCCACCCATACTACTTCGGGTGAGACTTTGGCCTGCGAAATTAGGTCATTGCCGAAAGGGCTAGTAGTATAGGGTTTTGTTGGAAAATCTTAACTCCGAACCTGGGTCAGGACCCCTAAAGCCAACAATAAGGATTGTATCTGCATGTTGCATAGGGGGGTCAGACGGGTTCAGAGGTGGGGAAGGGGACTTATCAATATTAGAAGGGTCAGGTTCATGGCTTATGGGGGTAGATGCAACGACCTTCTGAGGGATTGATTCTTCCAGCGGTTTCTCGCCTTTAGCTAAAGAAATAGGAGGAACTTGGGTTTTTTGATATCGACTCATCGTTCTGTTCTTGTATCCGAGTTCTCTTATGGGAAGACCTTTTTACACAGTATTTTGTCACCGTCCCTGAAATCCCCATCCCGCACATTGAAGGACCATTTCAGTGACTTCTGTGTATTTTCATACCTTGTAAAAAGTTTCATTGCATCCCTTGGCATGTCAGAAACATTTCCTCTGTTGATCACTGCTCAAGCAGACTCTAAAAAACACATGAATTTGGGTTGGTGTTGGTAGGCAGTTATGGCTTCGTCGCCATAGAGAAATTAACACTCGGCTCGCACCCATTGGCACTCTATCTCGGTGGACTTCATACACTGAGTTGTTTTTGGAACGTTTTTTAAAATAGAAACGAAGTTTCCATTCCTAACTACTTCATGAGTGTATTCGTCATGGTTTTTTTGACTGAATAAAGTCGAAATCCTCCCCTTGGCTTCTTGTTTCCTATATTTGTGCTACCCCACAAAGGGATAGGACCTCTCTTCCACCTTATGAGGGATCCCAAACCACCTCCTCCTCTCCTATAAATATATCCTTCTCACATGGTTTCAACTAGCTGAACAGTCCTTACTATAGCTGGTGTGAAGAGCAAGGTAGAGAGGAATCCATTGTCGAGAGAGAGTTTGAGGGCTATCTTCTTTCTTGAAGGAGTGCATCTTTGTTTTGAGTGTGTTTGATGTTTGTATTGGATTGGTCTCTTTGTTTTAGATCATTTCATTTGAATTGCTCAAAACTGGTATCTATTTTGTCTTTTAGTGTAGTAGTGAATTTTGCTTCTCATTCATCTAAAAACGACAAAACTTGCATTCTTTCTCTTAGTTTGAAAATGAAAAACGTTCTTTTGCATTAGTAGATTTTAGTGAACAAGGGAAGATATTTTCGTTTTCTGCTTTGGTTTTCTTAAACGCATTAGGAAAATTTCTTCTTGTTTTTGATTGATTGCTGCTACGTTATGAACTACTATCCTTCTGTTAGCTATCATTCATCGAATTGGAATGAGTTTCTTTCGCATATAGTTTTGCATTAAGAATTCAAGATCACAATCGGTAAGGCCTTGAAATTGCAACATTAATTCAAGATCAAATTTAAAATGAATTCAATCAACCTAAGGAAGCATTGAAACCTAACGCACACATTTAGAGGTCTAGGCTAGTGACGTGTTCTGGCGTCGTTAAACCTAGTAGTTGTCGTTCGCCATCTGGCATTAGACAGCACTAGTATGGACTTGTGCTCCCCGTAATGTCGAGCATATAATGGGAAACCCTCATATATTGCAATCCTTTATCCATAGGAAGCCGAGTATGCCGCCCTATAACAGTGATACACCGAACACATCATTTTGGGAGACTGCATGCATTTATGTTAAGTCCTTGGTCATTTCTCTTTCATTTGATCACCAAGGTGTATATTGTAGTTCATGGAAACTTGGGACACCCTATTGCTTAGATTTATTGAGTATTCATTTTGGTCTTTTCATGACTCTCTAAAATTGAAAAGATCATTGAGCACTTGTCCTTTCGCGCTCATTCAACCTGAAAGTGACTAGAGTCATATTTTTCATATTTCTTGACTCGTAAAATATGAAAAGGCAGAGTTTTTTTTTTTAGTGTTATAAAATCAATTGCCTACAATCACATGCCCATTAAAGATATTTTCTTGGCTTGTTATTAAGAAATTCCTTAGTCTTTGGTCTTGAAGCCTCCTATTGGTCATCTCGGTTCTCTCTTGTTTTGAGACAAAGTCACGGTGGCAGAACCACCAGTTTCATCATCCCCTTCATCAATTCTTAGTGGAGATCCTTATCCTGAAGTTTCTTCGGGGGCACCCCAACCTACTAGGCCTCTTTATTACTAGAGTTCTCTTATTCCAAGTATCTTACCCCTTGCTACCCAATCTCATCTTGAGGAGCCATTTGATATCAATTGGCAACCTTCAAGCACTTGGACTGGTTTTGGAAATGAGAAAGAGTTTCCTCCTCTTACCTCAGAACCATCTTTACTTGCCATTGCTTTACTTTCCACTGCTCGTTGCCTTTTCGATGATAACATGGCTTCATCCGACATGGATTCTTCAAGTCCCATCAATAGTGAAGAGCTTTATGTTTCTACAGGAGACTATCAACTCTTTTCAGAAAAATTTTCCTTATGTCTCAAGTCAACCTTCATCACAGCCGGTATCTCTCCTACCCGGTTATCGTACGTTGGGTCAGATCATTCTGGTGTTGCATCAATGTATCAAAACCTAACACGGTCAAGTAAATCGACTCCCTCAGGAAGCTCATCTGTTACCGTATTAGGGGCATCACCTTCGTCTCCCATGACGTTGATGATTTTTATGTTTGTCCCAACCTGGCCCACTGTCTGTGTGGCCTCATCCGCACTGGCTGTTAGTAAAAACTAGTCTTTTTCATAATATTCTGTTATTCGTAGGTCCATTTTTATCGATCCCACGATACCCGTTAAGCCCTCCGTGAGTGGATCACAACCTCACGTTTGTAATGTTCCAAAATTTTCATGCAGAAAATTGGAACATTAATTTTTGCTTATTTCACCTAGGAGGAGAATAAATGGGTAAGGAGGCCCATGCATAGTGATATTTTCAATAAAATGCCTCATAGTATGAAAGGGGATCACCATTGGAACTGGATTTCACACCCTCATGTGTGAACAGGGTTATTTGCAAATGGACAAGGTCAAGTTTGACCAAGTCAACATCACTGCCATAGGAGGAGTGGCTTACTTAGGAAGCCAGCGCAGTGTGAATGAGGAAGAGGATATTTGGTGGAGGAAAACCTAATGGATGGGGCCCATGGAGAAAGAGCTTTCACTAATTTAAAAGGAGGGCAAGGCAACCATTGTTTCTCATGCTTGTATTATTCATCTCACTGTCTATTCATACAATTGTGCATTCTTTGCTATTTAGCAAGAGTTGCCGAGGGAATTCTTGTTTAGGATTCCTTCTCCTTCTTGAGAGGCCTCTTGAGGGATGGCACTAATTTTCCTCACATCTAGGCTTGAGGCCAAGCATCCTCCATCAAGACAACGTTATTTCTGCAGCAGAATAATGTTGTGTTGTTGGGTGTTACAGTGAGGGTTCACTACACCACCTCCATCAGCTATTTTTCAGAGGGAGAGTCTCTCTTTCCTTTGGGGAGATCAGATTGGATGAATTTCAGAGCTTATTGCAGAATTTTGCATCAAGGCCAACTAATTCCCTAGCCCTAAAACATAGTTCCATCCAGTGACTGCGTTATTTTGAGTAGAGAATTTGTAGTGGGGCTCTTGCAGATTGTTGGAGGGTGAGATATTAGGTGAGAGGATCAGCCTTTCACTCTAGAGATCCATTGGAGGATATCTTGTCATTGATTGCAGCATCTTCAATATTCTCCACTTATTTCCAGTTCTTGAGTTGCTGCAACTACCCAACAACTCCGGCATTTTGCAGATTTTGTATATTAAAGCCAATCCTTCCTGGATTGACTTGAGGTAGTCTTTGGGAGCTGAAATCTTCACTCCCAATGTTGAATTGGGCCATGTAATTGTACATCCATGTATTTGACATATGTAGCATGCAGTTGCTCTATAAAACTACGCTGTCATAGCTTGAGCACACTTGTTTAGCAGTGGTTTTATCATGTATCTTGTACTTGTTTCTTGAGGCTAAGCATTGCCTATCTTGAGTACCCTTTTTCCTCAAGATATTGTATTCATTTGTTGCTGCTATTATTTAATGAGATGGCTTGGATTTCTCTCACATTTCTATGAGTTAAGTGTTACTACTACTTCATTTTTGTGTTTGCATATTGCTGCATCTCCAAATTTAGAATATCTTGAGATATTCTCATTGTTGTAGCATTTTCCTGATTTGGAATACTACAACGTTTCAGGAATCCAACCTACTGGTAGTGCACTGATCACTTCTACTTCAATTCCTAGAGTTTTTACGGTCGATCTGTACATGTTGGCCATTAAACAATAGAGTTACAACCCTCAGGGTTCTCATGAGTCACTAGCTCCTGTTAATCCTTCAAATCATTATGATGAGTACGAAAATCTCATCTATTTTCCTCCGATTGACCCCAATTAGTTCACATACCAACGGGGACAACCCTATGGTCCACAAGGAAAACCCTTACAGGGACAACCTTTTGCCCAACTGGGACAACCCTATGGTTCATAGGGACAACCTTATGGTCCACAAGGAAAACCCTTTCAGGGACAACCTTTTGTCCAACAAGGACAACCCTACGGTCCTGCTGGTCAACCTTATGTTCAACAGGGAATATCTTATATTCCTTAGGGGAAAATTCATCCATCACTGAGACAACCTTTTGTGAAACAACACCAGCCTTATGTTCAATAAGGCCCTACTTTTGTACAACAAGGTCAACCCTCCACTGTTCAGTCGGTTCAACCTGGTCTTTAGGGACAACTTGGCTCCTTTCAACCATCAGGCCAACATTTTTTACAAGGGAAACTCGATGGCTCTCAGCATCCAATCCAACCTGCACTGCAGGGACAACCTGTTCAACCACCACATCTGGGTCAACCTGCACCCCAGGGACAACCCGCGCAGCCTTAGAGCATTGTTTACATTCCTCAAGGTCAATCTCAGGTAGTGTACAGTGTTCCCCAGTGCACTGCTTATATTCCTCAAGATCAATCTAAGGTGGTAGATAATGCGCCTCAAGGCACTGCTTATATTCCACAACAAAATCCATATGTTGCTCAGAAAATATCTCAGTGGTATGCTCAAAATCAATATCCTGGTCCTCAACCGGTGTATGAGAAAAATTACCAGGCTTATAACCCATATGGACAAAATCCTCTGGGACAGAACATAAGGGGGAAAAATTTCTACCAACCTGGTTGGAATCCCAATATTGGTCTTTATCAAAGGCCTACAATGCCTTTCAATCAGAAATTACCTTTTCTCGCTACGCTAGAAATTCCCGATGTGTCAAAGTTGACGAATGATACAATCCTTCATAATCCATATTAGCCTCTAGTTCTAACTAAAATCCCTAGCGATTGTCCCAAATTTGATGGCAAGTTCGGAGAAGACCCCCAAGCGCATGTTATGACTTATCATATTTGGTGCTCCTATAAATCTTAGGTTGATGATTCGATTCGGCTACATCTTTTCCAAAGGACTCTCACTGGTGCCACTACAAAGTGGTACATTGAACTCTCACGCGACATTTTTCAAGATTTCAACTCTCTTGCTATGGCATTTCTCACCCATTTCCAGTTACCAGTTCACTATGAAACTAGGACACACCTCCTCACATCCTTGAAACATGATCGAGCTACTCATATCTCTAATCATATTCATGAGTGGAGGTGGTGACGTCGTTTTCTCAAGTTTGTGATTCCTGATCAGCTTCTAACTGATTGGTTCACTACCTCTTTTATTGGTCTGATTGCTAAGGACATCACTATGTGGGCATGTTTTACTGAGGAACAAGCCATTGCGCATGCCCAGTACCTTGATCTTGTGTATTCTCAGTCCGGGACATTGTATGAACTCTTGCCTGATGCTCCGCGACATGGAGCTACCAAAGCACCGATGACACCATTTGTCAATGGTATCATTGGTTCTATGTCCCAGACTTCTCGAAAGTCTTCTCTGAGTCCTGTGAAGCAAAAATATACTCCTTCCATTGATATTGCTTCTCAGCCACCTTTGAATTCTGGTAAGACTGCGGAAGTGAATGCCATCCAATCCAATCCGGTAGATAAAAATTCTAAAGGTAAGAAGAAGGGTAAAGGTAACGCCAAAGCCAATACCCCAAAACAATATTATTTGAAACAAAATGCTGACGATGGTTCAAAACACAAACTGAAGTACCCTTGTCTGATTTGTGACGATGAGCACTATACCAGGGACTATACACGACGGTCCGAAGTGAGTCAACTGCTCAAAGGCACCCAAGGCACTCTGACTGTTCTTAAAGAACCATTCCCATCACAACAAACTCAGTTGGTGGAGAAACCTCAGTCCTTCGCCCCATTTGGCTCACAGGTTTTCATGATCAATGGTCTTGCATCTGCTTATATTGCTACATGATCGAATGATTATACCGAACTGCGTCAGGCAGCAGGGAGGGAAATCACTGATGGTCCTCCTCCCCCGCTTGTTTCTGGCCCTCTTCATATCAAAAGGTTAAGTACTGAGCCCGTTGTATGACCACCTTCTAATGGTGTACTCTGAAAATCTTACTACAACCCTAACGCCCGTGTCGCTTAACATTACAATATTGTTGAGGATTTGACTCAGGCGCCATTCGCTATGTCTGCATTGGAAGTGCTTCAGAGTTGTCCATCACAACAGAAGGCTTTGTTATCTGCCATCAGAGGGATTGATCCCACCGATTCTAGCCTTATCAATTTCATTCCACGTCTCCCTCACCAGCTTGCACTGATCATTCAAGTTGGGATTAATGGAAAGAATATCCACCGAGAAGTTGTGGATGAGGGTGCATATACGTGCATCATGTCTTTCACTTGCTGGAAATCCATTGGTTCTCCAGCCCCCACTCAATCTCCAAAAAATTTAGAAGCTTTTGATGTGAGAGAATCTCACCCTCTTGGTGTTCTCGCTAGTTTACCTATTACGTTAGAAGGGAAAACGGTTAACGTTGAGGTTGATGTCATTGATGCCAAACTCAATTACAATCTTCTCCTCGGTCGCAGTTGGACTCACGCCATGTTGTGCGTCCCGTCCACTCTCTTTCATGTTCTTTGATTCCCACACGAAGGAAATATCATCACTGTCAATCAGTTGACCTTTTTTACTTCCTCGTCTTCCGAGAGCAACGTTCCATATGTAGATCCTATTCCTACGCCTTATGAGAGCATAGGACCAGGTATTTTTCAAAGATCCTAATCTCATGGGTCTTTTTTCTCTTCCTCCACCCAACACTGCTCAGGTTAACATGATCTCTAGGTCTTCTGATCCGTGGATCATCCCTTTGCTTGAGTAGATTTATTCGTTTGGTGACTCGATGTCGTTAAGACCAATAAAAATTTATTATTGTGAACTTATTTTGTCTTCAGATCCTCCTCCCTCTGATCATACTCCTTTGAGTGTGTCTCTTGACACATATTCTCAATCCCCTTGGCTCGGTGCTTCAGATTCACCAGATCCCTTAAATGAGACTTTTCCCACTGATGAGGCCATCGTGGAAACTATGTCTCTTGAGGATCCTCCTTGGGACGATAGTCATCATCGTTCCTCTTTCATGCCTAGCCTTGGGGCCATGTCTACTTGTCTTGAGAAGTTTGCTTCCCAAATTTCTTCTCATCCGCTTCAGAGGCCCATCCTGACACATGAAGTTTTTGTGAAAGGTAACTTAGGAAACATTACACAAACAATGCCTATTGACATCTCCTTCAAACTAGGCGTTGTCGAGAAAATCCATGTTGGGGTGACCTGTTCTCCTGATGAGATCGAGGTCTATACTAGTCTCTTTTGTGAGTTTCACGACATTTTCGCTTGGTCTTATGAATAAATGCCCATCATCGATCCAAGTATAGTTGTGCATGAGATTCCAACATATCCTGGTGCAAATCCTGTTCGCTAGCGTCTTTGTAATATCCCAAAATAGGGAAAATCTACAATGTTAGGAATATCTTATAGTATTCCTAAATTGGAGCTACAACAATATGTAAACACAATAATGGAGTAGCAGTGATACATTAACACATGGAATTCCAGAAGATCCAAATAGCCATAATATTAGTTCATAGTAGCAAAATGTATACAAATCCTTGAGGAAACAATCACTCAAGTTGGGAAATGCAACCCTCAATAGAACATATACATGATAAATGAAGAACGCTGCTACATGAAGTAAGCTCAAGGCTATGACTGCGAGTATATAAAGAATAACTGCTATAAAGTGATGTCAATACATAAATATATCAATATATAGCTCACATAATATGGGGGGCAAAGATATAGACTCCCAAAGGAAATTTCTAGACAATCCTAGAAGGATTGGCTGGAATGTGCAAAAATACAAAATGTCGGAGTTGCAGGGGAAAGAATGAATAGCAGATGCATCTCATGAACTGGATGGAGATGGCTGAATATGATTTCCAATCTAAAATATACCTCCTCCAATGGATCTTCCAAGTGAAAGGCTGATCCTAACACTGAAGATCTTACCCTCCAAACTAGCGATGCAAACTCCCACTGCAAATGCTCTCAGAAATAACGCATTCAAGGATATGGACTGCGCTGTAGGAGATGGGAAGTGCTTGGCTTGGTGCCAAATATGTGCAACAAGCTCCTGAATCTTCCTCACTGACCTCCCAGAGGAATAGAAGCTCCCTCCTCTGAAAGATAAGCTCTAGAAGTGGCATTGTGGAACCCTCCACTGCAACACCCTGCAACACAACATTTCTTGCTACAGGAATAACGTTGTGGCTGAAGTAGGTGGCTTGGCCTTGAGCCTGAAATGTGTAGAAATGAAGTAAAATCCCTCAAGAGGCCTCTCAAGAAGGGATAAGGATTCCTAAACAGGAAATCCCTTCTGCTAAGCAACACAACAATCTCAGTTAAACAACTAGAGAAAGAAAATAGTCATGCAGACCAAAATCAATATTCAATAACATATCCTCCTATGGCTACATTGTCCTCCCTTTATAAAAATGAAAGCCTTCTTGCCTTGGCCCCCACGCATTAGGGTTTCCTCCACCAAATTATCTTCCCTCCATTCATATTGTGCTGTCTTCTCAAGTGATCCACTCCCTCTATGGCAGTGTTGTTGACTTGGTCAAACTTGACCTTGTCCTCATGCATTTTCTCCCTTTTCATACTGGAAGGTGCAAAATCTAGTTATTCTAATGATCCCTCTCGCACTATGAGGGATTTTATTCCTACTCATGGGCCTCCTTACCCATTTATTCACCTTCTAGCTTATATAAGCAAAATCAGTGTTCAAATTAGCTTCATGCTAATTTTGGGAACATTATAGTCTTCGTCTCGTGCACCCTAGAAAGGCAGTCGCTATTAAGGTTGAAGTTGAAAAACTTCTTAAAGTTGGCTTTATTTATCCGATTCCCTTGACATAATGGGTTTTTAATATTGTTCCTGCGGATAAGAAGCAGGGTACTATTTGTGTCTGTGTATATTACTGTGATATCAACCATGCTCGCCCTAAGGATAATTATCCCTCTCATTTTATTAACCAAATCATTGATGAATGTGGTGGGAGTGAGATATTTTCCCTTATGGACGGGTTTTCTAGGTACAACCAGATCAATATTCTTCAAGACGATCAACAGAAGACCACCTTTATATGTCCTTGGGGTATCTTCACCTACAAGAAGCTCCCTTTTGGTCTTAAGAATGTTGGGGCTACATTTCAACGAGCAATGTCATACACTTTCCATTATATCAAGCACATTGTTCAACCTTATCTGGATGACCTTCCGGCTCATTCTGCTAAGCGTAAAGACAACTTGAACCATCTCCATCAAATATTTCTTTGCTATAGACGCTATAACATTCGACTCAATCCGCATAAGTATGTCTTCTGCGTTGATTCCGGTAGACTCTTAGGGTTTATCATCTCTAAAGATGGAGTTCGTCTCGATCCCCTCAAGGTGAAAGCTATTGTCAATCTCCCCTCCCCTTCCTCTTTACGTCAGTTGTAGAGTCTGTAAGGGAAAGCTAATTTCCTGTGTTGTTTTATACCGAACTATGCTGAAGTAGCCAAAGGCTTCACGCAATTACTTAAGCAAGGCGTCCCATTCCTCTGGGATGAGATCGCCCAAAAATCCTTCGATGCACTGAAGAAATTTCTTGTCAATGCTCCTCTGTTGCGTCCTCCCAATTATCATCATGATTACTCCTTCTATTTTCTTTTTTCATTTAGCATGGTTTCCATAGTTCTAGTGCGAAATGATGATGATGGTGACGAGCACATCATTTATTACTTGATCCGCAATATTCTCAACACCGAAACATGTTACGCACATGTCAAAAAATTGGCATTGGCTACTGTTCAAGCCGTCCAACGTTTCCACCATTATATCATATTGCGCATAGTCACCGTGATTTATGATTGCAACCCCATGACCTACATATTGACTTGTCAATTGTTGGGGGGAAAATACTCAAAGTGGATTGTTATTCTCCAAGAGTCCGATTTGGAGTTCACTACCGCCAAATTGAAGAAATCATTGGTTTTTTCTAATTTGATTTGCTCTCTCCCTTCTGATTTTGCTCCATCTGGTTCCGAGGAATGTATTCCGGATTATACACTTTTTCTCATTAGCAACCTTGATCCTTGGTACGGTGATATCATCTTATATCTTTAGACTTCTACCTTCCGATCTGAGTTGACGAAGGATGCACGTCGACGCATTCACCATCATTCTCAACCTTATCACATAGTCAGAGATACTCTCTACTACATTGGATCTGATTCTGTTCTCTGTCGGTGTTTGAATCTCGAGGAGGCTGAAAAAGTCCTCAATGATTTCCACTCTCGCAACTATCGCGGTCACATGTTTGGATATGCTACTGGACAGAATATTATTCATGCTGGATACTTCTGGCCTACCATATTTAAAGACTACATCATTTTTGTCTACAAGTGCCACGATTGCCAGATTTATCAGCAATATGCACGCGCCACCTGCTCACCTCCATCCTGTCATTACTGTTGGTCCCTTTGCGAAGTGGGGCATCGATTTTATGATGTGTAACCCTCACTCGGCGGGGGGGCATGCTTATATTATCGTTGATGTTGACTACTTCACTAAATGGGCTGAAGCAATGCCTACAGTTACAGCTGACGGTAAGAAAACCACACAATTCCTGTTCAATCATGTCATTACCAGGTTTGGTGTCCATCAAGCCATTGTTACCGATAATGGTTCTCATTTTCGTCATTACATGATGGTTGAGTTGACTTCCAAGATGGGTTTGTGTCACGATAGCTCAACGTCGTACTATCCTCAGGCCAATGGCTAGGTTGAAGTCGTGAACAAGGTTTTAGTCACTATGCTTCAGCAGATGTTTCTGATGCACAAATCCAACTAGCATCTCATGTTGTTTTCAGCTCTATGGGCTTACCGAACCTTGGTGAAGGACGTGACCATATTCACTCCATTCCAGCTTGAATATGGTCCGGAAGCTACCCTTCCGATTGAATGTGAAATACCTTATCTCAAGCTAGCTATTGAATTGCTGCCTAATACTTCACCAGAAGAAGAGCATCTTCTCTATTTAGAGAAGCTTGATGAAACTCACCGCTTTGCTGCTCTTGTCATAGAAGCACAAAAAAATCGGGTCAAAGCTTATTTTTATCAGTAGGTTTCCCCTTATTCCTTTGTAGAAGGAGACCTCGTCCTCGTGTATGACCAATCTCATGATAAGCTAGGGGCAGGAAAATTCAAACCCATGTGGCATGGGCCCTATATCGTTAAGCGTGTTTTGCAGAATGGGGCTTATGAGCTAATTGATTATGAAGGTTATCCCTTGGATCAACCCAGAAATGGGTTGTATCTCAAAAAATACTATGCATGAGTCTCTCATGCATGTTCTTTTGTACATAAGTGTTTTTTTCATTTTTTGTACATTTTTTGGCTTGGTGTGCTTTGCGAGCGGTTTTCCTTCTTATTGTGTCATTTCTCATTATGCAGATTTCTGTTACTCCTTATGTTGGTTTCGCGAATGGTGCCTCCCGCAGTACCCAGAACCTGTCCTCTACAGCCTGGGTGATTTATAATCCTAATGGTGAGTTGATAGACCTTCAAGGTATTTGTTTAGGACGAACCACAAACAATTTCACTGAATATAGTGTTATCATTGAACTCTTAACTGAGGCCATTTCTCTCAACATTCGTGCATTAATTGTTAACCTAGACTCTCAAATTGTTGTTATTCAGCTTAATGGGAATTATTCTGTTAGAAATACTCAAATATTAAGGTTGTATTTGTGTGTTCGTTTATTAGAAAGGAATTTTGATTACATCACATATCAACATATTCCTAGACAAATGAATGAGTTAACTGATACAATAGCCAATATTGTATTGGATAGACATTTGCATAATTTGTAAAACATCATCATCACACAATAATATTCATACATGAAAATAGGTGTATATATATATATATATCGAGTATTTGCATCCATGTGCATCATAAGTTCAAAAAATGTGTGTTTTGGTTACATCCTGAGACATCATGTCTCTAAAAAAATATGCAGAAATAAAAGCCTAGGTGTATAGTCAGAATGATGCAAATAGTACCATGTCACTGACCGCACAAGCTGCCTCAATAAGCAATGAACACGGTTCGACACCCTCTTAGTATGCCTCTAGTATGCACGAGGAACATTGTAAAATCTCGCATAATATGGGATTCTACTACTGATTCCCTCCAGGTTGCATACGATTTCTTCCTCCTCGATTCCCTCACCATGAGGGGCCACATCAAAATCACAAGGAACTCTTCGTGCTATTGGAGACATTCCTGTAGGTCTTTCTAGGCCAACATCTACAAATACATGGATTAACATCAGAACAAATATAATCAAAAAATCATAATGCTCATCAAAATTTAAAAAAATAAGTCTTACCCAACGCTTCGTCCCAATCCTCTCCTACTAGGAGCGGTAGATCCGGATCACCCATAATTTTTTTGCCAGAGTAGGGCCAATCTACCACGAAAATTAGTTGTCAATGGAGCCAATTAAAGAATTTTGGTCTCCAGGACATTTTTTGACTGCCTCCTGATCTAGGCATCAAAGCTGCCCAACATACCATCCATGGCTCTTGGGCTGGTGGTTTCGGAACTATCACTTCCTAACGTTGAAATATTGGTAACCATTCCAGGATGAATGGTACCAATATGGACTAATAGAAGAATTATTTCAGCTTGTCGTTCTTGCATTTTTTCAATTAGCGTTTCATATTGATTGTTACGGCCTCCGCCCAGTTGAAAATGGTTGGGGCCATACAATCTACGACAAGAAGTAACTGTGTTTTTGTGGCTTCATGCAGAGCTCTAGATCCGACAGCTCGGGTGATGGTGTGCAACACTACCTTTAGTGCCAAATCATGAATGGTTTGGATATCCACTTTCCAGCTCTTTGATCCTTTTCGTGCCCTTGGGAACACCCTGTCTATCAGCTGTAGGAATTTACAGGGTAAGTTCCTTAGATCAAGAACCAAAGGTCACTGCTCACAACTGATCACAAATCAGTACACCAGTATAATCATGTGGTTAAAACCCTCAAAGAGGGAAAAAATCCACGGCCTGAGCTAATGTGGCCACTTCAGGAAATTTATTAATATAAAAAGAAAAGTTACATATGTTTCTCTCATAAACGGTTACTGGAAAAATTAACCTTCATGCTCTTTAAATAGAGATCATGGACCAATCGGGTGTTAAGCCGCGGATCAAGTGTCATTAATACCGAGGAGAGAGATAACCATCGGATCACTACAAATCGTGACTGTCAGATTATAAGTTACAAATGTACATGGTAAAGAAACACAATTTACCTAACTCTACACAAGATTAAGTTATTCTTAAATATTTCCTATGTGTTGGAATATCCTAACATCCCCCCTTAAGAACTACTTGGGATAGGATTGAAGGATTTACAAAGGTGACACAAAAGGAGCCTATTTCCTATGTGTCGAAATATACTAACACCCCCCCTTAAGAACAATTTGGGATAGGATTGAAGGATTGATAAAAGTGACACAATAGGAGAAGGAATGAGGCATTAGAGCCTATCCCCCCTTAATGAAAACTTTCCTAAACTCCAAGCATGGATCGAAGTTTGGTAAACTTCGCTTCTGTGAGAGCCTTTGTAAAGATATCGGCTACTTGATCATTGGTTGGATAGTACTGCACTTCAAGAACATGATCATGAATGAGCTTTCTGATGAAGTTTATGTGGAGTTCAATGTGTGTCATACGCTGATGCTGAACCGGATATTTACATAGCTGAATGGAACTTTGATTATCACACCAAAGTGTCGTTGGATGTTGTTGATGGAGACAAAATTCAAACAGGATTTGACGAAGCCACATGGCTTCCTTGCTGGCTTCAACTGCACCATGATACTCTGCTTCTGCTGAAGAAAGAGAGATGGCACTTTTTTTCTTACAAGACCATGTAATAGGTCCTGAACTAAGAGTGAATACATATCCTGCAGTAGACTTTCGATCATTAGGGTCAACTGCCCAATCAGAATCAGTGAAACCAATCAACAATGGAGATGCTCCTACACTGTAATGAATCCTGAACTGAACTGTACCGCGAATATATCGAAGTATCTCTTAGGTGCTTTCCAGTGACTTTCACGAGGTTGGTGCATAAACCAAGCGACAAGACCAATGGCAAAGGAAAGGTCAGGATGGGTATGGGTTAGATATAGAAGTTTACCAACAAGTTCACGATATAAGGTAGCATCAACTTCAGGGGTAGTAAAAGTGACAAAAATCTTGACTCCAAACTGAAAGGGAGAAGGGGCTGGCTTACAGTCTTCCATGTGAAAGTGGTGTAGAAGATCACATGCATACTTGGACTGAGATAGGGTAATTCCTTCCTTAGATTGCAAGACTTTAAGACCAAGGAAATAATGCAAGTGTCCTAAGTATGTCATTTCAAACTTCTTTTTGAGGCTATACTTCACATGGTTTATATGGCTTGGATCACTACCAGTAAGGATAAGATCATCAACATAAATAACAAGGATGGTAAGGGACTTACCCACTTTCTTGGTGTAGATAGTGTTGTCAGAATGACACCTAGAAAAGCCATTATCTAATATAAATCTATCCATTTTGGCATATCAAGCTCGAGGAGCTTGTTTAAGACCATAGAGAGAATTTCTATGGCAACGAACAAGGCTAGAGTCATTTTGGATAAAGCTAGGGGGTTGTTCCATGTATATTTCTTCATGTAAATATCCATGTAAGATGGCGGATTTAACATCCATATGATCGACTTCCCATTTAAAGGAGGCAGCCAGGGAAAGAACAAGGTGGATAGAATTCATTTTGGCAACAGAGGAGAAGGTTTCAGTATAGTCAATGCCTTCAACTTTTGAAAATATTTTAGGGACAAGATGAGCTTTATGTCTATCCACTTTTCCATCTGGTCCAAATTTTTTTTTGTAAACCCATCTACATCTGACAAGTTTTCTTCCTTTTGGAAGAGGAATAAGATACCAAGTATCATTCGCCAATAAGGAACGATATTCTTCATTCATAGCTTCATCCCAATCTGGATTACCGGAGGCTTATTCAAAGGTTTCTGGATCAGGATTTTCTAGAACTTGAGCCAATAAGGAAGAGGCTCTTTTGAATTGAGAAAGTGTATGCCGTTGATCGACAGGGTCACCAACAAGAGAACTTGCTGCATCCCGAGTAGAGCGGGCCCATCTTGGAAGCTGTGGAGTAGAAGGAATAATTTCAAGAGGTGGGGGAGGATTTTCATCCTCGCTGTCATCATCTGAACTAGAAGGAATGCTATTAAAAATAGAAGAGAGAGAGAGAGAGGTGGCACATATGCCGAATCAGGCTTGCAGACCAAAGGTGGCACACCCGCCAAACTAGGTTCGCAGGCCGATATATTTTCATAAAATTTTACATCTCTTCTAATGATTATATTTTTGGATTTTGGTTGAAGAAGTATATATCCTTTGACATCTTCAAAATATCCAACAAAAATGCATTTTTCACTCTTAGGTTCTAAGGCTTTATGTTTCGCATCTGGAATATGGGCCCAAACATCACTTCCAAAAACACGAAAGTGAATTACATATGGTTTGATTGAGATCCAAGCTTCTTCTAGAGTTATATTCTTTAAGACCTTAGTACGAGTGTGATTTACTATGTAGTTTGCACAGTTAATTGCTTCTGCCCAAAAATTGAGACCAAGTCCTTTAGATTGAAGCATACAATTAGCCATTTCTTTTAGGGTGCGATTCTTCCTTTCAGCTACACCATTTTATTGTGGTGTATATGGAACAGTATGTTGCAATTGAATGCCACGCTCAGTGAAAAAGTTGATAAATTTTTTGTTAACATATTCTCCTCCATTGTCTGATCTTAACTTAAGAATTGGATGTCCAGATTGTTTCTCAACAAAGGCCTTAAAGGCCAAGAACATGTTAAAAACTTCACTCTTGAGTTTTAATAAGTATACCCAAGTGCATCTGGAAAAATCATCAATGAAATTTAGGAAGTACTTGCAACCAGAGAAAGAAACAACAGGAACTGGACCACATAAATCACTATGCACAAGCTGCAAAGGGGCTGAAGCGTGCCAAGAGGCACGTTTGTCAAAACTATCCGATGATTTTTTCCAAGTACACATCCGAAGCAAACACCATATCATCAAGATACCATAGGAAGACCCATCACCATATTTTCCTTACATAGAATTTGAAGAGAGCGATAGTTTAAGTGACCAAATCGCTCATGCCAAAGTTTGCTCACTTCATCATTATGAGAAACAAAAACGGAGGGAAGACATGATGACCCAAAGTTGTCAAACTTATACAACCTTGTGGAATCATCAACAATGCCAGTAGCTAAAATATGTTTAGGATATTTGAGGTCCTTGATTACAACATCATGAGGTGATAATTCTACTATTTTCCCTTCACCTGAATGAGTTATCTGATAAACAGAGAGAAGGTTGCATGAAAAGGTAGGAACACATAATACATCATTAAACTGACCATTATCGAGATGAATGGTTCCAGATCCTACAACACTAAGAGATATATCATCACCAACATAAATATATTTTGTGTTACAATCATTTAAAGAAGAAAATATGGCTTTATTTTTGGCCATGTGATAAGAAGCTCCAGAATCAATGAGAAAATCATGAGAACGAGAAGAGGAAGATACATTTAATGCATAACCAGATCTTGATGCTTGAAAACCACAAGAAGAAAGTGCCATTCCTGAAGATGAAGATGAAGAGTGCTCCAAATTGATGTTGTGCTTCTTCATTGCTACTTCTAAGGCTTCCATCTTCTTAAAAAATTTGGACTCTATATGGCCATCATGATTGCAAAAGTTGCAATGTATATCTGTCTTCTTCCCTTTGTTTTTATTTGCCTTATCATTTTGGTGAGTTGCTTTTTCAGTTTTTGGTTGAAATTTCTTAGGACCCTTGTTTGGTTTCGGACCATACTTTTTAGGATACTGCTTCTTGGGATTCTTTTGATATGATTGTTGTTGGGTTGCTAAGGCTTTCTTAGAAGCGTTTCCAGAAGTGATAAGATCAAGGTGTAAGAGTTTTTCTTTTTCTCTTATCAAAGAATCACGAAAGGCATCAAAAGATGGGTTCTTGTAGGTGGTTCTTGAAGAAATGGTGGCTTCTCTAGTGGAATGGAAGGCGGAAACAAATACAGAGTATGCAGGGCCAAGCTTAGTAGGAATGCAATAGATGAGGCTATCGTCTTCATTTTTTACCTTACAACCTTCTAAAATAATTCTAAGGGTCTTGAATTTGGACAAAAAATCTTCAATAGAGGAGAAATTATTGGGGTCCAAAGTAAGCAACTCATTTTCAAGCTGATGGGCCCTGATTTGATTTTGAATGCCAAAGACAATATTTAGCTTGTCCAGGGCTTCATGAGGGGTGTCAATGGCAAGGATATGAAATTGAAGATCTTAAACAATGGACATTCCTATCAACCCTCATGCTTGATCTTGTTTATTTTCCCATTTAACGAATTTATCATCTTCAGAAGGTTTAGTTTCTAGCCCTGTGGCTATTCTATAAAGCCCTTTACTTCTAAGTATGTCTACCATGTGAGGTAGCCATTGGAAATAATTGGTGTTGTTAAGAATAATCGGGCATGCTAGATGAAGCTAAGAAAAGCTAAGAAAAGCTGAATCTAACTACTCCAATGGAAAGATCTTGAAAAATTAGGTCGTTTAAAAAAAAAACGGCTCGAGAAACGACTTCTGGATGAAGAAGTTATGCCTTTTGAAACAACTGAGTTGTAGATGCCGAATAGTTACAGGAACGGTTTGAAATTTGGTGATGAAGTTCAACTTAAAAAATAAAATCCCGCCCCTTTAAAAAAAAAATTTACAAAAAGAAGCTTGAGAAAAAGACTTGAACCCAAGACCTCTATTCTCATAAACAAACTCCTCACCAAGTGAGATAGTAAAAATATTTTGTAAATGTTTGAAAGGAGGAAAGGGTTTTCTTTTTTACTCTTCGGTGTGCGTGCCTTTTCCTACACAAAAAACACAAAAAAAAGAGGAAAAAAAAATGAAATGCAAGCCCTATGGCAGATTGTTAGATTTTCGGTTAGCCTTATCGACAACTATCTATTTTCCACTATTTCTAATTTCCCGAGATCGCACAAAGACGCGGGGAAAGAGCATACGTAGAAAAAAAAATCCCTTTCCTGTTTCTTATTTGTCGAGATTGCATGCAGCGCAGAGCAAAGAGAATACAAAGAGAAGAGGGTATAGATCCGGCAAATAAATAAAACCTGAAAACCGAAAAATAAATAGAGGGAACTGAAATAAGCAGAACTTTTAACAAATATAACTGCAAAACAAATACTTTATACCTCCAGATCTAAAATGTCATAACTTGGGTAGCCATAAACCTTTTCGCATGAAACGAAAGGATTTCCTCACTTTAACAAATGCTCTGGACATGACAGAGTAGTTCTCCAAGCCCAAAAATGTTCAAAAATAGTAGATCTACAAAATGACAGTTGCATGCAATCAAACCGGCTTCGGATTTTGATCAACAACGGATGCGACCCTCAAAATAGCCCTGATACCATGTAGGAATTTACAGGGTAAGTTCCTTAGATCAAGAAGAAAAGGTCACTGCTCACAAATAGATCATAAATCAGTACACCAGTATAATCACATGGTTAAAACCCTCAAAGAGGGAAACAGTCCACGGCCTGAGCCAACGTGACCACTTCAAGCAATTTATTAATATAAAAAGAAAAGTTACATATGTTTCTCTCATAAACGGTTATCGGACAAATGACCCTCCATGCTCTTTAAATAGATATCATGGACCAATCATGAACGTTAGATTATAAGTTACAAATCATGACCGTCAGATTATAAGTTACAAATGTACATGGTAAAGAAACACACTTTACCTAACTCTACACTAGACTAAGTTATTCTTAACTATTTCCTTTGTGTCAAAATATCCTAACATCAGCATGCTCATGTTTTCCATCGTAGGCCGGGTGCCTATCAGGATTGGTGCTGCTCCCCTCCTTGATAATCCAGTTATGAAGTATATGTCAGAGACATCAATCTCTAGCTCCTGATCGTGAATTATAAATCTTTCCCAATCAATGTCCCATACACTGATCAAATATTGTAGCAACTCCAGTTGAGCTCGGAGACATGGTGCCATGTATAATTTTAGAAGCCCACAGTCCCTGAGAGCATCCATGCATCCTACATTTCCCAAGGCTTCCTCATCTTCATCTCTGTGTTCTCTCTCCTTCCATTCGATCACCATTTTTGTTTTTCACACTTGCAAAAAAATCAATGGGGCAATCATTAGTCAAATTATCAACTATTGAAGGGTTTAAAATGGGCTAAATAGTTGATTTTTTGTGCAAATCCGTGGTTGCGGGTTGGCATGACTTTTTTAAAATATTCGTGCCAACTAGCGCACCCTCGTTAAAATCAAAGTGGGTTGGCGCGGGTTTTCACCTGGAACCCGCACCAACTGCCCCACCCTGATTTAAACAAACCCCCCCTCCCCTCACCCCCCCTGAAAATCTAAAAAATGAAATGCAGGAAATGAAAATTACATCAAAATGCAAGTAAGGACACGAACTCTCACCTGGAAAAGACGGATTCACGATTGGCATCCTGGATCGTCCACTGTTAGCTCCACAAAATCATAGTGAAAAAGGGTAAAAATGTGCTCATAAGAGGTAAAAGTGAAAAGTAATTTATTTTTACTATTTTTGGCATTTTATAGGCTTTTCAGAACCCTAATTACGTTTTTGAGCATATTTTTTGATTATTTTAATATTTTATCTCAAAAAGTTGGTTTTACATGCGTTTGTTGTGCAACAATAGGTCCTCAATGTACTGACGATGAAGTAACGAGTTGTATTTTATTACTTTTTCAGAATCGGTAAAAACACGAAAAAGTCACCCCCTGGAGTCATCTTTCCACTTTTTTTTTACTCTCGAAAATTGAAAAGATTACCGAGTATCTTGTCGTTTTTAACTTGTTAAAGGCTATGAAATGATATCTACCCAGTATACGTTTACCCCTTTTTTCGGGCTGGGATAGATTATTTACGAAAAAGGAATACCTTAGCCTATCGCGACTAAGAGGTTCTCTCAAATATTTTTTTCTAACTTTTCGGATATGTGAGACTACCTATGAAATAGGACTTTCTGGATTTTTTTTTTCCGCTTCTTTTCAAACTCTCTAAACATGAAAATATGTCGAGTTCTTCCTTTGTCAGACTCGTTAAAACTTAAATGACATCGAAAATAATCACCATAATGTAACCGAGTTCCTCCTTTCTAGGGCTCGTAAAATCTACCAGGATGGATTTTTCTGAAGGAAAAATTTATATAACAAGCATATGCTATCCCCTTCAAGTTTGTTTCCAAAAATAATTGGGGTACTCGCTAGAAATGGTGGGGGAAAATGGAACCAGTTTTTTCAGTTGTGTCGGCAGTATGTCGCTCTTGAACATGACACTCATCTGCATTCGTGTCGGTTTGGGGACATCCCATTTCACCATTTTTTGCCTCCATGGGTTTGGGTTATCTGTTTTGACCTCTCATCTGCTCTTTTCCACATCATCATGACCTCAGATCCCTTGATGTAAAATACTGCCAAATTCTAGAGTCGTGTCTCCAATATGTTCAAGATAAGTTTCCTTATGCATTTTTTGATCTTTGATCCTCTGTTTGGTCCTGATTCACTATCATATTATTCCTCTATCTCATGTCGATGATGTGGGAAACATTATGGCCCTCCTTCGACCAGGTCACTTCTTGTGGACTTCAGCGCATTATCCAAGAAGATGATCTAGAGACTCCCTTCTTGTACCTTAGAGCTTGCATGCCTTAATGGAAATTTCTTTGCATTCGACGACAAATCCTCATCATTTACCTTGGATCGAGTGATTCCACGGGTGTTCAACTCCAACTCACTATTCACATTCTGTGGATTTTACTAGTAGTACCTTGAGAGCCATTGTCATTATTAGTGGTTTCTCTCCCGCCTGTTAACAACTTTCATCATTGGCTGGTAATCAGGAAATTTTCTTGCATGCTCGACTTCAACTCACTTATTCGCATGCTTTAATTTGTACTTGTTTGGGTCGAGATGGAGCGCAAGACCCTGGGTTTTGTTTGATAAAATCCAAGCTGCGAGGCGATTTGGTTTATCATGACTATATGCATGACTCTTCTAATTGGATGGCTGAGACCATACCTGAGTCTATTTATTGATCCTTCTTGCTAGATGGTTGCGTCCATACCTTGGATCTCATTTTTATATGTACTCTATTATGGATGGCTGCGCCCATGCCACATATTCATGTATCATAGATATCAATTGTACTTGATTCTTGCAGGTCTTATGACGGTGGTGTTTGGTTTGGGCATGTTCTCATAATTAATTTCACCCCTCCCTCTCTCTTGGACTTCATGCTTTAGGGGGCATCTGTTACAAAATATTTTGTCACCGTCCCTGCAATCCCCATCCCACACATTGAAGGACCATTTCAGTGACTTATGTGTATTGTCATACCTTGAAAAAAGTGTCATTGCATCCCTTGGCATTTCATAAACATTTCCTCCATTGATCACTCCTCAAGCAGACTAAAAAACACATGAATTTGGGTCGACGCTGGTAGGAAGTTATGGTCTCGCACCCATAGATAAATAAACACTAGGCCTTGCGCCCATTGGCGCTCTGTCTTGGTGGACTACCCACACCGAGCTATTTTTGGAATGTTTTTTAAAATAGAAATGAAGTTTCCATTCCTAACTACTTCATGAGCGGAGTCATCATGGTTTTTGCGACTGAATAATGTTGAAATCATCCCTTTGGCTTCTTGTTTCCTATATTTCTGCAACCCCCCAAAGGGATAGGACCCCTCTTCCAGCTTATGAGGGATCCCAAACCACCTCCTCCTCTCCTATAAATATATCCTTCTCACATGGTTTCAACTAGCTGAACAGTCCTTACTATATCTGGTGTGAAGAGAAAGGTAGAGAGGAATCCATTGTCAAGAGAGAGTTTAGGCCCATTGCCTCACCAGGTCCGATTCCCGATGAATGCTTGAGATGCCCTTGACTGAACCCGTTGAAGGAGGCTGCAACGTCAAGGCATTAAGGTTGTAAAATACCTTTCTCTACTTATTAATACATGACTGGTTTTTTGGTTCCCATTTTGTGTTTGATATGTTTAATTCTATGCAATATGTTTGATTCTCCTTGACCAATCAAATAGTTATGAATGCAAGTATGTTTTCGTATGCTGTCACTGTTCTCTGATCCTTGCAGGTACACAGATATTACCATTGAAGGACCACAACGTGTGAAGACGAAGATCAGGAGATCGCTGCTACAAGCTATGACAAGAGCATTGGACCAAGGTAGGTTATCTATCCCAACTCATTTTCATTCATAAGCTAGGAGTCCAAAGGATTAACATGTTACCTTGTTCTTAGACCCACACCAGGGCTAGAGGGATTGCCTCTGTTCGTAGAGGGGATTTACCTACACGACAGACCTGAGATCATACTTCTTGTGGAGTTGAGCCTGCACAAAATCTACAAAATGTCTGCAATAAATGTCAATATCTTTATCTTTAGGTGGAAGCTCCTGCTCTTCTACGCATCCTTGTAAGGTGAGGTCACCTTCTTCATCATCAAAATAGGCAAGGAGTTAATTTTCTTGATTTTCTATGATTTCCTCGGCCTGCCCTTCCCCTTCAGCTTCCAGATATAGAGGAGGCTAGATATGATCCCAATGCTCCTTCCTGTCGCATTGTAGTAATTTCAACAAGGGATTCCGATACTAAGGATTGAATCCTCAATTAGGAATTATTTTATTTGACCGAGGTACGGAGCTCTTGGCTTCTAGTTGAAGCTTTACCAATTTATTTAAAAAAAATTTTTATCACTTTGTTCATTTCCTCTATCTTGTAGTCTTACGATTCTCTTCCTTGATTTGAGGTGGTAGCTTATTATTTGTTTTTCCTTCTCATTTCTTGATCTGCTTTCCCCCTGAATTTTATAGTAGAGGAAATTTTTGTTTCTACTTCCAGTGCATCGATCTGGATCTGATCTAGAGATGCAGACTTCCTTTCTCTTAAGGTGAACCTGAACTCTAGTTCAAAGGCTCTTGCAAACATTACGTTAGCAACTGCTTGGGGGGATTTAATCTCTGCGAGAAGATTTTTATATATTTTATTGAAAATATTGATAAACTCTGTTACGTCTTCATTATACATTTTTTTAGTGCATTTAACTCATTGAGAACATAACCATGGTCCCTCTCCTCCCCCCATTTCAACATGAAGAGATTCTCCATCTCCTCCCAGGTGTGTATTTTGTTATTTACGAGTGATTTTAACCATTTTCGAGCCTCACCATCCAAATATTGGACAAAGAGTCTCAATAATACATCGAGGTGTTCCACATTCACGTTATCCGTGAAGGCACACAAATTCTCAATATGCCTCTGCGCAGGAGTGCTATCTTCTCCTGTGATACGAGGTATAAGCTTAAGGTAGTCTTGAGGCATGTCATTTAGAGGCTGGGGGAGGGCCAATGGAGCATACTTGTTGAGGTGAAAACCATGTACATCCATCTGAGGAGGTGGTGGCAAGTTCTAGATCTGGGCTTGATGTTGAAAGACGTGATGTATAACAAATATCTGATGAGTGAAGGAATTGGGATTGATTTGTACTCTGCTTTGGAGCACTGAAAATTATTTTACTTCCTCAGCCTTGAGAGTGGGATGAGAAGCAAGGAAAGAGGTATCGACTGACTGTGCTTCATCCTTTACTGAAGGATTTGGAAAACAAGAGACTTCTGGAGGATATTCGAGCACTCAGGCCATGGAACTTTGACCTTAGATATTAGCTTGTTGATATGTGGAGGGTGAAGTTTCAAGAGAGAAAGGAGGTAGGTCAGCCTGACCAAGTTGTTTTTCCTTCCATACTCTTCTGAATATGATTTGCTCAGGATCAGGCACAGAGGGGGTTTTCAACTAAGAGGTATCTGATCGAGTATGTGGCCTTGTGAAAGCTAGGGTTGCTACTGATTTCAACTTGATTGTAGTGGAGTTTCCAAGGTGAGGGCTCTGAAGTCTCAACCCTTCATGATCACCTGATTGAAGGGTGAAACTTATGTCGTATCCCAGTGAAATTTTTTTTTCTAATTCGTTCCCCGACAACGATGCCAAAAATATGTTGTCACTCCAAGAGACAACCATGAGTTGCAAAAGACTAGTGCCTAGGACATCTTAGGAATCATAGGATTTAAACTATTCATCTAGAGATTAACTCCGAGTGTATCTTCATTTAGGACAAATGAAATTGTATTTCAAGATAGCTGTAGAAAAAATTGGTACTAAGCTTTATGCACACTAAGCATCACTCGAAATGGACTCGGGGATGTAAAAATCGAGGATGCCTCGAACGAGCCAAGTAAAGGGCTAATGAGCAGAATTGGAAGTATAAGGTGGCAGTAATTCATAGTAACTAGGAAGAGAAACCCCATGAAAAATGGGCTTATTTTTCAATAAGAGTCCATCCTTCTTAGGATATGAGGAAAAATTGAGAATATGGGGTTAATGGAGGGATAGCCTCATGGTGAGCGATATTAAGGTTGTAATATAATTAACACATGAGTGTCATCTTTCCTCAAAAAGGATGTATACAAAATCATTTATTAAATTATCTATCACCAACGTTCACATGTGAGACTCTTGAAGAACAAATAGAAAAGTGGAAAGAAACTTAAACAAACAAGAGAAAAACACATACATACTGCTCATTATCTCAATTGGAATCCATCCGTAGACAAAGTCGTTATTATATTAACTTTCAAAAAAACTCTCTTAGATATCCATTTAGAGCTCAAAACAACATTACATAAAGGCTACGTAGTATGGACCCAAATTTTCCACAAAAAATCCTGAACCTTTGTATACTTGCTGAGTTTTCTCTATATAGGCTCATGGCCATATATTATCCTAGGCATATATTGTTTCTTGATTTGTAGTACATACATACGAATCAAAATGATATGTTCTAGCTATAGCATGCTATGACCAATGATCTTCTCAATAGACAATAACAATAACAAGGGTGGAATGATGATTCCACCAACTAAAACATCATAATATAAAATTAAAGTAAAACAGAGTAACTATGGCTGCATGGGTTGGATCATGAAATCTTCAACGGTTGCGCCGACAGGTGGCAGAAGGTCTTGAGGTGCGTGTCCGTCTAGGAGTGGAAGAAGAACCAGAGTGTGAGATGACAGAGGCACCATCAGCTATGATATGGATGCAGCTGGAGGGTGCACGTGTTCATAACATATCTGCCATTCAACATTTGCAGGTAAGGGCACAGAGCTAAAGAGTCAGCTTAGTAAGGGCGTAGAGCTAAAGAGTCAACTTAGAGTCAGTGCATGAAGCTAAGTCGAGGTGAGCAGAGAAAAACTGCTTGACCTTGGTGAGTAGTAGGAATTCCTTGCTCAGTGATGCCACCAAGGTTTCGGCCTTAAGATGGGATGTCTTTTCCAAAGTTGAGTCAAACCTGTCTTGAATCTTGGTCATTCGTTTCTCATATGTGACCCAAGGGAGACGTACGCCCAGGGGGACCTAGCAAGATGGCAACCTTACTTCCACCACCTTATTCCACTCATGCTCAAATGCTTCCACTCCTCTGGCCACTATCCCTAAACATCCAACTGCTTTTACCCATGCCTCCTCCTTGTGTACCATCTTCATAATTTCCATTACTATCCTGTAATGGTCAACCACTCCATGCATGCCCAACTCTTCAGTGGGGAGTTCATTGATGAATCGAATGTATCCATGCGTGATCACCACATTTTCATTTCCCTCTTGGTGACCTGCATCTGGCTACACTTTGAAATCAAAGATGCCATTATTCTTATAATTCGCTAAGGTGATGAGCTCCCAGTGATCCTTCACCTCTTTTATTATCTCACTCCAGACTATTTGTCTAGATTCCACCAACGAAATATTACCTTTGAGGTTTGCTTTTAAATCTTTGACTGATCTGTTCAGATCATGAGAATCCCTGTGATTGGCTTCCATTTCTTTTTTTAAAGACGAGATCATATTTTCCTTTTCTGCGAGGGCCACTTTTGCTTCATCTAACAACCGTCGCATGGTTCATGTCTCATCCTCTGAGGCCTTCAACTTTGTCAGGGAATTGTTTAGGTGTTCCGAGGCATTATGCGGATTTTCGAACTCTTGAACTAGGCATACATGACTGTCTTACGCGTATTGGAGCTCAGTCATTCTCTGCTTTAGATCTGTTATCTCCTCGTCCTTTTGGAGAAGTATTTCTGTGAGAGCCTCCTTATCTTTCTCAACCTGAGCCAATTCCACTATCTAGATGTGCTCTGAGTGGGAAATATTTAACTTGCACTGTATCTCTTGCAACTCTAATTATTTCATCTGTAGCAATGTTAGCATTTCCGCGTTAAGATCAGTGCCTTGACCCCTTATCATATTCTTGTAATCTGCCAACTCACTAGAAAGAGCTTTTGCATTTTCTATTTCTCTCTTCAGGGTGTTTGACATCTTGGTTAACTTTCTCTTAGCCTTTTCCAATGCGAGGGTGTGTTTTAAAACCTCGGTGTGCAACATCTCTCAAATAGCCTTGTGTAGGTTTAGATTGTCATCTAATGGGATGGAAGCTAGCTCGAGTATCATTTCCAAGTCCCTATACTTGGAACCTGGAGGAAAAGGATGAGAAGCCGAATGCTGTATTGCGACTATCAACTGATCATTCTCCACATCAAGAGCTGTCAAGAGCATAGTATGGTGTCTGTCCACAAACTGAGCTAACTCGGCCTTCAGCTTTTCCCTGGCTGACTAGTTATTTGCGTTCATCTGTTTTTCCTTTGTCCAATCCACTCTTAATCTTGTTTCCTTCTCTGAGGGGACTTGCCCCGGGGTGACCACCTATGAGTATCCTAAAGGTACTTATGAGGACGTGGAGTCAAAAGATAATTAGAATCATGGCTTTTATTTTCCTTTACTAATTTACTCTTAGGCTTCCTCTTTGGGCTGCTCATTGTCCTGTGCTTTGAGCCCCACTGTTCTTCATTTTTTGTGGAGGTGACCTTCCCCTTCTTCACCTAGAAAATCATGTTCCGTTTGATAACTTTCCTAATTCTAGACCTCCGCCTCACTGTGAACATTATCTCCTTTCCCTTCAGCAACTGGGGATTTGGCCTCCATATTTGAGGCGACGATGAGAGCAATGTGAGGGTGGGGGTGGGGGGGGCGGGTGGAACTACACCACTGCGGATTTTTACTTGGGTGCTCATCTTGGTAAAAACAAACTGTAAATGGAGAAAAAAATGATTGGTCGTGAAAACCGGATGGGTAAATGGTCCCTTTTTAGGGTAAAAACATGGGTGACAACTGCATGACTACTTGATGGATTGCAAGGCCGCTGTGAGTTTTGCAACTGGGGAAACTGCTGCTCAGGCTGCACAGACTTTCTCTTGGAGGCCTTACTAATCACTTAGCTCATTTTAATCCCTTGTTCTTTAGGGCAGCCTTAGCTTGTATGTTCACAGGCCAACAAAGTTTACACCTCACCTCCCTTCTATGGGAACTGAAGCACCAGGTTCATATATGGGAACAAAAAAATAAGGTGGAGCACATACAAGAATTAGAATTGACTACATGAGATATTGAAAGTCTGATGAAAAATTTGTAATTTGATTCACCGCCCCCAGATTCTTCTGATAAACTAAAAGGACTAGAACTAGAGGAGGTAGATTCTTCGCATACATGGAACCACTTGGAGACTAAAGAGTGGGCCATTTGGCTAAAGGAAGGTGATCAAAACACCAAATATTTTCACCATATTGCAAACCAAAGGAGGAATGGAAACACTATCTGGAGGGTCCATGGATAGGATGGTGAAATTGCACACAAGATGGTGGATACACAGCGAGAGGTTGTTTTGCATTACAATACTTTTTTTCAAAGAAGTCCTAATGTAAGCATCAAGGACCAAGTCAGGGGCATCACATAATATCGTCAAATGTTCAATGAGGAAACAAATAACATGATATATAGTTCGGTCAATTTGGAGGAAATACATCGGACCATGAATTTTTTTTCCAAGGATAAAAGTCCCGACACAGACAACTAGACGATGGAGTTATTCTTATTTTTATTTGAATATATTGCACAAGACACTACAAGGAAAATACACTCTAGCAGATTTTTTTGAGTAATCCCTTATAAGAATAGCCAAAATATCCGTTTGTAGTAGAGGTCACTAAAGAAGGTTGGCGGGTGGAGGTTTTTGCGGATGTTTTTTTGCGATGCGTTTCTAATCATAACACACATTGGTGCATTTTATATAAAGCACACTGGTGCGTACTATCAAATGGAACACCAAGACACTTTTCTCTTCGTACAAACCGGCCCGATGTGTCTCAGTAATCCAACGCACCGGTGCATACTATCAAATGGAACACATAGACAATGTGCTCTCCATACAAACCAACCCAGTGCATCTTAGTAATCCATTTCATTGTAAAGAAGTGTGGTGTGCCATTGATACAACCACCTGACGCGTCTCATAATCGAGCGCACACAAAAAGGGTTAATTTAAAAAAAAAATTACCGGCCGTAAAAAAATTCATTTTTACTTGTTACAGTGCTATAGAGATCTCAAGCACCAGTGTGAGTTTTTCTTCTCTGAGGGGCCCTACTATCGGTGCTCCCATTGCCCACATTGCTTCTATCCATTTCTCACTGTGTGAAGTTTGAAATTTCCAAAACGGTGGGAAAATTTGATTTTTAGTATTCCTTAGTAAAGTTGCCTCCTCGACGCGCAAATGTGTAGGTAATCTACTTGTTTCTCACCAACTTAACCTTTTAGCGGATTAATTTATCAAATTGCGTTAAAATTTAACATTTTTTAATATATATATATATATATATATATATATATATATATTAAATTTTATTTTATTTTATTTATTTATTTTTTCTGGGCAGTGCGTTCAAGCCATTCGGCTTGCACTGTTCATGGTGCTGCTTGTAAATTTACAAGTTTCACTGCGAATGATGTTAATGGAAACCGCATCGGGTTCCGGTGCAGTACCGAGAAAAAGCACACCGCTTTAACACTAAAATAGTGTGGTTCATATCGGTTGCCGGCCACACTGACCATTTAAATTTTTTAAAAATAACACTCTATGTATAGCTATACGACTGTACTGCGGTGCGGTCGATTACCGGAACGTACCAGGTATTATGTACAGTTTTCAGGCGATGCATTGCGCTATAAAAATCGCCTCGGGGCAAATATTTTGGTAAACGCACCACACAAAATATATTTTCTATTTTCGTGGTGTGTGACGTTTTTTCATGTGCACCGTGGGTGGTGCGTGATAAACAGGTATGCTCTGGTAGCAGTGCATGACTTTTTTTTTGGGTGCAATGAATGTTTTTTTTTTTTTCTGATAAAAGTTATATATATATATATTTGTAAATACATGTTTTTTTTTTCTGATAAAAGTTATATATATATATATTTGTAAATACATTTTTATTTTAATAAAAAAAATTAAGTTTTATGTATGAGTGTGGCTGATGTATTTAATATGTGAATCATTCAGCAACATCAACGGAGAGAGGAAAGGCAACAACAAGAGCATATGGAGGACCATTATAACATGATACAACAGTGGGAGGCATGAGAGAGAGAGATACTTTTGTACCCTCGCCCTATAATGACACCCACCCATTGGATCTTAAGGGAGGTAGGCCTCCTTAAGTTCTACGAGGAGGCTACATCCCTGAAGGGTCACAATGGGCTATTAGGACAATTCATCTACAGGTGGGATGCCCATTGACAAGCTTTCCGAGTCAGTCCTAGCCACTGGTACAAGCCCACTAAGGAGGACATTTATTTTATTACTAACCTGTATAGGAGAGGGCAGGATTTTCCCCAGTTACCAGATGTCCCTGTCGGTTATGCAGCGGGGATTTAGTTAGCGTACTCCCAGAGATACATTAGGGAAAATATACTTTCTCTTGCAGATTTTCAGGTGTATGGTGGTCAGTTACACATTACTTCATTTGGTCTAGAGGAGGTGAGGTGCCTCTCACTACTAATGACGACCATTGCATACTATACTAGTGATGGGAAGCGCATTAGTTTCCCTCTTTTATTTTATGTCGATTCTTTATTCCAGACACCACGACTTGTAATATTTTTTGCCATTTTTTTGCAGCATTTTTTTATAGAATTAAATAGATGTCATTCTCAGGCACATGGGAGGAGACTTCCCTTTTTCTTTAGAGTTATTTTGTTTATTTTTTGAGAGGTTTCCGGAGAAGTGGTCTACTTTTTTCCGCCACCCTCGTAGGCCGATGTTACATGTACATATGCAGATGAGGGGCTAGATGATGCCCACGAGAGGCCTGTTCGACTATCCGACCAGGATATATATTGATGCACTGGAACTGCTAGCCAGTGTTGATGATCACATGTTCATGATGGTGTCGTGTCTGTACGTGGGTTTGGATTGGCGATGGTGTACCAACATCCTCTTCACATTGGATGAGCCACTGGCTACTAGAGGTAATATTAGTGTTTTGTTTAAATTAATATAGTTTTATTTTATTGTCTTAATTAATTAGAATAAAGTTTATTCTAACATGTTCTTTAACTTGTTTTATTAAATTGTTTAATGAAATTGTCTAATTATTGTTGTGTACTATATATTTTGTAGATATGGGAAAATTTGTTGGGGACATGATTCCACCCCCACCAGATGATCCTGTAGATCATGAAGAGGAGATGGCAGAGGCCGCAGATTAGGGTGATAGACCTCCTTGGGTGCAGATACCCATATGCATGCGACGTAGGGTGAACATCCGATTCAGGATGGAGTTGGGGGACCGACTATGTCGACTCCTTGTTGATGAGGGAGTCTTCCTTGCGATGATCAAAGTGATCCATACTGATCGTACACTTATAGAGCTCTGGAGGGACATGCCCAACGATATGATGAACCTTATGCGTCATATCGTCAGAGCTTCCAAGATACTGGCACCTAAGAGGGATAGGAGCCATGGAGATGGAGCAACTCATCGGATGAACCTGATCACTAGGGGAATAATCATTCTAGTACTCCACCTCCTCCTCCTTAATCTAGGGCTAGAGAAGAGCGACCAAGATCAAGTCCTGAGAAGGAATCTTCTGAGCAGGCACCTAGTCCTGAGCATACACCATTGACTGAGCAGGCACTTGATCCTGAGCAGGCACATCCATCTGACCAGGCACTATCCATTGAGAAGGTTGCACCATCTCACCAGTAGGAACCTCTTAAGCATACACCATCTGATTAACAGGCACGTCCATCTAATCAACAAGCACCATCATCTGAGAAGGCACCTCCGGTTGAGCGGGCACCTCAGGTTGAGCAGGTACATCCATCTGACCATGAGGCACCATAAACTAAGCAGGCCTCGAGTACTAGTTATAGTATTTATGTAGCACCACCATATATTTGACATTTATATGAAGTTCTATTACAATGCTTGTGTTTTTTTAGATGATCATGATCATGATGATTAGATGATGTTAGCGATTTTGAATGTGTATTTTAGAATATGATGTTATTACGATGGTTATCATGATCATGATGTTTATTTTTAATATTAAATCATGATATTTATTAAATATTATGTATTGGTAGTTGTAAAATTGTGTAATTGTAATTGTAATTGTATGTATCATGATTGTAATTGTAATTGTTTGTAAAATTGTAAAATTTCCTTTTGGTCGAGTGTGCTAACGCACCGCACCCATCAATCAATCAATTACTCAGGACTGAAACTTGTCCGTGATTCCAGTCATTCTTTATATACGTAATTACGTCATTCTTTATATATCCAAGGTCAAGTGGAAACTTCGATATAAAATATTCCAAGGGCAAACGACAAGATTTATTATATGTGCCTAAGTTCGCTCTTCTTCACTTGAGTTGTTGGTGTGGTAGTTGTTGGCGAGGTAAAAGATATGGTTCCTTCTAATTGTAATTGTAATTGTAATTGTATGTAAAATTGTAAAATTGTAATTGTATGTAGAATATTTGTAAAATTGTAATTGTAATTGTATGTATTGTCATGATTCAATTTTATTAAAATTGTAAAATTTGTAAAATTGTCATTATAATTGTATGAATTGTGATTGTAATTGTAATTGTATGTAAAATTGTAATTGTAATTGTATGTAAAATATTTGTAAAATTGTAATTGTAATTTTATTGTGAAATTTTAAAATTGTAATCGTAATTATATGTATTATCATGATTCAATTTTATTAAAATTGCAAAATTTGTAAAATTGTAAATTAATTGTCAATTTTGAACCATAACTACCATAAGTAAAATGTATACCATACATATTTTTAAACCAACCTATATCCATCTTAACTCCAGATCTATCAAGCACCAAAAGGGATCAAATCTCTGGAGGTGCAAACCACTTTTTTGAGTGCAAAACTTGAGGAAAGGTTTGCACCTCGAGAGATTTGATCCCTCTCGACGCTTGATAGATCCAGAGTTGTTCTCCCTACATCCCATCTATATCTATATATCCCTCCATCTCTCCTTATTTCTCTCTTTATCTCACCCCACCAAACACACAGTCTCTCTCACTCCATATCTCTTAATTTCTTTGTCCCTCCCTCCTTCTCTCCATCTATCTCTTTTTCTCTTCACCTTACATCTATATCTCTATCTCCCTCTATCTATTTATATCAACCCCAAAACATGCACTCTCTTTCTCCAATCTATCTATCTATCACTCCTTCCTCCTCTCCCCCCCCCCCCCATATCTCTCTCTCTTTTACCCTTCCCTCCCTCTCCCTCGCTTCTATCTCTCTTCCCTCTTGCTATCCTTTCTCTCTCTCTATCCATATTCCTTATCACTCCCTCTCTCTCTCTCTCCACCTTTCACCCTCTATGTCTTTATTCTTATCTCCCTCTCTCTCCCTCTCCATATCCATCTCTCTTTCCCTACCTCTCTTCACTCTCCCTCTTCCATTATCTCCCACCTCTCTCTCTCTCTATCTTCACCTTCCAACTTTGTTACCATATTCCTCTCTCTCTCCTTCTCCCCCCCCCCCGCTTTTCTCCATATATCTGTTTTTTCCTCTTTATCTCACCCCCAAACATACACACTCCCTCTCCATATCTCCCTTGCCACTCCCCCTCTCTCTCCACTACTCACTCTTTATGTCTTTATTCTTCCCTCCCTCTCTCCCCATCCAACTCCATATCTATATCCCTCCCTCTCTCCCCCTCCAACTCCATCTTTCTATCCCTCCATCTCTCCTCCTCTCTTTCAAGTCCCCTCTCTTTTCCTTCCTCTCTCTCGCTTTCTCTTCAACAATCACTCAGTCTCTCTCTCTCTCTCTCTCTATATATATATATATATATGTATATATATATATTTTCCATTCAATCCTCTCTCTCTCTCTCTCTCCACTCCAATCCTCTCTCTTCCCCCATCACTCTATCTCACTCTCAAACTATGTTACTATATCCCTCCCTTTCTCCTTCTCTCTCCTTATCTCCCCCCTTGTCTCCATCACTCCTTCTATGTCTCTTTATCTCACCCATAAACTTACACACTCTGTCTCCATCTCTCCCTTGTCAGTATATTACGTATATAAAATCAATAAAAATGTAATTTACCAGAGAAAACTCCTAATCCTGGATAATGATGTGTCATGTAAGCACATATGCCATACAATGTAAAACTCCTCTCTGCTTCGATGGGTCTTGATACATCGTATACATTTATCTCATCCCATAATTCATTCAATTAATTTACCAGTGGCTGTAAGTAGACATCCATATTCTTCACTTGTCTTCTACCAGGGACTATGAGAGCCAACATAGGATCTTAATTCATCACGTAAAACCATGGAGGGATATTGTTATTGATCACTTCTACATGCCAAACATAATAGTTGGTGTTATGGAGGAAATATGGGTTGACTCCATCTATGGCTATGCTGAGTCGTAGACTTCGTACTTCATTCTTGAATTTTTCGAGCCATGTATCCTCTATATGCTTCATCTCTATTGAATTTGTTGGGATTCACATAACTCCCATCTCACTTCTGTGTGAAGCACACCATCCTTGCAACATAACTAATTCTTTTCAACGAAAATACCTTTGAATCCTTGGGATTATAGGCATGTTCCTCAATACCTTAAAATGAGGACCACGTGATTTACCCTTATTTTTTTATTATCATACCTGCCATGCCGATATTTCAAACATATCTCTTTGTTTGCATATTTTCCTCATATTTCAGACATATCTCTTTTTTTGCATATTCTCCTCTATATAGAATACACTCATTTGGACATGCATGTAATGATATGTACTCAACACCCAACATTTTCAACAATTTATTTTCCTCTTCAAAGCTACCGGGCAAGACATTATCACTCAGAAGAACCTTATCTTTGAATAACCTGTAGTTTTTCATGGAAAAATATTAAATTTACATTGCCAATAATTATTAACATTCATAAAATTGACAATTTGTAATGTTGATTGTGTGACAATATTTCTCAAAATATAAGGGACTTGATGGTCAACTACCTCAAAATTTCCGAGAAACATGCATTCGACTAGCCAAAATTTTCTTTCAAGTTGTACAATAAATTTTTTTTCCCCAACTGGGTAGACTTTGACTGACCGCCAGGTCCAAAGAGAGGGGTGATGGGAGAAAATATAAGGCTTTCAAAAAAGGTATCAATGATATGAGCATCATCCCCTAGCTAATCATCGTTCTGGAATGCATCTAACAACATTGTATCCATGACAGTCGTATCCCTTAAGTAATCATCCATACCAACATCTATTTGATTACCTCCATTGCCAGCTTGCGAATAACTACTTGTTGTAGTCATTCCTAATTGGTGAATCTGGGCATAGTGGGAATTGAATAGGTGGTTGATTAAACCATTCTTGGTATCATTCCTCTCCAAGTTTTTATCTTAATTCAACCTTCTCGCAATTTTACATTGTCATGGGGTGCAACGGAAGATGGTAAGTAGGTCGCTCATCATCACTAGAATCCTAATAATTTCAAAAAATATATTTGAACATGATTAGTATAAAATCGATGATATCAATTAGTAAGCACCTTAGTGCATGATTAATTGGTTTGACGTTGAAATAATTACATTATACCAAACAATTATTACAATCATTATCCAAGGATTGTGGCTAGAAGATGACATGTTACAATTGGCAGGGTGAAGCGACTGTCCATTTTCATCTACCAACCGCGCCTTACGGTATGCTACTCCTGATAAGAGCTTTCGATGTTTTGGAACTGTTTGAATATTTTTTGCAGCTGAACTCGATTCTAAATCTGCATGAACCTGAAAATTTGTATACATTAATTCTATTCAGCTGATTGACATGGATAAAAATAAATAAATTCAATTAGATAATGAAAATATAAATAAAATTTGAAGTAATTATGTCTGGAGATGGATAGGGAGAACTCCGCAATGGACTTTGAGAAATATTATGGAACGAGCTGGATTTTGAAGAATTATCCATTTGATATAATTATGATATTTTCTCCCTTCATTTGAGCAAAATCAACAATAAATTTTGGTGTACATACCTAAAAATAATTTCAGTGCCTTAAAAAAGGAGTTATTGTTATCGGTGCTAATGTACTACTAACCACACCAATGTGGTTTTATTACCATACGCACCAATGATGTTAGCTAAAAAACACACCAAATATAGGGAAAAAAGCACAACTTTATTTTTTTGAAGTGAAAAAGGCGGTAAACTGAAAAATGAGCGGTAAATGATTTTTATAAATCTAATTTCATAAAAAATTTCTTTAAATAGTAAAAGATATTCATTGTTTCATTATTTTTGCAAAATTTTTCAGGGAGGGATTTGCATGAGAGATATATCTAGAGCAAGAGAGCACGAGAGCACTGTGGAGCAACAAAATACTTTCGAACAACAACACTATTCAGAGTTTTAGAATTTGAAACATCTCATGATTCACACAAAAACCTTGTAGTATTGTAAAATAGTTAAATTTTACTATAATAATTGTTTTTTCTACAATTTATGTTAGATTTAATACATCCATAGTAAAAATTTTAAATTTTACTATGATTTTTACTAAAAAAATCATTTACAATCTCTATTCATATTTACATTTAATTAAAATTCCAAAAAAAAAACAAAAAAATCCATTCTTACGTTAAACCCTTGCTTCTTCTTGCTTATGTGACTTCACAATTAGGGCTTTTCATTTTATATATATATATATATATATATATATATATATATATATATATATATATATATATATATATATATATAGGCGTATGGCATCTAACCTGCGGAACCATTTGCATAGTCAGATCCCAATCTTTGTCGGCCCTTGCACGATTTTTTTAAAAACAACCTTTGTTAATCAGTATGCATTGTTTAAAATAGCACACTGGTTCGCGATTGTAGTATAGCGCACCGGGCGTGTATTGACAATTTTTTTTTTTTTTTTATTAATTTATGTTTATGTTAATCGGTGTTCTGATATTAATATAACACACTGGGTCTCCTATTGACAAAGAGCATTGTACGGTGTTTCTACTGTATCGACGATGCATTTATAAGAACTTATTGCACCATTTTCGGTGTGTAAATTGTGAAATTCGCATCGAGTGTCTAATTTAGATAGATGCACCGTTTTCTTGATATTTTTTTTTTTTTTACCTGAAAAGTATGTGATTTATTTATAAAAATATATTAATGAATGGTACAAGTTTTATATTGATAAAGAAATGACTGACAAGAGTTCAAATAACAAAAATATTGATAACACATCCAAAAAGAAAAAAAGGCAAGATATTTGTAAATTCTTTACAAAAATTATTATTTTTGAACTATATGTAAGTTTAACTAATATGTATTGTTTAGTGTGTATCACGCAGAGCCACAAAATGACGAAGCTCAATAAGATTCTTTCTGATATAAGACCAGAAGAGTGTAAAATCTTGATGGAAAAATTGCAGAAGGACGAATCAGGTGAATGAAAAAATAATATCGATCCAATATGAGTTTATGAAGAGGTTTTTGGATTTTCCACAGTGTCAGAGAACATTTGTCGACATTTTGAATCCCAACGGGGATCCATCTTTAGGACAAGAATTAATGAGTTTCTTTTTTGAATTTTCATTAATAACATACTTTAAAATATTAGATAACGTGTTTCAAAAAATCTATTAATTCATATATGTTTAATTTTCTATGGGGACCAACATCGAAGAAAAGGAATGTTGTTCTAAGAAAAAAAATAGAACATGCAAATGAAAATGAATTGCTCCTTAGCTCATCTGGGGTGGTGCTGGAGTTTAATGAAAGGGGGAAAAACTTTTACAAAACTTTGAGGGATCTAGTGGAATGAATGTATAGACATTTTTTCCACTTACAATACAGAAATCAATCCAATGATTCCAAGAACCAAATTTTATTTAAACTATAGGAAGAGTTTCCAGTGAATTGGTCAATGAGACATGTTAAACTTTTAATAACAAAAATGTACAACAACATAAAAGAAGGATTGAAAAAGTAATATTCCTTTAAATGTTTTTTCTAGAATTATATGTATATATTACTACAAAGCAATCATTTATAAATATCACTTTTGTTATATTTAGTTTTCATATATCAATATAAAAATTAAATAGTTTATCGTCATGTTACTTTTTCTTGAAGATTATGAATATCTCAAAAGATGAACGAGATGATATCAGAAATATGCCAGTAGGACTGTCCAAAAAGGTGTACAAGGAGATGGTCAAAGAAATGGAGATAATTGCATCGCACCAAGAGCCATATCAACAACAACGTGCTTCAAATGTAATATGTAATCATTGAATTTTTTGATTAGGTGCAAAAAATAAATAATTCAGCATTAAATATTAATTTTCAAGTATTTTCTTGCTGAAAAGAAAAGAAAATGGAACCCATTCAGCACATAAAATAGGATGACAAGGAAGAAAATGGTTGATATCTATGTTTATGAGTAATTGTTACAATAATTTAACATTAAATATCAATTTTCAAGTATTTTCTTGCTGAAAAGAAAAGAAAATGGAATCCATTCAACACATAAAATAGGACGACAAGGAAGAAAATGGTTGATATCTATGTTTATGAGTAATTGTTACTTCCTTATAACAACTTAACTAGATTTAATTTTTGTATATTTTAAGTTGTTTTACAACAAACATCATTCAATGTATTCAAACATGTGCTAACATACAAAGAAGAACCATCATAAGAATTGATTGAGATTGGGTTAAATATGGGTTGTCAGTATATGTTGGCATATCAGAAATTAATTGTGGAATTTGTAAGTATCTATCTTGTTTTACTTAGCTCCATCTATAATTAATAGAACAAAGTATGGAACTGCGCCAACAAATGAATTGTTGAAAGATGGCATGAAATTGGTTTTGAAAGATTGTGTATAGTTCACGAGTCAATTGTTGCTATGGTACATTTCTTTTCGATTTACATTGATGTATATTATTTAATATTGCAATTTTCACTATTCTCACCAATGTATATACACTCATTACACTTTATTTTTATGTTTGTATATGGAACTTGAAGAAGAATAAAAAAATCAACACAATGAACAAAACAGTCCTCCAAATAATACAAGTCATGGAAGTAGCTCGATCAGTGACAGTAGTTCCAATGAAGAATGATGATCAATATGTTTGGATATCAAAGCAAGGCATTGTATTTTTTGAAATATTTGTCTTTGAAATCAGACATTTTGTTTAATGTAATGGACAGTGTCCCAATTGAAAGAGAAAGGGATACCAATAACCATCCCATTTTTTATGAAAAAGTGTTTCTTATTCATATATATAATAAAATATGTTTTAATTTATTCTATTGCATTCTCCATTGTCACTGTGAAATGTTACACCACTGATCAAATATATGGATGATTAAATATTATAATGAAGAGATGTGAAATCTCATGATATTATATAACAAATTCATCCAAACATCACATTCAAATGCACTAATAAAAATTTAATTGATATGAATATTGTTATAAGATATGTGTAGACTTTTGATGAATAATGAATTTTAAAAAATCACAATAATTGCACCATCACAGGCCGATGTTTCTAAAAAATAGAAAATCAACACTGGTGCGTGTGTATGATACTACGCACCGCTGCATTTCTATGACCTATGAGCACCACACCAAATACCAATACCAATTATAACGCCCGGTGCGCTTTATTGACCACTACGACCCGGGGGATAGGCGCTGTGCACCGATTTAGTTTGCCTTTAATGCGCCGGTGCATTTTTATAACTTAACGGCCCGGTGCATTTTAACACATTAACAGTCTGGTGCGTTTTTACACCTTAATGGCGTTGATGCATGCACCTTCTATCGGTCCAATGCGTATTTGTGGGTGACACACACCGTGATGTTGCTAAACGCCCTAAGGCTTCCGAAATTTATTTTCCATCCCAGTACTTGGTATGTTTACAGTATCAGTGCATACAAGTTAAAACACACCTTTCCGTTCACACATGATGCACACACTGATGAGAAAAACATCCGTAAAAACTTCTGACTGCCTAGTTTTTTTTAGTTGTGTTGAAGTTTTGTTAGAAGCTCTATCAAAACCTCCGTTACCAAAAATGGATGTTGTAGAATTTTTTTTTTTGATAATTTTGGCCAATTTTATAACACTAAAAACCTCCTTTATAACTTTCGGTAGAGGGTATTTTCCTTGTATTGGGATCTCCTAGACATGGTGGAATAGATAAGTCAAATGGGATGCATTTCTGGATCAATAACTTGACTTTTATCGCTCTGATTCTGAAAAATTTTGACACTTAATATTTCCTGGATTATAGGCCCATTTCATTGTGTAACAACTTGTATAAAATCACTTCTAAGATTATTGCAGAGCGCATAAAAGGGTCCCTCTCGATTCACATTAGCCGGGAGAAATCAAGTTTTCTACATATCAGGTTGATACATGATACTGTTGCCATTGCATAGGAGACTATAAATTCGATCCATACCAATGAAGATAGACCTACTGATGAAGATAGACCTATTCAAGGCATACGACTTCCTGGACTGGGCATTTATGAGACTTACATTGATGAATATTGGACTTTCAAATCCCATCATCGAATGGATTATGGCATGTGTCACTGGTGCACAATATGTTGTTCTAATAAATGAATACCCTGCAAACTTTTTTGGTGTGGGGAGGGGATTCTGCCAAGGGTGATCTTTATCCCCACTTTTATTCACTTTGGTGATGGATTGTTTAAGCAACAAGAACAGAGCGACAACCACAGAGGGTTGGTTAGAAGGAGTTCGTATTTTCATTGGCATATCGGTATCACACAACTTATTCACAGATGATATTTTGGTTTTTGGCATGTTGTCCAGATTACTCTGGAGAAATTTCCACAACATCTTGGTCCATTTCAGAAATGCAACAGGATTGATGGAAAATGACTGGAAGTCATACATCCTATACTCAACAGGGGATATGGGGGATGTTATACCATTTTTTGGTCATCTAACCTATTATCATTAGATGGACCCAAGTACACCATGTAAGACCAATTTTACCCTAAGTAAAATTACTTTCACTATGTGAAATAACTTAGTAAAACACCTTTATTAAGTTGTTTATGGTCCAAACAGGAAACTCCAAAAGGAAATAATAAAAAAATCCATATTTGTTTATATTTCCTCAAGGAATAATTAGTTAAACATCAATTTAATTATTGTTCCTAGTCATATTTAACCCAAAACAAGGAAATCAATTAAATCAATCCTTATTTATTTGATTATTTCCAAGGAATAAGTTATTTAATCCTTATTTAAATAATATTCCTAGTTAAATTTGACTAAATCATTTATAAATAATTAAATAAATCATTATTTATTTAATTATATTTCCACCATTTCCTTAAAATAATAAATAAATAATTTATTTATTTATTATTTATAAATAAAGGATTTGACCCAAGTCAAAATCCTTTTCCCTCCAACAAATATAATAAAATATTCCTAAAAGGTGGTTCTAGAAGTTGGTTAATAATATTTTATTCATACACCAAGTTCTAGACTACCCCAATATTTTGTTATAAATAGAAGGGTTTTACCATTCATTTGTCACCTTTCATTGCATTAGATCACTCTGGATCTATACTCTTGGTCTGACTTTGAGCCATTATCATTGTCACATTTTCCATCATTTGCTTTGTGAGCTCCCTTTGAGTTCTATGTTTGTCTAGGTTTTCTACACCAACAAGAGAGAGAATTTTTAGATCTAAAATGTTGAGGACTTTTAAGAACCCATCCCATTGAGGAGAATTGGAAACACCTTTCTTGTTTTCCTCTCAAGTGCCCCTTTAATACAACAATTCTTTCAAATATATTGTTCTTGTCTTATCTATTGGATGCATGGAGAAACATTTTATTTTCACTGTTTAATGTCTTTTATGCATAGATCTGGATTTGTGCAGCTTTATTTGGATCAACTAACTGCAGATTTAAAGATATTGGCAGCCATAATTGATGTTAGGGCTATTTGTTATGCATAGCTAAAGTGGTATTTTTCCGACGAAAGATTCATACTAACAATTGGCGACTACACACGGGTTTTCTTTTGCGACCACTGTCATTTTATCTATTCCTGCATATCCAGCTATTTCAGACCCTAGGGTTTTTCTTCAGTTTTTTATTTTTCCTATTTTTAAGGTGTTTTTCACCTCTAAAACCATAAAACATTAAAATTTCTAACTTCCGCGTGTTTCTGGCCCTATTGCGCAGGTGACAGACATTAGCTGTAGCTGAGACGACAACTTTTTCTGAAATCTGCCGCCAAGAGACCCAGATCTGCAGGTTGCACTTATCAGCCCAAAACCTACGACCTGGACTGGAGGATGCACTTTTCTGCCTAAAAACTGCGACCTGAACTGAAAACAAGTCAGAACCTGCGACCTACACTTTTTTCTGCACTTTTCCAACAATTTCTTTGGGTTTGTCTGAAGCTTCTGTCAGGGTTTTCCAGCCTCCGTCTCCGCCTGTTTAGACCTGTTTCTGATCTGTTCTACTTAACTAAGTGGGAATCTAACCCCTTATGGTTTTAGTACCTTCCACCTTTTTGTGGAAGAGTTTTAGATGTTTCAGACATCTGAATTTTCAGAGTTTTAGCCTTCTTCTTTTCAGATCTGGTACCTCATTTTTAGATCCCTCTAGATCAGCTCTTCCCCCTTTCAAATCACCTCATATAGTTTTGTTTGGGTTTACCTCTAGGGTCACCTCCTCGCCCCTTCTACCTTTAGCTGATTTTCCCCTTTGTTGCAGCAACCTTGCCTCTACCTCTTTTCTATTTTCTGCACCTCTTTTCCGCAGATTTCTCCTTTAGATCCCTGTCCCTCCCGACCTTAGATCTATTGGCCTCTTTTTAGTGTGTTTTGATTAGATTTTTTCCCTCTTTTAGACTAGTTTTGAGAGACTCGCCTTCTTGGGTTAGATTGATGCATTGTTAGCTGTTAATTTTCTGTTATTTCAGTCTTATTTACTGTTCTCTGCAAATTTATTTTCAATTACGCAACACACTTTTTATTTTACTCTCAAAACGTCTGGGTTTAAAAATTAAAATTAACACACGCCACACACTGACCCTAAGTGAAGAAGAGCCTGGTTAACACCGCCTGGAAAAGACTTTAAAATCAATTTCCACTGCACCTCTCTACCCTTGTTTCAACATTGACCTCACTTGATTGTGCACCTCCCTGCCCTTGTCATTTTTTCTTCTTCTCGTCATCATTGTGCCTCCAAGGCGTTTATCCCGGAGACTTCTTTGCCTTCACCCTCAGTTTCTGGTTGGTCAACTTACTCTCTCCCGCCGTCATCGAGTTAGTCCTCCCCCGAGTCCGCACTCTGACTCTTCTTCTGATTGTTCGGGTTCTCTCCCTACTTCTGGTTCTCCCCCCATTATCTTCACCATGTCTAGTTCGGGACCTAATGCTAGCAACCCCGGTCCTACTACTGGGTCTGTTACTAGCGGAACCACCACGGGAACTACCTCGACTGTCCCTTTGCTCCCTTATATGGCCGGTCTCAGTTTCCCCGATTTCAATCAGTTGATCAACGATCCTATCCACCACGATGTGAGTTGGCCTACTATGCCAACCAAGCTCCCCTCCGACATTCCCAAGTTCGAAGGCCTTACTAGTGAAGATCCCTCCAACCATATCCGATCTTTCCACATGTGGTGTTCATCCAATTCCATTACTGATGATTCCATCTGTCTTAGATTGTTCCAACGCACGCTTACCGACGAAGCTTCTAAATGGTATGTTGATCAAACCGCCTCTTCCCATACCACCTTTGCGACCATTGCCCAAGCTTTCTTATTTTATTTCTAGCTCCCTCTCCGATATGACACTGGTACAGAACTCTTGACTTCTTTCCATCAATCTCTTCGACCTGCCTTTCTGCTCATGTCCAGGAATGGCGGAGAAGACGGAGCTTATGTCAAGCTCCCACCTTTTAAGATCGGGTCTATATGGAATGGTTCCTTCGCTCTCTCTTACCTGCCATCGGTAAATATGTCGCATCCCAGTTCCCTCAAACCAAAGAAGCTGCCGTCCAAATAGCCTTGAAATATGACCTCATCTATGCTCAGTCTGGTTATGTTTATACCGTCCTTCCTGACCTCCCCAAACCCGGTGGCGCTAATACCCTGGGGGCATCTCACTCTGTCGACGGTATCATTGGAACTCTTTCACATACCTACGCTCAACCTCCTATGGGCTATGGTTTCCCTCCAGGAGGGGCCAGCACCTCCAGCACTTTCCCCCCTCCAGGTAGCATGTATCCAGGATACGGCATGCCTTCTCCTTTTGTCCACCCTCTTGCTTACCTCAATGTTTCCCATCCCAACCCTTATCCTTACCCACAGCTTGGTGTCCTAGCTCCTCCAGCATTTTGACCTCCAACTCCCTTGCCTTCTCAACCCCCGCAACAGGAAATACTACCCCCTCCAGGGCAAGTATTTTCACAACAAGGCGTGACTAATCCTCCTTCTTCTCAAAGAAAGCGGAAAGGCAATCAAAATAAATCTGCCCCTGGTAATCGTGGATCCAATCCTCCAAGTATTGATTCTAACACTACTAACCAGCCACAGGGTTCTCAGCCCAAGCTGGACAGGCCTCTTCGCACCAATAAGCCTTGTTCGTGTTGCGGTGTTTATGGTCATTACACTCACAATTGTCCCCTATTACCACAGATGCGGAAAATGTGGGAGCCTCAGGCTACATTGCGGGGACAACATACCTCTCCTACTGTCCCCCCCAATGCGGCTACTTCTCAACCAGCCGTGTTTATCGATCCTTTCCCTCAACAAGGGTTCGTGGCTACTCAACCACCTCATGCCCCGGTAACCACTCAACCTTCCCCTTCTAGTTCCTCCGATTACTAGATTCTCAAGATGAACTCTGATACACCTTTTCCCGTCAACCTTAACCTTCAAACTCTGTCTCGTCAGTACCCCATGCCTCCCACTCTGTCTGTCCCTGAGTCCCCATCTCTAGGTCCTACAAAGCCTCTTTCGACATTTAATGGTCCCTTGCAGGTCCCTCAACCCAAAGTTGAGATTCATACCAAGGTTTCTAAGGGCCCATTACGCCGAAATGATGCTTCTGGTCGAGCTGCTCATTCATATAGCATAGTAGATGATTTGGCACAGTGTCCTGCTTCCATTTCCACACTAGAACTCCTCCAGTATTTTCCTTCATAATAATGAAAATTGCAATATTAAATAACATACATCAATGTAAATCGAAAATAAATGACGTACCAATGCAACAATTGACTCATAAACTATACAAATTCTTTCAAAACCATGTAACATGCCATCTTTCAAGATTTGATCTGTTGGCGCAGTACCATACTTTATTTCCTGCAAGTTTTATATCCCATAACGAATCATATATTTAATATAAAAGATTTATTTTTTCTATTAATTATAGACGAAGCTAGGTAAAACAAGATCGATAGATGCTTAAAAATTCCACAATTAAGTTCTGATATGCCAACATATTCTCACAACCCATATTTAACCCAATTTCAATCAATTCCTCTGATGGTTCTTCTTTGTATGTTAGCACCTGTTTGAAGGCATTCAATGATGATTTTTTTAAAACAACTTAAAAAATACAAAAATGAAATCTAGTTAAGTTTTTATAAGGAAGCAACAATTACTCACAAATTTAGATATCAATCATTTTCTTCCTTGTTGTCCTGTTTTATGTGTTGAATGGGTTCCATTTTCTTTTCTTTTTTGCAAGAAAATACTTAATTAATGTTTAATGCTAAATTGTTTATTTATTGTACCTAATGATCAAAAAATTCAATGAATACATATTACATTTGAAGCATGTTATTTTTGAGATGGCTCCTCCCGCGATGCAATTTTCTCCATTTCTTTGACCATCTCCTTGTACACCATTTTGGACATTCCTACTAGCATATTTTTGTTATTAGCTCGTTCATATTTTGAGATTTTCACAACCTTCCTGAGAATGTAACATGAAAATAAACTATTTAATTTTTATATTGATATATGAAAAGTAAGTATAACAAAAGTGATATTTATAAATAATTCTAGACAAACATCTAAAGGAATATTACTTTTTCATTCCTTCTTTTTTGTTGTTGTACGTTTTTGCTATTAAAAGTCTGACATGTCTCATTGACAAATTCTCTGGAAACTCTTCCTGTATTTTAGATAAAATTTGGATTGGTTTTTACATTGTAAGTAGAAATAACGTCTATACATTCATTCCACTAGATCCCTCAAACTTTTGTAAAAGTTTTCCCCCCTTTCGTTAACCTCCAGCACCACTCCAGATGAGCTAAGGAGCAATTAATTTTCATTTGCATGTTGTATTTTTTTTCTTTTCTTAGAACAACATTCATTTTCTGAGTTGTTGGTCCCTGTAGAACATTAAACAGATTTGAATTAATAGACTGTTTCACACATGTTATCTAATAATTTTAATTATATTATTAATGAAAAATAAAAAAAGAAACTCATATTAGATCGATAGTATTTTTTCATTCACCTGATTCATCATTTTGCAATTTTTCCATCAATCTTTTACGCTCTTCTGGTCCTAGATCAAAAATAATCTTATTGAGCTTCGTCATTTTGTGGCTCTGCATGATACACAATAAACAATACATATTAGTTAAACTTACATATAGTTCAAAAATAATATTTTTTGTAAAAATTTACAAAGAACTTGTCTTTTTTTCTTTTCTTGATGTGTTATCAGTATTTTTGTTACTTGATCTCTTGTCAGTCATTTCTTTATCAATCTCAAACCTGTAACATATCATTCATTAATATATTTATAAATAAATTGTCAAATTTTCAAAAAAAAAATCTCAAGTCACTGGTGCGCCATTCATGGTGTATGCGTCGACGCCGGTGCGTGGCTGTCTTCCAAATGCATTGCACAAATAGTATAATAGACCATACGGTGCTCTATGTCAACAAGGAGCACCGGTGCGTTACGTGTCAATCACCGCATCAATTAACCATGATAAAATAATAAAAATCATCGAGTGTTAATTTTTGTAGCATAAACCGGTGCCATATTTTACATATGGGGCACCGATAAAAAAATATTGTTTACTAATTTTTTATCACATTACTTATGCGGTGCGATTGGACAATACAGAGCACCGGTGAGCTATTATACGCAAGGCGCACCGATAAAAAAAAACTGTTTTTTTTTAAATTCATGCAAGGGCCCACATGGATTGGGTTCCGACTATGCTAATCGTCCCATCAGTTGGATGTCTTAGGTCTATATTTAGCAATACAAACCCTATAAATCTAAATTGAAAAGCCCTAATTCTAAAATCACAGAAAGAGGGAGAAGAAAGTGCAAAAACAAAAAAAATGTAAGGTTTGTATTTTCTAAAAGTTTTTTTCTTTTTTCGAAATAGAACGTTCACGGTGCGCCATAATGAAATAGCGCACTGGCTGCATAATTTACAAATGGCGCACTGACATAATTTTTTGATCAGTACATGCACGGTGCACTGGGATAATAGAGCGCACTGGTGCGCTCAGGTACACAGGGTGCACTGACAATTTTTTTTTTTTAAATTACGCAAGGGTCGACATGGATTGGGATCCGACCATGCAGGTCCTCCCATGGGTTGGATGTCTTAGGATTATATTTAGCAATAAAAACCCCATAAATATAAATTGAAAAGCCCTAATTCTGAAATCACAGAAAGAGGGAGAAGAAAGGGCAGAAACAAAAAAAATTAGGGTTTGTTTCTAAAATGGTTTTTTGGTAAACAACACGTTTCCGGTGCGCCATAATGAAATAGGGCACCAATGTCGTATGTTAAATATAGCGCACTGATAAAAACATTTTTTATTTTTTTATTTTTTATCACTGTACTTTCGCGGTGCGCTGGTATAACAGAGCGGCGCTATGTTATGCAAGGCGCACCGAGCAAAAAAAATATGTTTTTTTTTTTTAGATTGACGCAATGGCCAACATGGATTGGGATCCGACTATGCAATTCATCCCATGGGTTGGATGTCTTATGACTATACAAACCCTACAAATCTAAATTGAAAAGCCCTAATTCAGAAACAAAAAGAATCTAGGATTTTGTTTCTAAAAAGGGATTTTTTTTATTTTTTATTTTTTGTTTCTGAAAACTGCATAAAAGGTAAAAAAAACTGCAGAAAAAAAGTAAAAAAAACAATAAAATTTGATTTTGTTATTTTACTTCATAAAAAAACTACAAAAAAAAAAGTTTAAAAAAACAATAGACTTTGATTTTTTCTTTTACTGCATAAAAAAACTGCAGAAAAAAGTACAAAAAAACAATAAACTTTACTCACATCGTTTGAAATTCTATGGTACAAAGTTTAAATCACCAGAGGTTTGGAATTCTCATTGTCTGAATACTTCTATTCGAACGTATTTCTCTGCTCCACAGTGCTTTCGTGCTCTGTTTTCTCCAGGTATGTATCGTGCAAATCTCTGGATGAAATTTTTTGCAAAAATAGTGAAATAATGAAAAATGTTTAGTATTTAAAAAAATGTTTTATGAAATTAGATTTTCGAAAATATTTTGCCGCTCATTTTTCATTTTACCACTTTTTTTCACTGAAAGAAAATAGGGTTGCGCTTTTTTTATTTGCGGTTATTCGTTTACCGATGCGTCCTTTAATCGAAACACACCGGGGTGTCGAGTTATAACACAGCACTAGTTTGTAATACCAAAAACACACCGGTGCGGTTATCTGTATATTACGCACCGAAATTACATTTAGGTTTGTGCACCAAAATTTATTGTTGTTTTTCTCAAATGCAGGGAGAAAATATCATATATTATATGGAATGGAAACTTCCTCAAAATCCAGCTCGTTCCATAATATTTCTCAAATTCCATCATGGAGTTCTCTCTATCCATCTGGAGACGTAATATTTACTTCAGATTTGTTTTATTTTTTCACTATCTAATTGAATTTATGTTTTTTATCCATACAGTCAATCATGCACAACTTAATTAAATTTATAATGTATACAAATTTGCAGGTTCATGTAGATTCAGCATCGAATTCAAATGCATAAAATATTCAAACTGCTCCAAAACTTCAAAAGTTCTTATCAGGAGCTGCATACCACAAGGCACATTTGGTAGATGAAAATGGACAGCCGCTTCACCTTGCCAATTGTAACAATATTGCATCTTCTAGCCACAATCCCGGGACAATGATGGTAATTATAATTATAGTTGTTTGGTATATATATTTATTAATATGTAATTATTGCAATCTGAAACCAATTTATAATCATGCAATATTGTCAATGTGGTTATTAATTGATATCATATATTTTGTACTAATCATGTTCAATTTTTTTTTTAATTATTAGGATTCTAGTGATGATTAACGACCTACCTACCATCTCCCGTTGCACCACATGATAATTTAAAATAGAGATAATACTGAATTAAGAGAAAAAATCGGAGAGGGACGATACCAAGAATGGTTGAATCAACCACCGATTCAATTCCCGCTATGTCCAGATTCACCAATTAGGAATGACTACAGCAATAGTAGTTCTTCACAAGATGGCAATGGAGGTAATCAAATAGAGGTTGGTATGGATGATTAATTAAGGGATACGACTGCCATGGAGACAATGTTGTTAGTTGCATTCCAAAATGATGATCAGCTAGGGGATGATGCTCATATCGTTGACACTTTTTTGAAAGCCTTAAATTTACTTCCACCACACCTCTCCTTGGACCTAGCAGTCAGTCAAAGTCTACCCAGTTGGTGACAACGATGTTACTGTACAACTTGAAAGAAAATATTGGCTTGTCGAATGCATGTTTCTCAGAAATTTTGAGGTAAGTTACCATAAAGTACTCCCCTTATATAAATTTGAAATATAATCAGTACACTGCAATGAACATTACAAATGGTAAATTTTATGAATGTTAATAATTATATCGACATTAATGTACATTTATTAATATATTTTTCCATGATCGCCAACTATAGGTTATTCAAAGATAAGGTTCTTCCATGTGATAATGTCTTGCCCGGTAGCTGCGAAGAGACAAAGAAATTGTTGAAAATGTTAGGTGTTGAGTACATATCATATCATGCATGTCCAAATGATTGTATTCTATATATAGGAGAATATGCAGACAAAGAGATGTGTCCGAAATGTGGGCATGATAGGTATGATAAATAAAAAAAGAAGGGTAAATCACGTATTGGTCCTCCTTTTAAGATATTGAGGCACATGCCTATAATACCAAGGATTCAAAGGCTCTTTCGTTGCAAAGAATTATCTATGTTGCAAGGATGGCATGCCTTACACAGAAGTGAGTTGGGAGTTATGTGAATCCCAACTGATTCAATGGCCATGAAGCATATAGAGGATACATGGCTCGAAAAATTCAAGGATGAAGTACGAAGTCTACGACTCAGCATAGCCATGGATGGCATCAACCCATATTCCCTCCAGAACACCAACTATTCTATTTGGCCTGTAGTAGTGATCAATAACAATATCCCCCCATGGTTTTCCATGAAGAATGAACATCTTATGTTGGCTCTCATAGTCCCTAGTAGAAGACAAGTGAATAATATGGATGTCTACTTACAACCACTGGTAGATGAATTGAAGGAATTATGGGATGGGATAAATGTATATGATGTATCAAGACCCATCACAACAGAGAGGAGTTTTACGTTGTATGGCATATGTGCTTACACAACACATGATTATACAGGCTTAGGAGTTTTCTCTGGTAAATTACATGTTTAATTTATTGATTTGTTTATATATGTAACAATATTCTTTCAAATATTAGTTATTTAATTCGTTGTAATATTTGTTCTGATATTCATGATATTCTTTAACGTGCCATGCATATTAATTAATGTATACAAATATAATCTCGCAGGTCTTGTAACAAAAGGCTATTTTGGATGTAAATGTTGTGGACCTTCTCTGAAATCTAGATGGTCCAAGGACCTACGAAAGCCAGTGTATGATTGCTCCAGGGTATTCCTGTTAGGGATCTGTAATTTATTAGAAATATTGGCAGAGTCCAATTACAGAAACAACATCGTTTCAACCAACTTTGGGATTCTAGGATCTAGCCCTCCTGAATCCGGAGAGGGATCTCTCCAAAAAGTGCAAAGATGGATTTGTCTTTGAAGTTTGGGGTTATTATATTAGGCTAGTTATGAAGGCCAAGGGTTTGTTTTTTTTTTGGATGGCTGAGCATGATTACTGTTCAAGGTGGAAAGTTCTGAGTGCAAAAAGTTCCAAAGGTGAGAAGTTGCAGGCAATCAGAATAAGCTTCGGTCAAAAAGGTAGACAATTACAGGTTTTAGTCCATTGGGCTATGGAGTCATAATAGGATTTAATTGGAACAACAAGAGGCAAGAGTGGTCCATGGGGAAAGTCATCTATGTCTAAGGATCTCTTTGAAGATTGATTTATGGAATGGAATGATACAATCAGGAGGAGAAATAAACAGATGCAGAAACAAGAGCAGCCCAAGATCTAATAAGTACTTTTAAACTAGTCAGCCTTTGACATGGACTCAAGAAAAACATAAAATTAAACTAGGATCTGGTAAGTACTTTGAAACTAGCCATCCTTTGATACACTTTCAATAGAAAACATCTCAAAACAAAGGGAAACTTGAAGGCAAATTTTGGATTAGAAACTAGCGGGTCGGGCTCACCACAAATCCTCTCCTAGATCTTCTTTACTTGGTTACTTTCAAGACAAATAAAAAGATAACAACAGAATGGCCTAAGATCTGGTAAGTACTTTGAAACTAGCCAGCTTTTGAAAAATTCAAAGGGAAACAATTAGATAGTCTGTGGGATCATACTAGGACCAGGGCTCACCATATCTTCCTCAGTTCATCTTCACTAAACATATACTGAAAATAACATCTAAGAATAAAATTCAGCTAAGACGATAAGACGAGGGAACGCCAACATTCCTATGCTTAAACTGAATTAAATCATTCCTAAATAACACAGATGGAAGAAAACATTCAGATAAAGAGTTTCAGTCAGAGAAGGTTACTGATGTACAATAGGTCCTAAATATGCGAATGTTGTTCTTTATAAGAGAATATGAAACACAGATGAAAACATAAACAAAATAATAGGTTACAATAAAGAAAACATCACCGTCAACATAGACCAGGATCCCATAAATCAGCTTGTATTGATGCTTCAAACTAGTTACAACTTTAAGTCCAGTGCTTTAGGTCAGCAACCATCTACACATCTCAGCCTAACCTATCTATCACCAGTAGAGCTCCAAGAGCCAGTGAATACTATGTACAATCAGAAGTTTTTGCTCAAATGTATATCAAAGTTCTACAACCAACCCCTCACTGATATTCTGCTATAGTATATATAGAAGAATGAGGAGGTGAGATCTGACAAAATATCTCAATTACAATTAATATAGAGTTAATGTCTTCTTGGCCCTTGGGGGGCTCAATGAATAAACTGTACAGGTGTTTCACTGTATTAATTGATTTACACTTATGAATTAAGCTCGGTGGGAGCTTAGTTGCCTTTGAGGCTCTGTGTGACGCTAGGGTTACTCTGCAGATATCTTTTGCATTAAGTTTTATTGCAGAAGTAACCTTTCCGGTTGTGCTGAGGCGAAAATATTCTTTCGATCAATAACTTCGGCCTCTGATTGAGTACTTTGAGGAACAGGTGGCACTGTGGCAGCTGAGAGGAATCGATTTGCCTTAGATTGTGGCGGTGGAAGCCTTCCTGCTTGATAAAACACTTTAGGTTTTCTGTAAACTGTGTTTTAATTGGGGATTAGGCTTTTGATAAGCATCTTAAACGTAATCTCCACAAATCTATCCCTTAATCCTCTGTTCTGGTGAATTTTTTTCTTCGACGCTGATACTCTTTGACAGTGTTAAATCCATGGTTTTCTTGCTGGTATGTAGGGCTGCGCAGGGTTCATAAGGCATCCATGCCTAAGGAAACACTGAGAAAACGTGCATTTATACCTTGTCGATGATTTCCTTCGACGAATCGAAGACGGGAGGGTCGTCACCCTCCGCCTCTGAATCTTCTTTAAAAATTGCGAGAAAATGATAAGAAACCCTGCAAAATACGAAAAATATTAAAAAAAAATCCTGCTTTTATAAGTTGATTGCAAAGGAGGGCGTGCGAGGAGATTGGAGCCGTTGGATGGCATCATCCAACGGTCAGGATTGATAGGGAGCGATCGTGGAAAGGGTGAAATAAGGATTAAATCCGAACCGTCGATCGTGCAGAGATCGACGGTCGTGATTAAACGAGGTGGTCAGAGGAGAAGGATGAATCTGAGCCGTCGATCACGCAGAGATCGACGGTCGGGATTGGGAAATGGAAAGTCAAATGGAGAGATTAGGCGATGAATTGTGGGTCGTCGATCTACAGATCAGATCGACGGCAGAGATTGACTTGTCGTTGTATGATTGCCCGGCTATTGTGCGTGCACCTTCGTTAACCCTCGAGAAACTTTGGTGAGCGATCACCGTTGGATCAGTGGGCCCAGATCAGAATGTCCATAGCGATATCGCTGGGCGTCCCGCTCTGAACACTAACGCGCGATGGACAATGGATGAATGGCAGTTTGCAAATAGTACACGGGACGCATGGCGACAGGTGTATGGAATCGCTGGCCATTGGGGGAAAACAGCCTTTTGCCCGAAGGCGGTGCGATGGATACCGCCGGTTTTGTGAAAACGGCACATGGCTGGGGGGTCCACATGGAGGCGCGCTCCGCACCATCCGATCTACAGATCAGATTGACAGTCGAGATCGCTCCATAATTTGCACGGGCGGAAAAATGAATTTCGACAATTTAAATAAATATCAAAGGTTTTTTAATGGTTTGCGAAGAAATATTTATTTAAACCGAATAAGCGCCCACCTGGCTCAGCGCGCGGTCATGGCGCCAGGGCGTATGGAAGGAAAGGCAAGGGACTTAGCCCAAGGGGGCTTAAGCCCAATATATATAACAAAATGGGTTTTTAATGGTGTTTTCTCATGGTTTTCAAAGGTTTGAGGGTTCCGATAAGGCCAAGAGTGAGTCTTAAACCTTATAAAGGGGATTTCGATGAGGGGAAAAGGCAGAAATATGAAATTGTTGGATTTTCATGGGGAATGAAGGGGTAGAAAAAGAGGTTAGCTTTGAAGAGGGGGAAAAGGGAAAAATAAGCTTGCAGCATTACTTTGGCTTTGGAAATCAGTAGGATTTCATAGTCTTTTGGAATGAAAACAAAAGTATAGGATGTGGACAGAGGCAGGAGGCCTTTAAGAGTCTTCAAGAGCCAACAACTTTTAGTAATAGAATTTTTTCCTTGAAGGCTCAAAAAGTCTTAGCCGCCTTTTTCTATAACAAATATTATAGGTGGCTAATAGTGGCTCCACTTGGGGATGGTGCCTTCTTGAAGGCATCAAGAACTTTCAGACTTGTAATCTCTGGGAGGCTGACCATGCGCCTGATCCATTGATGTTCTCTGGGAGGATGATCAGTTGCCTAATCCATTGGGTTGCTCTTCCTGTGCTGGGATGATTTTCTCTGAAAATGTATTAGCAGTTATACAAGCAATGGATCTTCATCAATACAACTTTCTACCTACCCAACCCTACAGATCTAACATTTTTTCTTCAATAGAGTGCACTTGGATTGGAAAACTCTTTTCACAACATTTCCTTCTTTTGAAAGTAGGAAATCTAATCTATTTCTACTCCTTATTTCTCCCTGAACTCAGATTTAACAGTTGAGTTCAGATGATTCTCTACCTAATCTACTAATCTGTTAGGATTAAACTGTCTAACAGATCTTATTCTCTAAATTCTAAAACATAAATTTAAAAACAGTCAAGATAATATTAAGCTATTTGACTTGTTGTGATCTATGGCATAAAGAAAAGCTGCACATAGACATTTATTTTGCAGAAAAATAAATCAAAAAATGGAAGGCTTAAGATCTGAATTTTGAACACATTTCCTTCCTCTTTTCTACAGCTCTAATTTGATTCTTATTGAGTTGTCTTTCCTTTTTCTCTGGTTCAGATTTTGAGCTAATTAGAACCAGATTTTTACATCTCTTTGACTCAGAAAAATAGAACAAATTTGAGTCATTTCTCTTTGCAACCTTAGGTTCAAATTTTGATCATGTTTGAACCTTTAATTTCTATCCTAAACTATCTACTGATAGGCCAAGATTAGACAGTTTGGCATATCAAATTCACTATCCTATCAGCAGAAAGTTTAAAGCTAATTAGTCAAGATTAAACAGTTTGACTAACTAGAAATGTGTTTTTCAGGAGTGGCATTTGAGCTTGCACACTTTCAGATTTATCTCTCTTTTTTGGTATGGGGCTATACCTTGCTTGTTTTCAAAATCTGCCCTCTTTTCTTTCTTTTCTTTGTTTTTGTAGTTTTGTTTTTTACAAGTTTGAATGCAATGGTGGATGAAATATTCATAATGGAAAAGATAAAAAAGGCTTCAAAACATAACATGGATTAAGAGAAGTAATGCTTAAGCATCCTGCCACTAACAGGACCCCCAAAAAATTCTGCTCCATTCAACTCCTGCAAGAAAAATGCATTGTTACCAGCAGCTGAATGAATAGAGTACGGGCCAAGCCATAGGTTGTCAAATTTTCCATGCTTGTCCTTCTCTTCCCTTCTTGAGTCCCACTTTAAAACTTTGTCCCCAATCTTGAAATTGCTAGCCTTTGTTCTTCTATCAAAAAGCTTCTTAATGCTCTCTTGTTTCTGCAATGCTTTGTTATACACTTCCTCTCTGTTTTGCTAAATATGAATGGTCTGATTTATTCTTCTGATCATGTCATTATCTTCAGTCTACAACTCTTGAATCAACTTTATCACTAGCACACCAAGGCTGTTTGGAAAAATTGCATCAGTACCGTACACAAGATGGAAAGGTGACATACCAATGGATTTCTTCAAAGTCAATCTGTCAGCCCAAAGTGCATGAACCAGCTTTGTGTGCCAAGGCTTCTTATTGTCCTCCAACAGTTTCTTAATTATATTCACTAAGATTTAGTTTGAGGATTCTGCAAGTCCATTACCTTGAGGGTAATAGGTTGTGGAATGCCCCAATGTTATCTGATATATGTGACAGAACTCAACCATCTTCTTTGATCCAAATGATGCCGCATTATCAGTGATGATTTTGGTAGGACAGCCAAATCTGGAGAGAATATTAGTCTCCATAAATTTTATGATAACTGAATCATTGACCTGCCTACAAGGAATGGCTTCTATCCACTTAGTGAACTAGTCTGTGGCAGTGAGAATCCATCTGTGCTGGGTAGAAGATGGGGGATGGATTTCTCCTATAAAGTCAAGTCCCTATTGTTGAAAGGGGGCTTCAACAGTGATTGGATGCAGAGGGAGGGGTAGCAAATTTCTTTTGCCTTCAAAAAGTTGACACTTATGACAGGCTATGATCATCTGGTGTACATCATGGAAAAGGGTAGGCCAATAGAAACCAGCCCTCAAAATTTTTTTGGCCGTTGTCTTCCAGTACAAATGACCTCCACACTCTCCTTCATGGAACTGGTACTTAACCTTCTCTGCATCAAACTCAGGCAAACATTTAAGCAATAGACCACTTGCATTTTTCCAATACAAACATTTATCTATAATGCAATAGTTTACAGCTTTCAATTTTAGGAACCTTGCCTTTGTTTTTGTCAAACAAGGAGGTGTATTCAAATTAAGCAGAACATAAATAATATCAGCATACCAAGAGAAATTCATAAAATGGTTTTCAACAATGGGTGTTTAGAGTTCCTCTTGATCATCTAAAGCATTAATCATATGAATATCAAGAACTTCACAATTTGATTTAGCCATTAATCTAGATAGACCTTGGCCTTTTATGAGCTTAGTGGGTTTTATCTCTAAATCATATTCAAGAATAACAGCAATCCACTTACCTCTCTTACCATCTGGGTCTTGTGTTAAAATTTCTTTAACTACTAAATTTGGGACAAAGGCAATGATGTGTGAGTGAAGGATGTATACTCTGATGTTTTTCAATGCTTTAAGCAAAGCAAATGCTTGCTTATCCATAATGTTGTACTTCAAAGGGGCATCCCTCAATGCCTTGCTACAGAATGCAATAGGCTTCTCTTGTCCTTGTGGGTTTTTCTGTAAAAGGACAGCAGCTATGGTATGTTCTGATGCAAACGAGAAAATATAAAAATCTTTTGAAAAATAAGGACTTATCAGAACAGGTGTTTTGGTTAACGTTTGTTTCACCAGTTCAAAGGATTTCTTTGCTTCCAAGGTCCATTTTACCCCTTGCTCCTTTTTCAGCATGTTTGTGATATTCCTAAGGAGCTCAGCTAAATTAGGGATGAACCTTCTCAAAAAGTTGATCTTCCCAATGAAATATTGCAACTCCTTGATGTTTCGAGGATGAGAGATTTGCAATATGGCCTCAATCCTCTTTGGATCTATCTTTATACCCTCTTCTGAAATAATGTGTCCAAGAAGTTTACCTTCTTGGAGACAGAATAGTGTCTTCTTAGGGTTTAAAGATATTCCAAACCTTCTGCACTTCTCGAAAACTTTTCTCAAATGTTCTATGTGTTCTTCATTTGTTTTTTAAAACACAGTGACATCATCAATATAGATAATGATGAAGAAGCCCAATTCTTCCGAGAATGCTATGTCCATGGCTCTTTGGAAAGTTTCTCCAACATTCATTAGACCAAAGGGAATTTTCACATACATGAAAGTGCCCCATGGTGTATTAAAGGTTGTCTTTAATTGATCAACAGGGTAACCCAAGATCTGATTGTACCCTGAATAGCCATCCAGCAAAGAAATTCTTCTAGACCCTACCACCCTTTGTAAAATATGATCCATCTTGGGTAGAGGGTAGTTGTCTTTTAATGAAGCTTTGTTTAAGTCTCTAAAGTCTATACAAATCCTGATTTCTCCAGTTTTCTTCCTAACAGACACCAGATTAGATACCCATTCAGAATATCTAATAGGGAAAATAATACCAGCTTCATACATCTTTTTAATCTCCTTCTCAACCAAAGGCAACTGAACAGGGTTTATTCTTCACAGCTTCTGTTTGAATGGTTTTTGGTTTTCTTTAAGGGGGATTTTGTGTTGTATTATTTCAGTGTCATAGGACTTAAGATCTTCGTAACTCCATGCAAAAACATCAGAAAACTCTTTAAACAGCTCTATATATTTGAGTTTAATGTGAGCTGGTAAGGTTTTAGACAGTTTAATCATTTTTGGTTTTTCCTCACTGCCTGTATTGCACTCCTCCACTTCAGTCTCTACAGGTTTCAGTTTTGGTTTTTTGGCCACATCGTCAAAATCAAACAACTCTTATAAAGGGGCCAAACCTCTAGGAAAACTTTCATCTTTAGCATGGAGAGTTTCCAACTCCTCTGTTTCGTTCGTAAGTTTGCTAGACAATAAGCTAATAATGATAGGCTCAGGAGACGGTTCTTCTTCACCAAGAAAGTTTTCTTCACTACAGTCTGTATCATAGTCTGAGTCCGAACTATTGAGTTCGAATTCATTTCTTAATTGCATGAAGTCTTATATTTGTTTGTCATTTTCAAACACCTGCCAATACTTCTTATTATCAGGCACTGCTGGTCTAAACTTTATCTCAGTTGTACAGTCTTTGTTTTCAAATGGCGCTAAGCATGTCCTAGCTGCAAAGGCTAAATTGTGGGCTGCAATGTTTCTTTTCCTTGGGACGAAAATTACCTTCGACTCCTCGAATGTTTTTAAAAGGTCCATGACATCATTTCGATAGGCTCTAAGTCTGGGATGATTTGCGTTATACTCCCCATTGACTTGCCTAATGATCAATTCAGAATCCCCATATACATTGATTCTTCAAGCTCCTAACTTTTTCAAAAGATGTAAGCCTAAGAGAAGGGACTCATATTCTGCTATGTTATTGGAACACTGAAAGTTTAATTTGCATGAAATGCATTCTGTGTCATTGTTTTCAGTGTTAGTAATCTAGACACCTACACCAGCATTGGTTCTGGTGCATGACCCATCAAAATACATACTCCAGAGAGGACTTTCCTCGGTTTTATCTTGGTTAGAGTCCTCTTCGAATGTCGTGCTTTCTGATTGTTGTTGAATGTCTACACTCAGTTGCAGATGTTTTGTTTCCCCCAGATTTTCATTTATTTTAGGGATACATTCTTGACTCTCAATGTTTAGAAGTGAGGGACACATGACTTGTGGTTCAAGACCCATATTTGGTTTGTTGTTGGTTAAATGTTCAGCAAATTGTTGTGACAGTTCATTGGTATTTACCTCCTCCTCTCTATCGGCCATTAATTCTGTTAAAGTGACTTGTTCACTAAGTGTTTCATCATTAAACATGATAAAAGAATCGAGGCCTGTATTGACAGAATAGATGGGATATTTTTGTGGTCTGTCTTGGCTTGTGACTGTGTATTTCATATGGGATTCCTGGTAAAGTCTTCTAGTTTGATTGAAAACAGCGATAGTCGCATAGGTCATGTCCATTTTCATAGTCCCTTGTAACTTAGCCCCCCAAGACCTTGAGAGTAGCATTCCATACTTTGGGGGCACATCAGCCACAACAATATCCATGACTAAGCTTTTGGCTGGAATTTGGGCTAAGTTAACACAAAGGTCCTTGATCAATCCTAAACATTTTACTCTGCAAGAATCAGAAGAGTAAAGGTATTTATAAGGTCTGGTGATTTCTAGACCCAGGCTCTCCATTACAGGTTTAGGCATTAGATTATGAGAGGCCCCTGAGTCATGCATAGAATTGTGTAAAATATTGTCATGAACGTTAATACTCACATAAAATGGAGGAACAGGTCCCTCTTGATATTTTCCTTCAATCTTAGGACCAAAAAGAAGCTCTGGTTGGTCATCGTTAAGATTGACTTTGTCATTGTTGTCTTCTAAATTTAAAGCCTTCAAAATTTGGGTCCTATATACATGTTGGGCAGCTAACTCGGTGAGGGGAACAGAAATTTTGATCTTTGAGATTTCCTGCTCCAGGCTTAAAGGAATTTGGTTCTTAGAAAAACTTGTTTCGGCCTTATTAGCTGCCATTTTATCAGCGATGTTAGGTTGTTGTTTTCTTTCATTTACATTTGATAAAATTGTTTTCACAGGAGTACTAGCTGTAGTGTTAGTACTACTAATGGCTGCGCTCTGTTTTTCATTGTCTTAAGTGCTTTTTCCTTTACCTTTGTCAGAATTTTCAGCCACTGTTTTATCCTTTTGTTTGACAACTTTAGGCTTGGTTGCAGTGCTGTTTTGTGAGGATTTGTCAGAGGTTTTGTTGTTGGGGGTTTGTTGACTAGATTTACTTCTGAGGTCATATTCTCTTTGAGGTTCGGTGATGGCATTTTCCATGTCTTGACAACAATTTTCATTATCATCTCTTTTGTCATCATAAGGTGTATAAAGACTTTGTTTTCTATCATAATGAACCTCAAAGTCATCATCATCTACCCCGAACAGGTTGATGTCATCTTCCTCTATTATTTGATCTTCTTCCTCAACCTCACTCACATAATTTTGATGAAAGGGAGGAGTGATCTGCTGATCATCTTCCCTAGGTCTGTTTGGAGGTTGGTTCCTTCTAACATTCTGATTCTGGTTTTGGTTTCTGTTTTGAGGAGCACTTTGGTTTTGGCTTGCTTGTGCTCTCTTGATTATGCTCATCTCTTTCATCATTTCTTCCATCATTCTTTCCATCTTTGAGCTTGAAGTAGATGGTGTGGATCCCTGTCTAAAAGATACTCTCTTCTCATCTTTCATCCTCGCTCTTTTCTCCATCAGGTTGACTTCTACAGAAAGAGCACCTCTTTGCATATCTTCAAGAGTTGCAAAGTCTCTCTCTCTCAGCTGATAGGTCATGTCAGAATCAAATCCCTCAGGAAACTTGTTTAAAGCTGAGCCTTGTGGAGGTTTTAGCTCTAGGTAAAGCGCATTATACACACTATTGAATCTAGTGCAATAAGCTTGGAAACTTTCCCCAGGGTTTCTATGAAGGTTCTTGTAATCAGAAAGGACTTGGAGAGGATTCTTTTTAACTTCCCATTTGTTTAAGAATTTTTGATGGAAGCCTTGGAGATCATTGATACTATGGGGGGCTAAGCCTTTAAACCATTTTCTTACTTCTGCCCCCAGGCTTTGAGAAAATAATCTAAGTTTGACATAATCATCATCAATTTCATTTCTGTCAAAATAGTCATCCATCTTATCCACATGTTGTGATGCAGTCGTAGTATAGTTAGCATCGTATAATGGAATCTTGGACTGATAGTCCTGTGGAAGGTTGACTAATGGTGCAAGAAGGACTAAGGGAGCATACCATGCAGCCATGGCGGGAGGTGGCGGTGGATTCACAGGTGGGTTGACAAAAGGGAAGTTGGGTTGGAGTGGAGTGGTTTGGAAAGTGGATGTTGGATAAAGGGATGTGGATGGAACGACAACAGATTGTTGAGCTGATCTTGGATGAGAGACACCTAGGTTGAACCGAAAGTGTAGATCAGTTGATGTTGTTTCTCTACTACCAAGATGTTCACTTTTCTCCGGGGATGAAAGTGAAAACTCAGAATCTAGCTGAATTATATCATCAAATGACCTAGTTCTAAATGGATTTACTAAGTCGGCTTGTGACGTTGTAGAGCTGAAAGATTTTCAGGAACTGATTTAGCTCTCAAAGGTGATATGAAAATAGTTGACAATTTAATCTTAGGATACTTCCTAAGGATACGTTCAGGGTCAGGATAGGCTCTAGTGTGAATCTTTCTAGGAGACCCGAATAGACAAGACAAGTTCAACCAGATATGACAATCTTTGAATGGTTAACTAATCTGTTTACCTAAATTTCAATCCCACATACTTCTAACTGAGTTTGAATGATATTATGATGATCAAGGTTCTTCCCAGTGGAGTCTTAAGGTCTGTTCAGGATTGTGGAGTCGCCAAGAGGAAGTTTTTAGCTCTTTTCAGAGGTAAAAGGTTTTATGGTCCACCACCATACTTTGTGAAATATCCCCTTTCAAGGATATCCCAGAACACAACAAACTCTAACCAGAGATTGACTGGGAGGGAATTTACCAGATATTTCACCTCTGAAAGAGGATGAGATCCGGAAGCTACCTGGCCCTTTCCAGACTCTGTCTAAGAGTATGAGGTAAAACACAACAAAGGTAAGTGTCAATGTAAGAGAAAGTGTTTTACTACCAATCTGAAATATTTTTGGTTTTTTCTGAGTTATTTTTTAGTTGTGTGGTTTATTAAGAATATCCTAACTCTGTTTCAAAACTTAGCTACGGTTATGAGACAAATACAGTCTACTCTTATGGCTAAGCTAGCTGATTATTCAAGGTTTGATAAAGTCTTAAGAGAATCCTAGGGTTTACCTAGATTGTCACTGATTCAAACAAGTTTCATCACGATTACCATCCTTTTGGTAGTGCTTGAAAAGGCTGCTTTTAACTCACAAAGTTTTATAGAGATGAAAAATGATTCTGGGTTCGAGTCCCCAGTGGAGTCGCCAGAAATGTTAGGGATCTGTAATTTATTAGCAAGATTGGCATAGTACAATTACAGAAACAACATTTTTTCAACCAACTTTTGGATTCTAGGATCTATCCCTCCTGAATCCGGAGAGGGATCTCTCCAAAAAGTGAAAAGATGGATTTCTCTTTGAAGTTTGGGGTTATGATATTAGGCTAGTTATGAAGGCCAAGGGTTTGTTTATTTTTTGGATGGTTGAGCATGATTACTGTTCAAGGTGGAAAGTTCTGAGTGCAAAAAGTTCCAAAGGTGAGAAGTTGCAGGCAATTAGAATAAGCTTTGGTCAAAAAGGTAGACAATTACAGGTTTTAGTCCATTGGGCTATGGAGTCATAATAGGATTTAATTGGAACAACAAGAGGCAAGAGTGGTCCATGGGGAAATTCATCTATCTCTAAGGATCTCTTTGAAGATTGATTTATGGAATGGAATGATACAATCAGGAGGAGAAATAAACAGATGCAGAAACAAGAGCAACCCAAGATCTAATAAGTACTTTTAAACTAGTCAGCCTTTGACATGGACTCAAGAAAAACATAAAATTAAACTAGGATCTGGTAAGTACTTTGAAACTAGCCAGCCTTTGATACACTTTCAATAGAAAACATCTCAAAACAAAGGGAAACTTGAAGGCAAATTTTGGATTAGAAACTAGCGGGCCGGGCTCACCACAAATCCTCTCCTAGATCTTCTTTACTTGGTTACTTTCAAGACAAATACAAAGATAACAACAGAATGGCCTAAGATCTGGTAAGTACTTTGAAACTAGCCAGCTTTTGAAAAATTCAAAGGGAAACAATTAGATAGTCTGTGGGATCATACTGGGACCAGGGCTCACCATATCTTCCTCAGTTCATCTTCACTAAACATATACTGAAAATAACATCTAAGAATAAAATTCAGCTAAGACGATAAGACGAGGGAACACCAACATTCCTATGCTTAAACTGAATTAAATCATTCCTAAATAACACAGATGGAAGAAAACATTCAGATAAATAGTTTCAGTCAGAGAAGGTTACTTATGTACAATAGGTCCTAACTCTGCGCATGTTGTTCTTTATAAGAGAATATGAAACACAGATGAAAACATAAAAAAAATAACAGGTTACAATAAGGAGAACATCACTGTCAACATAGACCAGGATCCCATAAATCAGCTTGTATTGATGCTTCAAACCAGTTATAGCTTTAAGTCCAGTGCTTTAGGTCAACAACCATCTACACATCTCAGCCTAACCTATCTATCACCGGCAGAGCTCCAAGAGCCAGTGAATACTATGTACAATCAGAATTTTTTGCTCAAATATATATCAAAGTTCTACAACCAACCCCTCACTCATCTTCTGTTGTAGTATATATAGAAGAATGAGGAGGTGAGATCTGATAAAATATCTCAATTACAATTAATGCAGAGTTAATGTCTTCTTGGCCCTTGGGGGGCTCAATGAATAAACTGTATAGGTGTTTCACTATATTAATTGATTTACACTTATGAATTAAGCTTGGTGGGAGCTTAGTTGACCTTTGAGGCTCTGTGTGACGCTAGGGTTACTCTACAGATATCTTTTGCGTTAAGTTTTATTGCAGAAGTAACCTTTTCGGCTTCGCTGAGGCGAAAATCTTCTTTCGATCAATAACTTGGGCCTCTGATTGAGTACTTTGAGGAACAGGTGGCACTGTGGCAGCTGAGAGGAATCGATTTGCTCAGATTGTGGTGGTGGAAGCCTTCCTGCTTGATAAAACACTTTAGGTTTTCTGTAAACTATGTTTTAATTAGGGATTAGGCTTTTGATAAGCATCTTAGACGTAATCTCCACAAATCTATCCCTTAATCCTCTATTCTGGTGCATTTTTGTCTTCGATGTTGATACTCTTTAACAGTGTTAAATCCATGGTTTTCTTGCTGGTATGCAGGGCTGCGCAGGGTTCATAAGGCATCCATGCATGAGGAAACACCGAGAAAACGTGCATTTCTACCCTGTGGATGATTTCCTTCGACGAATCGAAGACGGGAGGGTCGTCACCCTCCGCCTCTAAATCTTCTTTGAAAATTGCGAGAAAATGATAAGAAACCCTGCAAAATATGAAAACTATTAAAAAAAAATCCTGCTTTTATAGGTTGACTGCAAAGGAGGGCGTGCGAGGAGATCAGAGCCGTTGGATGGCATCATCCAACGGTCAGGATTGATCGGGAGCGATCGTGGAAAGGGTGAAATAAGGATTAAATCCGAACCGTTGATCGTGCAGAGATCGACGGTCGAGATTAAACGAGGCGGTCAAAGGAGAAGGATGAATCTGAGCCGTCGATCGCGCAGAGATCGACGGTCAGGATTGGGCAATGGAAAGTCAAACAGAGAGATCGGGCGATGAATTTTGGGCCGTCGATCTATAGATCAGATCGACGGCGGAGATTGACTTGCCGCTGTATGATGGCCCGGCTATCGTGTGCGCACCTTCGTTAACTCTCAAGCAAATTTGGCGAGCGATCACCGTTGGATCAGTGGGCCCAGATCGGATGGTCCACAGCGATATCACTGGGCGTCCCGGTCTAAACACTAACACGCGATGGACGACGGATGGATGGCGGTTTGAAAATAGTACACGGGATGCGTGGCGGTAGGTGTATGGAATCGCTGGCCATCGGGGGAAAAAAACCTTTTACCCGAAGGCGGTGCGATGGATACCGCCGGTTTTGGGAAAACAGAGCACGGCTGGAGGGTTCACAGGGAGGCGCGCTCCACACCGTTCGATCTCGAGATCATATCGACGGTCGAGATCGATCCATAATTTGCACGGGCGGAAAAATGAATTTCGACAGTTTAAATAAATATCAAAGGTTTTTTAATGGTTTGCGAAGAAATACTTATTTAAACCGGATAAGCGCCTGACTGGCTCAGCGCACGATCACGGCGCCAGGGCGTATGGGCGGAAAGGCTAGGGACTTAGCCCAAGGGGGCTTAAGCCCAATATATATAACAAAATGGGTTTTTAATGGTGTTTTCTCATGATTTTCAAAGGTTTGAGGGTTCCGATAAGGCCAAGAGTGAGTCTTAAACCTTATAAAGGGGATTTCGATGAGGGGAAAAGGCAGAAATATGAAATTGTTGGATTTTCATGGGGAATGAAGGGGTAGAAAAAGAGGTTAGCTTTGAAGAGGGGGAAAAGGGAAAAAGAAGCTTGCAGCATTACTTTGGCTTTGGAAATCAGCAAGATTTCAGAGTCTTTTGGAATGAAAACAAAAGTATAGGATGTGGACAGAGGCAGGAGGCCTTTAAGAGTCTTCAAGAGCCAACAAATTTTAGTAATAAAATTTTTTCCTTGAAGGCTCAAACAATCTTAGCCACCTTTTGCTATAAAAAATATTATAGGTGGCTAACAGTGGCTCCACTTGGGGATGGTGCCTTCTTGAAGGCATCAAGAACTTTCAGACCTGTATTCTCTGGGAGGCTGACCATGCGCCTGATCCATTGATGTTCTCTGGGAGGCTGATCAGTTGCCTAATCCATTGGGCTACTCTTCCTGTGCTGGGATGCTTTTCTCTGAAAATGTATTAGCAGTTATACAAGCAATGGATCTTCATCAATACAACTTTCTACCTACCCAATCCTACAGATCTAACATTTTTTCTTCAATAGAGTGCACTTGGATTGGAAAACTCTTTTCACAACATTTTATTCTTTTGAAAGCAGGAAATCTAATCTATTTCTACTCATTATTTCTCCCTGAACTCAGATTTAACAGTTGAGTTCAGATGATTCTCTACCTAATCTACTAATCTGTTAGGATTAAACTGTCTAACAGATCTTATTCTCTAAATTCTAAAACATAAATTTAAAAACAGTCAAGTCAAGATTAAGCTGTTTGACTTGTTGTGATCTATGGCATAAAGACAAGCTGCATATAGACATTTATTTTGCAGAAAAATAAATCAAAAAATGGAAGGCTTAAGATCTGAATTTTGAACACATTTCCTTCCTCTTTTCTACAGCTCTGATTTGATTCTTATTGAGCTGTCTTTCCTTTTTCTCTGGTTCATATTTTGAGCTAATTAGAACCATATTTTTACATCTCTTTGACTCAGAAAAATAGAACAAATTTGAGTCATTTCTCTTTGCAACCTTAGGTTCAGATTTTGATCATGTTTGAACCTTTAATTTCTATCCTAAACTATCTACTGATAGGCCAAGATTAGATAGTTTGGCATATCAAATTCACTATCCTATCAGCAGAAAATTTAAAGCTAATTAGTCAAGATTAAACAGTTTGACTAACTAGAAGTGTGTTTTTCAGGAGTGGCATTTGAGCTTGCACACTTTCATATTTATCTCTCTTTTTTGGTATGGGGCTATACCTTGCTTGTTTTCAAAATCTGCCCTCTTTTCTTTCTTTTCTTTGTTTTTGTATTTTTGTTTTTTACAAGTTTGAATGCAATGGTGGATGAAATATTCATAATGGAAAAGATAAAAAAAGGCTTCAAAACATAACATGGATTAAGAGAAGTAATGCTTAAGCATCCTGCCATTGGAAGGACCCCCAAACAATTCTGCTCCATTCAACTCCTGCAAGAAAAATGTCTTTTTACCAGCAGCTGAATGAATAGAGTATGGGCCAAGCCATAGGTTGTCAAATTTTCCATGCTTGCCCTTCTCTTCCCTTCTTGAGTCCCACTTTAAAACTTTGTCCCCAATCTTGAAATTTCTAGCCTTTGTTCTTTTGTCAAAAATCTTCTTAATGCTCTCTTGTTTCTGCAATGCTTTGTTATACACTTCCTCTCTGGTTTGCTGAATATGAATGGTCTGATTTATTCTTCTGATCATGTCATTATCTTCATTCTGAAACTCTTGAATCAAAATTATCACCGGCACACCAAGGCTGTTTGGAAAATTTGCATCAGTACCGTACACGAGCTGGAAAGGTGACATACCAATGGATTTCTTAAAAGTCAATCTGTCAGCCCAAAGTGCATGAACCAGCTTTGTGTGCCAAGGCTTCTTATTGTCCTCCAACAGTTTCTTGATTATATTCACTAAGATTTTGTTTGAGTATTCTGCAAGTCCATTACCTTGAGGGTAATAGGCTGTGGAATGCCCCAATTTTATCTGATATCTGTGACAGAACTCAACCATCTTCTTTGATCCAAATGCTGCCGCATTATCAGTGATGATTTTGTTAGGACAACCAAATATGGAGAGAATATTAGTCTCCATAAATTTTATGATAACTGAATCATTGGCTTGCCTACAAGGAATGGCTTCTATCCACTTAGTGAAATAGTCTGTGGCAGTGAGAATCCATCTGTGCTGGGCAGAAGATGGGGGATGGATTTCTCCTATAAAGTCAAGTCCCCATTGTTGAAAGGGGTCTTCAACAGTGATTGGATGCAGACGGAGGGGTAGCAGCTTTATTTTTCCTTCAAAAATTTGACACTTATGACAGACTATGATCATCTGGTGTACATCATGGAAAAGGGTAGGCCAATAGAAACCAGCCCTCAAAATTTTGTTGGTTGTTGTCTTCCAGTACAAATGACCTCCACACTCTCATTCATGGAACTGGTACTTAACCTTCTCTGCATCAAACTCAGGCAAACATTTAAGCAATAGACCACTTGCATTTTTCCAATACAGATATTTATCTATAATGCAATAGTTTACAGCTTTCAATTTTAGGAACCTTGCCTTTGTTTTTGTCAAACTAGGAGGTGTATTCAAATTAAGCAGAACATAAAGAATATCAGCATACCAAGAGGAATTCATAAAATGGTTTTCAACAATGGGTGTTTAGAGTTCCTCTTGATCATCTAAAGCATTAATCATATGAATATCAAGAACTTCACAATTTGATTCAGCCATTAATCTAGATAGACCTTAGCCTTTGATGAGCTTAGTGGGTTTTATCTCTAAATCATATTCAAGAATAACAACAATCCACTTACCTCTCTTACCATCCGGGTCCTGTGTTAAAATGTCTTTAATGACTGAATTTGGGACAAAGGAAATGATGTGTGAGTGAAGGATGTATACTCTAAAGTTTTTCAATGCTTTAACCAAAGCAAATGCTTTCTTCTCCATAATGTTGTACTTCAAAGGGGCATCCCTCAATGCCTTGCTACAGAATGAAATAGGCTTCTCGTGTCCTTGTGGGTTTTTCTGTAAAAGGAAAGCAGCTATGGTATGTTCTGATGCAAACGAGAAAATATAAAAATCTTTTGAAAAATCAGGACTTATCAGAACCGGTGTTTTGGTTAACGCTTGTTTCACCAGTTCAAAGGATTGCTTTGCTTCCAAGGTCCATTTTACCCCTTGTTCCTTTTTCAGCATGTTTGTGATATTCCTAAGGAGCTCAGCTAAATTAGGGATGAACCTTCTCAAAAAGTTGATCTTCCCAATGAAATATTGCAACTCCTTGATGTTTCAAGGATGAGATATTTGCAATATGGCCTCAATCCTCTTTGGATCTATCTTTATAACCTCTTTTGAAATAATGTGTCCAAGAAGTTTACCTTCTTGGAGACCGAATAGTGTCTTCTTAGGGTTTAAAGATATTCCAAACCTTCTGCACTTCTCGAAAACTTTTCTCAAATGTTCTAAGTATTCTTCATCTGTTTTTGAAAACACAGTGACATCATCAAGATAGATAATTATGAAGAAGCCCAATTCTTCCGAGAATGCTATGTCCATGGCTCTTTGGAAAGTTTCTCCAGCATTCATTAGACCAAAGGGCATTTTCACATACATGAAAGTGCCCCATGGTGTAGTAAAGGCTGTCTTTAATTGATCAGCAGGGTAAACCAAGATCTGATTGTACCCTGAATAGCCATCCAGCAAAGGAATTCTTCTAGACCCTACCACCCTTGTTAAAATATGATCCATCTTGGGTAGAGGGTAGTTGTCTTTTAATGAAGCTTTTTTTAAGTCTCTAAAGTCTATACAAAGCCTGATTTCTCTAGTTTTCTTTCTAACAGACACCAGATTATATACCCATTCAGAATATCAAATAGGGATAATAATACCAGCTTCATACATCTTTTTAATCTCCTTATCAACCAAAGGCAACTGAACAGGGTTTATTCTGCGCAGATTCTGTTTGAATGGTTTTTGGTTTTCTTTAAGGGGGATTTTGTGCTGTATTATTTCAGTGTCATAGGACTTAAGATCTTCGTAAATCCATGCAAAAACATCAGAAAACTCTTTAAACAACTCTATATATTTGAGTTTAATGTGAGCTGGTAAGGTTTTAGACAGTTTAATCATTTTTGGTTTTTCCTCGCTGCCTATATTGCACTCCTCCACTTCAGTCTCTACAGGTTTCAGTTTTGGTTTTTTGGCCACATTTTCAAAATCAAACAACTCTTCTAAAGGGGCCAGACCTCTAGGAAAACTTTCATCTTTAGTATGGAGAGTTTCCAACTCCTCTATTTCGTTCGTAAGTTTGCTAGACAATAAGTTAATAATGACAGGCTCAGGAGACAGTTCTTCTTCACCAAGAAAGTTTTCTTCACTACAGTCTGTATCATAATCTGAGTCCGAACTATTGAGTTCGAATTCATTTCTTAATTGCATGAAGTCTTCTATTTGTTTGTTATTTTCAAACACCTACCAATACTTCTGATTATCAGGCACTGCTGGTCTAAACTTTATCTCAGTTGTACAGTCTTTGGTTTCAAATGGCGCTAAGCATGTCCTAGCTGCAAAGGCTAAATTGTGGGCTGCAATGTTTCTTTTCCTTGGAATAAAAATTACCTCAGACTCTTCGAATTTTTTTAAAAGGTCCATGACATCATTTCGGTAGGCTCTAAGTCTGGGATGATTTGCGTTATACTCCCCATTGACTTGCCTAATGATCAATTCAGAATCCCCATATACATTGATTCTTCAAGCTCCTAACTTTTTCAAAAGATGTAAGCCTAAGAGAAGGGATTCATATTCTGCTATGTTATTGGAACACTGAAAGTTTAATTTGCATGAAATGCATTTTGTGTGATTGTTTTCAGTGTTGGTAATCCAGACACCTGCACCAGCGTTGGTTTTGGTGCATGACCCATCAAAATACATACTCCAGAGAGGAATTTCCTCGGTTTTATCTTGGTTAGAGTCCTCTTCGACTGTCGTTCTTTCTGATTGTTGTTGAATGTCTGCACTCAGTTGCAGATGTTTTGTTTCCCCCAGATTTTCATTTATTTGAGGGATACATTCTTGACTCTCAATGTTTAGAACTGAGGGACACATGACTTGTGGTTCAAGACCCATATTTGGTTTGCTGTTGGTTAAAGGTTCAAAAAACTGTTGTGACAGTTCATTGGTGTTCACCTCCTCCTCTCTATCGGCCATTAATTCTGTTAAAGCAACGTGTTCACTAAGTGTTTCATCATTAAACATGATAAAATAATCAAGGCCTGTATTGACAGAATAGATAGGAGAGTTTTGTGGTCTGTCTTGGCTTGTGACTGTGTATTTCATATGGGATTCCCGGTAAAGTCTTCTAGTTTGATTTAAAACAGGGATAGTTGCATAGGTCGTGTCCATTTGCATAGTCCCTTGTAACTTAGCCCCCCAAGACCTTGAGAGTAGCATTCCATACTTTTGGGGCACATCAACCACAACAATATCCATGACTAAGCTTTTGGCTGGAATTTGGGCTAAGTTAACACAAAGTTCCTTAATCAATCCTAAACATTTTACTCTGCTAGAATCAAAAGAGTAAAGGTCTTAATAAGGTCTAGTGATTTCTAGACCCAGACTCTCCATTACAGCTTTAGGGATTAGATTATGAGAGGCCCCTGAGTCATGCATAGTGTTGTGAAAAATATTTTCATGAACGTTAATACTCACATAAAAGGGAGGAACAGGTCCCTCTTGATATTTTCCTTCAATCTTAGGACCAAAAAGAAGCTCTGGTTGGTCATCGTTAAGATTGACTGTGTCATTGTTGTCTTCTAAATTTAAAGCCTTCAAAATTTGGGTCCTATATACATGTTGGGCAGCTAACTCGGTGAGGGGAACATAAATTTTGATCTTTGAGATTTCCTGCTCCACGCTTAAAGGAATTTGGTTCTTAGAAAAACTTGTTTTAGCCTTATTAGCTGCCATTTTATCAGCAATGTCAGGTTGTTGTTTTGTTTTATTTACATTTGATAAAATTGTTTTCACGGGAGTACTAGCTGTAGTGTTAGTACTACTAATGTCTGCACTCTGTTTTTCATTGTCTTGAGTGCTTTTTCCTTTACCTTTGTCAAAATTTTCAGCCACTGTTTTATCCTTTTGTTTGACAACTTTAGGCTTGGTTGCAGTGCTGTTTTGTGAGGATTTGTCAGAGGTTTTGTTGTTGGGGGTTTGTTCACTAGATTTACTTCTGAGGTCATATTCTCTTTGAGGTTCGGTGATGGCATTTTCCATGTCTTGACAACAATTTTCATTATCATCTCTTTTGTCATCATAAAGTGTATAAAGACTTTGTTTTCTATCATAATGAACCTCAAAGTCATCATCATCTACCCCGAACAGGTTGATATCATCTTCCTCTATTATTTGATCTGCTTCCTCAAGCTCACTCACATAATTTTGATGAAAGGGAGGAGTGATCTGCTGATCATCTTCCCTAGGTTTTTTTAGAGGTTGGTTCCTTCTAACATTCTGATTCTGGTTTTGGTTTCTGTTTTGAGGAGCACTTTGGTTTTGGCTTGCTTGTGCTCTCTTGATTATGTTCATCTCTTTCATCATTTCTTCCATCATTATTTCCATCTTTGAGCTTGAAGTAGATGGTGTGGATTCCTCTCTAAAAGATACTCTCTTCTCAGCTTTCATCCTCGCTCTTTTCTCCATCAGGTTGACTTCTACAGAAAGAGCACCTCTTTGCATATCTTCAAGAGTTGCAAAGTCTCTCTCTCTCAGCTGATAGGTCATGTAAGAATCAAAACCCTCAGGAAACTTGTTTAAATCTTAGCCTTGTGGAGGTTTTAGCTCTAGGGAAAGCGCATTATACACACTATTGAATCTAGTGCAATAAGCTTGGACACTTTCCCCAGGGTTTCTATGAAGGTTCTTGTATTCAGAAAGGACTTAGAGAGGATTCTTTTTAACTTCCCATTTGTTTAATAATGTTTGATGGAAGCCTTGGAGATCATTGATACTATGGGGGGCTAAGCCTTTAAACGATTTTCTTACTTCTCCCCCCAGGCTTTGAGCAAATAATCTAAGTTTGACAGAATCATCATCAATTTCATTTCTGTCAAAATAGTCATCCATCTTATCCACATGTTGTGATGCAGTTGTAGTATTGTTAGCATCATATAATGGAATCTTGGACTGATATTCCTGTGGAAGGTTGACTAATGGTGCAGGAAGGACTAAGGGAGCATACCATGCAGCCATGGCGGGAGGTGGAGGTGGATTCACAGGTGGGTTGACAAAAGGGAAGTTGGGTTGGAGTGGAGTGGTTTGGACAGTGGATGTTGGATAAAGGGATGTGGATGGAACGACAGTAGATTTCTGAGCCGATCCTGGATGAGAGACACCTAGGTTGAACCGGAAGTGTAGATCAGGTGGTGTTGTTTCTCTACTACCAGGATGTTCACTTGTCTCCGGGGATGAAAGTGAAAACTCAGAATCTAGCTGAATTATATCATCAAATGACCTAGTTCTAAATGGATTTACTAAGTCGGCTTGTGATCGTTGTAGAGTTGAAATATTTTCAGGAACTGATTTAGCTCTCAAAGGTGATCTGAAAATAGTTGACAATTTAATCTTAGGAGACTTCCTGAGGATACTTTCTGGGTTATCAACTACTTCAGGTGGATCAGGGTCAGGATAGGCTCTAGTTTGAATCTTTCTAGGAGCCACTATGTTGTGTTTATCAGACCCAAATAGACAAGACAAGTTCAACCAGATATGACAATCTTTGAATGGTTAACTAATCTGTTTACCTAAATTTCAATCCCACATACTTCTAACTGAGTTTGAATAATATTATGATGATCAAGGTTCTTCCCAGTGGAGTCTTAAGGTCTGTTCAGGATTGTGGAGTCACCAAGTGGAAGTTTTTAGCTCTTTTCAGAGGTAAAAGGTTTTATGGTTCACCACCATGCTTTGTGAAATATCCCCTTTCAAGGATATCCAGGAACACAACAAAATCTAACCAAAGATTGACTGGGAGGGCATTTACCAGATATTTCACCTCTGAAATAGGATGAGATCCAGAAGCTACCTGGCCCTTTCCAGACTCTGTCTAAGAGTATGAGGTAAAACACAACAAAGGTAAGTGTCAATGTAAGAGCAAGTGTTTTACTGCCAATCTGAAATATTTTTGGTTTTTTCTGAGTTATTTTTCAGTTTTGTGTTTTATTAAGAATATCCTAACTCTGTTTCAAAACTTAGCTACGGTTATGAGACAAAGACAGTCTACTCTTATGGCTAAGCCATCTGATTTTTCAAGGTTTGATAAAGTCTTAAGATAATCCTATGGTTTACCTAGATTTTCACTTATTCAAACAAGTTTCATCACGATTACCATCCTTTTGGTAGTGCTTGAAAAGGCTGCTTTTAACTCACAAAGTTTTATAGAGATGAAAAATGATTCTGGGTTCGAGTCCCCAGTGGAGTCGCCAGAAATGTTAGGGATTTGTAATTTATTAGCAAGATTGGCAGAGTACAATTACAGAAACAACATCATTTTAACCAACTTTTGGATTCTAGGATCTAGCCCTCCTGAATCCGGAGAGGGATCTCTCCAAAAAGTGTAAAGATGGATTTCTCTTTGAAGTTTGGGGCTATGATATTAGGCTAGTTATGAAGGCCAAGGGTTTGTTTGTTTTTTGGATGGTTGAGCATGATTACTGTTCAAGGTGGAAAGTTCTGAGTGCAAAAAGTTCCAAAGGTGAGAATCTGTGTGCACCTAATAAGCTTTCTACGTTGCAGACAATTACAAGGTGTTTTAGTCCATTAAGCAGGAGTCATATCAGATTTAATCGAATGTAGCTATAAGGCAAGAGTGGTATGGGGGCAAGTCATCTATGGTTTTATGGTTTTTCATGAAGATTGATTTATGGAATGGAATGATACACCGGAGAGAAATAAATGTGATGTGTTAAACAAGAGTAAAATTAAGATCCGATGTTACCTTTTAAACTAGTCAGCCTTTGACATGGACTCAAGAAAAACATAAAAGTAAACTAGGATTTGGTAAGTACTTTGAAACTAGCCAGCCTTTGATACACTTTCAATAGAAAACATCTCAAAAAAAAGGGAAACTTGAAGGCAACTTTTGGATTAGAAACTAGCGGCCCGAGCTCACCACAAATCCTCTCCTAGCTCTTCTTTACTTGGTTACTTTCAAGACAAATACAAAGATAACAACATAATGGCCTAAGATCTGGTAAGTACTTTGAAACTAGCCAGCTTTTGAAAAATTCAAAGGGAAACAATCAGATAGTCTATGGGATCATACTGGGACCAGGGCTCACCATATCTTCCTCAGTTCATCTTCACTAAACATATACTGAAAATAACATCTAAGAATAACATTCAGCTAAGACGATAAGACGAGGGAACGCCAGCATTCCTATGCTTAAACTGAATTAAATCATTCCTAAATAACACAGATGGAAGAAAAAATTCATATAAAGAGTTTCAATCAGAGAAAGTTACTGATGTACAATAGGTCCTAACTCTGCGCATGTTGTTCTTTATAAGAGAATATGAAACATAGATGAAAACATAAACAAAATAATAGGTTACAATAAGGAGAACATCACCGTCAACATAGACCAAGATCCCATAAATCAGCTTGTATTGATGCTTCAAACCAGTTATAGCTTTAAGTCCAGTGATTTAGGTCAGCAACCATCTACACATCTCAGCCTAACCTATCTATCACCAGCATAGCTCCAAGAGCCAGTGAATACTATGTACAATCAGAATTTTTTGCTCAAATGTATATCAAATTTCTACAACCAACCCCTCACTTATCTTCTGCTGTAGTATATATAGAAGAATGAGGAGGTGAGATCTGATAAAATATCTCAATTACAATTAATACAGAGTTAATTTCTTCTTGGCCCTTGGGGGGCTCAATGAATAAACTGTACAGGTGTTTCACTGTATTAATTGATTTACACTTATGAATTAAGCTCGATGGGAGCTTAGTTGACCTTTGAGGCTCTGTGTGACGCTAGGGTTACTCTGCGGATATCTTTTGCATTACGTTTTATTGCAGAAGTAACCTTTCCAGCTGCACTGAGGCGAAAATATTCTTTCAATCAATAACTTCGGCCTCTGATTGAGTACTTTGAGGAACAGGTGGCACTGTGGCAGCTGAGAGGAATTGATTTGCCTCCGATTGTGGCGGTGGAAGCCTTCCTGCTTGATAAAACACTTTAGGTTTTCTGTAAACTGTGTTTTAATTGGGGATTAGGATTTTGATAAGCATCTTAGACGTAATCTCCACAAATATATCCCTTAATCCTCTGTTCTGGTGCATTTTTGTCTTCGACGCTGATACTCTTTGACAGTGTTAAATCCATGGTTTTCTTGCTGGTATGCAGGGCTGCGCAGGGTTCATAAGGCATCCATGCCTGAGGAAACACTGAGAAAACGTGCATTTATACCCTGTGGATTATTTCCTTCGACGAATCGAAGACGGGAGGGTCGTCACCCTCCGCCTTTGAATCTTCTTTGAAAATTGCGAGAAAATGATAAGAAGCCCTGCAAAATACGAAAACTATTAAAAAAAATCCTGCTTTTATAGGTTGACTACAACGGAGGGCGTGCGAGGAGATCGGAGCCGTTGGATGGCATCATCCAACGGTCAAGATTGATCGGGAGCGATCGTGGAAAGGGTGAAAGAAGGATTAAATCCAAACCATTGATCGTGCAGAGATCGACAGTCGAGATTAAACAAGGCGGTCAAAGGAGAAGGATGAATCTGAGCCGTCGATCGCGCAAAGATCGACAGTCGGGATTAGACAATGGAAAGTCAAACGGAGAGATCGGGCGATGAATTTTGGGCCGTCGATTTGCAGATCAGATCGATGGCAGAGATTGACTTGCCGCTGTATGATGGCCCGGCTATCGTGCACGCACCTTCGTTAAGCCTCGAGCAACTTTGGCGAGCGATCACCGTTGGATCAGTGGGCCCGCATCTACCCGCTCCGTCGAAGGTCGTTACGCGTCCCGTGTCCGAACACTTCAACGTTGCTATGGGACACCAGACAGATGGAGGTTTGTAACAAATAGTAATAGCGGTGGACGCGTGGGCGGCAGGGCGGGAATCGCTGGGCCCACTTGGGAACAGCCTTTTGCTCAAGGTGGCGATGGATACCGCCTGCTTGGGAAAACCTGCATGGCTGGGGTCCAGGCAGTGTCATGACCGTCCGACCTCGTACGTATCAACGCACACAGACTCCATAATTTTGTACCCGGCGGAAAAAAATGAATTTCACACAGTAAATAAGACGGAGAAGTTTTAATGGTTCGCGAAGAAATATATTTAAATCCCATGCCTCCGCGACCGGCTCGTGTTAAGGCACTACTAAAAGGTTGCATGTGAGACAAGGTAGTTGCTTAGACTTAGCCCAAGGGGGCTTAAGCCCAATATATATAACAAAATGGGTTTTCAATGGTTTTTTCTCATGATTTTCAAAGGTTTGAGGGTTCCGATAAGTCCAAGAGTGAGTCTTAAACCTTATAAAGGGGATTTTGATGAGGGGAAAAGGCAGAAATGTGAAAATGAGGGATTTTTGTGGGAAATAGGGGGATAGAAAGATGAGGTTAATTTGGGAAGAAGGGAAAGGAGAAAATGGTGTTTGCAGCAATATTTTGGCTTTGGAAATCAACATGATTTCAGAGTCTTTTGGGATGAAAAAGTATAGGATCTGGACAGAGGCAGGAGGCCTTTAAGAGTCTTCAAGAGCCAACAATTTTTAGTAATATAATTTGTTCCTTGAAGGCTCAAACAGTCTTAGCCACCTTTTTCTATAACAAATATTATAGGTGGTTAACAATTCCTACCAGAAGAACACCCTTACAGAAGAGCAGCATCCACTTTCAATGGTAAACGAGAGAGAACCCAAAAGCCTCCAATAATGACACCAGCTGAATGGCTTAGAGCATATGAGAGAGATAAGGAGAAGGAGTTCATAGAAATTTTCAATTCAAATGGGGAGCCTATGTTTGATGATCTAGATTTCTTCGACACCTATGTTGAGAAATTTCCCATTGGGATGAAAAGGAAATCTATCTTTTATGACCTCCCATATTGGGAGCATCTTAAGATTGCCCACTTATTAGATCCCATGCATATATTTAAAAATGGTTCATCTTCTTTATGGAGGCACATATCATCGAAAAAAAGTGACACATTGGTTGTTAGGAAAGATCTTATTACTTAAAAAACTAAAAAGAAACATTTCCCAAGACGATTAGAAAGTACGGGATCAGAGGTAGGCACTGGTCCCTCTAATTCATGGTTTTTCAAAGAAGGTGATGTCCCATGGATTTTTAAGAAAGATGATATATCTTTGGAAAAGGAAGTTATAATGGATGTGAGGGTGCCAACTTCATACGGGTCTTCACTACAGCGCTGCTTCACCGTGGATGACCATTTGTCGGGGTTGAAATCACATGACCATTTGAATCTTCTAAGAGTACGTATAATGTCAAAAGCATGATTTTATTATTTGTTATATTCATAAAACATAACTAATTTTGTATATTATTGAACGTGTTTATAAATTTGTAGTGTCATTATCCTTTGTTCGTGTGTGGGTGTGTGAAACATGAATTCCCTCAAGACCCAAGATGTGCCATATCTAAATTATCTGCATTTGTACGTTGGATCACATCAAAGGAGATTCATGTGGCTAGCATTCCACGGTGATTTTTTGTATGTTTGAGAAGGAACTGTCGATGAGTTTCATGGACTTACAGGTTCATCTTCTAATCCACCTGGTAGATGAGGTTGAATTAGTTGGGGTTGTTTCTTATCGTTGGATGTTCTTCTTAGAGAGGTAAATGAAGAAATTGAAAGGTTTTGTTCGAAAAAGGGTAAAACCCGAGGGGTCTATGGTAGAGGGGTACATATCGTATGAGTCTTTATATTATGCCAGTGAGTACACCAAGTAGATTAACAACAAACTAGGTGCGGTGATTTGGGACGATGAAATGGATGAAGAAAAAAGGCGAGAGTTTCTCCAAACGAGTGGAAAAAAGCGCTTGATAGATTGTAAGCGACTTATAATTTGTCAAATTTACAAAAAGTAATTAATATTCATGTTGAAATTCAATATAATGTATATTTTTATCTCTAAGTACTATATAATGTTGGTTTGATTTCATCAACGAATGCAGAAATTGAAGCAATCAATAAATTTGTTCTTTACAATTCTGAAGCGACACAACCGTGTGTCGCATTGTACGAACAAAACAGGATGAAATGGAATAATGAAAGGAAATAATTCAGACGGTTGAATGGTAGAAGTGTGCCTTATCCCGATCATTTAAAAGAAAATATGAAAAAATATGCCCCAACAGTTGGGTTGCTGACCAAATCAGAGAGAAATACGGTGCTATTGGTCATTACCCGCGTGCTGAAGAGGATGCGCTAAACGTAGGGATTGGGTGCAACAACTCGGTAATAATATTTTAAATTTATATGTAAATTTGAAAGTTATATTAAGACATCTACATTTCATATTTTAACTGTTGGATTATTATTTATAAGACACATGACACTATGATTTTTTTAACTTTTTTATAATAGGTGCATTTGTTCCCATCTATGTGGGCATATGGACACCATTTTCGCACAGAAAATGTCGATGCTAGAAACAACACACAAGGCTGTGGAGTGGAAGTCGAGTTCGATCAATCTAGTCAATCTAGCCACCATGATCAAAACCTAGTACGAGGGATGTTAGGTTACGTTAGAAAGATACAAGAGATCATTGAAGTGGATTTTTCTTCTTTCCAATGTGTTATTTTTAGTTGCAAATGGTGGGACACCTTTGATCGGAATAATGTAAAGAAGATTTTCAATAGTAGGCTGATATGTATCAACTCTAGAAAGATGTGGGATGAAGCTAAGGAGCCCTATGTTTTCCCTAAACACTGCAACCAGGTGTTTTTTTACCCAGATGTGTTGGATAGGGATTGGTGGTTCGTATTGACACATGACCTTAGATCAAAACATATTTTTGAGAACAATAGTGTTATCATGCCATGCGAGCTAGAAGATAATGAGGGTGATCATGAGAACCGAGAGTGATATGGTACATGTGTTATTTCATCAATATTTATACTTTTTAAGATGGGTTTTTCAAAATATTAATATAATATGTATTTTGAATTAATTGGTAATTTGCATTGTGTTAATGTTAAAATCAATAATTCACTTGATAATTTGTATTAATTATGTTGATCTCAAAAACAATGGTGTACTGTATAAATTAATTCTTTTTTTTTTCTATCTAAGATCATAATAAAATAATGATAATTCTAAAGTACATGAATTTATTTGCATTATTTCTAAACTTTATTATGTTAAAATAAATCATATTATTCTAGATTTATTATTTTACAATTATTTAAAATTTACAAATTTAAAAATTTTAATAATTCATTTCACATTAATACAATTAAAATTTTACAAATATTTTACATACAATTACAATTACAATTACAATTACAATTACAATTAAAATTTTCCAATTTCACGTACAATTACAATTACAATTACAATTTTAGAATTTTACATATATACAATTACAATTTTACTAATTAAAAAATTACAAAAAACGATCGTACAAACATCAAATTTGACTAAAAAACACATTTTGCAAAATCGCTAATTGCATCATTGTGATCATGATCATCTAACAAAACACAATTAACATTATATATTTACATCATCACAACACAAACATCAAATATACATCTCATGTCAAATAACTCATGCTATCACATACACATCTATCCGCAAGCTTCACATTAAATGAACATATCTAACATGACCTAACAACATACACATTATGATGATCACCAACATGTAAATTAAGTAAAACTGCAACATGAACATAAAATACATGGACCATATATATATATATATATATATATATATATATATATATATATAACTGAATGATGTTAAAAATATACAACTGTAATATAAATGTCATGGATCAACTGGTGGTAGTACAATTGTAATGTTCCCAAATTTTAGCCTCAAAGCTAAATGGAACATTAGAGTTAGCAGTAGCTTTAACCGGTAAATAAATGGGTAGAAAATCCCATAAGTCTCCTAAGGAGGAATAAAAGCACTCCAAGTGTGAAAGGGGACACTCTTCTAGCCTAATAAAACACCTCCATGTGTGAACAGGGATAAAATCAAGTTGCTTTGACTAAGTCAACAGCGCAGTTTTAGAGGAGGAGGAATCCAAGGATGAATAACGCAGTTTTGGAGGGAGATGTATCTTTGGATAGAGATGACCTAATTGAGTGGGGCCAAGGGCAAGAAAACTAATTTTATTTATAAGGAAGAGGATGGCAGCATTATTCTTCATGTCTTAGATTATTATTCTTGTTTTCCAAGACTTGTTGCTACTTTGTTGCTTAGCAGAGTTGCAGTGTTGTTTAGCACTAGGTGTTCTCGAGCGGGAATCCCACCTCTCTCCTTGAGGAGCCTCATAGGGAGAGTTTGTATTCATCATTACACATCATGTTTTAGGCCAAGCTTTAGCCTATATCATCAACACAGCTTTTCTGGAGATTGTGCAGTGTTGCTGGGTGCAACAGTGGAAGGGATTGGAATCCTGGTTTCTGAGCTAGTTTTTCATTGGTGGACGATTTCCTTCACTTGAAATACCTGTTTGGAGAGCTCCAGAGCTTATTTCAGATCTATGGTATCAAACCACACATTTCCCATACATTCCCAACGATGTTTCTGCTAGGGAATGCGTTATTTTGGAGGCAGTCCTCAATGCATGGTTTGGTGGTTCTGTTGCTGAGTTTCCTTGTGGTTGAGAGGTTCATCCTTTCATGGGAGGAGGCCCTTGAGGGATATACATCATATCAGACATATTTTCAGCCTTGTACACTCATTTTCTTCAGTGTTGTAGTGGTGATTCGGCAAATTACTGAATATCACATTTTGTATGCAGAGTGTTTGACAAGAAACCCTTGTCGGTTTCTTTTATTTTGTATAAGGAGACTATATTTCTGTTCTTCGGCATTAGTCATCAATATATGAGTAGATATATTTGTTTCCTTATTTTCTGAGTTAAAACCCTCATAAAACTACGCAGTCACTTATGCAGCAACTCCGGTAAAATGCAGTTTTGGGGTTTTTGATCATTTTCAGCTACACTAGTGTGGGAGGTCTGTTTAGCCCACGTAGTTAGATTTTTTTCAGCTCATTTCTTGGATTTAGGTTTTATATTGACTAATATATGGGATCCAAGAGTCCATTTCACTGTTTTATTACAAATGTTGCTGGAAATTCGTTTTTACTGCATGACTCATGAGCTATTCCAGATTTGGAATATTACAACAACATCAATATCAGTACTAGTGGTCGATGGTCCAGCCTCATCTCCATGATCATGACTCCTACTAGATGATGGTATGCTGCGCCTCGCATACTGTCCATCATTTGTTGCGGCTCGATCATAATGTGCAATGGTCCTCGTCAGTCGCGTAAAAGTTGTCGTAACTCCTATGACATGCCGCATCAGGATGCACATGTCACGCGACATGCCTCTCCACATCCATAATAGCCTTTCATCGACCTCTATGTCTCTGTAATGAGCGGGCCTGATGCCCGCCTCAACAATCAATGCAATGAGTTGGTCGACCAACTCCATCCTGTATCTAGCATCACCAAGTCGACCGCGCACCGGCGCACCAGCAGGAGCAGGTCTCTGATTTGCCTCGGCATCCGACATGCCCTCATCGTGATCATCAAGATCCACACCTGGATCAGGTGGTGGTGGTGGCATCTCCTCGCCATCAAAAGAGCCAATTTCTACAAAATATATACAAGTACACAACAATAATTAGACAATTTCATTACACAATTTAATAAAAACAAGTTAAAGAACATGATAGAATAAATTTAAATAAAATAGTAATATTACCTCTATCATCTAACAGCTCATCATCTGTGAAGAGGATGTTGGCACACCCTCACCAATCCAACCCCGAATAAGGACAAGGGACCATAATGAAGGGATGCTCATCAACACTAGCTAGCAACTCCAGTGCATCATCTAATATCCTTGCTGGAAAAATACTCTCCTCCCTCTTGGGCATCATCTGCCCCCACATGTACATACATGCCTCAGTAACCAGCCTACGAGGCTACCGAAGAAAGCTAGGTCTTATCTCTGGAAACCTCTGAAAAAATAAACAAAAAATCTCTGAAGCAAAAGGGAAGTTGACCCTCCCTTGTGCATGAGCACGACATCTATCTAATGTTGTACAGAACTGTCGCAAAAAAATGGCAGACCCCCTGACAAGTTGTGGCTGCTGTAATAAAGAATCAACATAATATTAAAGCGAGCAACTAATGCATTGCCCGTCACTGGTGTTGTACGAAATGTTCGAAATGATAAGTGAGAGACACTGGACCTCCTCATGGCCAAACGTACCAATACGTAACTGCCCTCGAGCAACCTGAAAATCTGCAGGAGATACTAAATGTGCTCCAATGTATCTTTGGGAGTAAACTAACTGAATCCTTGCCACACAACCAACTGGAACCTCAGGGAACGAGAGAAAATCCACCCCTCTCCTCGATAGCCCTGTAATAAAATATACATCCTCCTTAGTAGGAGTGTACCACTGGTCAATACCAACCTGGAAAGCCTGTCGGTGGGCATTCCACCTTCGGATAAGATGTCTTAAAAACAAAATATGGGACTTAAGGGAAGTAGCCTCCTCATAGAACTTGAGGAGGCCTACCTCCCTTAGGAGCCCTGGCGTTTCTGTTGTAATAGGGCGAGGGTATGCATCTCTCTCCCTCTCTTTTGCCTCCCACAGGCGAACCATGTTATATTGTTCCGCCTGTTGTTGTTGTGGTTGCCCCTCTTCTCTCATTTCACGTATCTCAGTGATTGACATATTAAATACAATTTTTTTATTAAATGACACATGTATTTAGAAATATATGTATATAAATATTTTCTGAAAAATAAATAAAACAACAGTCGGTGCGCCAAAAACACAGTCATGCACTACTACATTTGGCGGAAATTCCGACACCTGTTTCCGACGCTTTTGACCAAATGTCGGAAATTTTCCCAAATTTTTTCCATCCCGCCCGAAACCGTCGCTATACCGATGTCTATAGAAAAGTGTCGCAATACCGACACTTAAACAAGTGTCGCAATTGCGATGTTTAAAGGAAGACGTCGCAATTGCGACACCATGGCCCAAAGCATCGCTATTGAGACGACTCTAAACGTCGCAACTGCGACACAATGTCTAGGTGTCGCCATTGCGACGTTTGGAGGCACCGTCCTAATAGCGACGCCTTTTCCGCCGTCGGTATAGCGACAGTTATTTTTGCGCTACATAAAAATACCAAACTTATATGGGCGCTACATAAAAATTCGAAACTTATATGCGCGCTACATAAAAATGATTTTATTGTTTCGTATTTGTCGCAATAGCTACATTAACGTTTGATATCACGCGTGCATTCGCCCTCTGCTCTTGCAGAACAGCATTTGCCCTCAGCATTCGCGCTCAACTCTTGCAGAACAGCATTTTCCCTCAGCATTCGCCCTCAGCGTTCGCCCTCAGCTCTTGCAGAACAGCATTCGCCCTCAGCTCTTGCAAAATGGTAAGTTCTTACTGCAGGCCCTTCCTCCTATAGTAGGGTTGACTCTATTTGGGTTTTTTTGGTCAATTCCATTGGATTGTGTTAGGCTGTAGGGTTCTATCTAGATGTCAAGAATAAAGATTCAATACCCTCTATTATCTTCATCACCCAATACAAGATTTAAATTTTTCCCAAAGAAACGCTTATTAATTTGGCAGCCATTATTTCTCCTTGCTTTAAAAACCCTACATTTAAATGAAAACAAGCATTGCATTTCAACTACAAAAATATATTAGTGTTCAAATGTACATGTGTGCTACATTAACCTCTGATATCACGCGCGCATTCGCCCTCAGCATTCACCCTCAGCTCTTGCAGAACAGCATTCGCCCTCAGCATTCGCCCTGAGCTCTTGCAGAACATCATTCGCCCTGGATTCGCCCTCAGCTCCTTCAGAACAACATTCGCCCTCAGCTCTTGCAGAACAGCATTTTCCCTCGGCATTCGCCCTCAGCGTTCACCCTCAGCTCTTGCAGAACAACATTCTCCCTCAGCGTTCGCCCTCAGCTCTTGCAGAACAACATTCGCCCTCAGCTCTTGCAAAATGGTAAGTTCTTACTGCAGGCCCTTCCTCCTATAGTAGGGTTGACTCTATTTGGGTTTTTTTGGTCAATTCTATTGGATTGTGTTAGGCTGTATGGCTCTCTCTAGATGTCAAGAATCAAGATTCAATACCCTCTATTATCTTCATCACCCAATACAAGATTTAAATTTTTCCCAAAGAAACGCTTATTAATTTGGCAGCCATTATTTCTCCCTGCTTCAAAAACCCTACATTTAAATGAAAACAAGCATTGCATTTCAACTACAAAAATCTATTAGTGTTCAAATGTACATGTGTGCATCACTTGTGTAGGGTATTCCTTTTCCACTTTCACATTATCCAAGAATGTGTGCGGTATTAGTTCATATTTTTGTGATTTAGATTATCTTGAAAAAGGAAAGGTAAATTATTTTCCATGGAAAAAGAAGGTTTTCCCTTTTTATAGGTTGTTTGGACTTACGTGGAAAAAATTATGGTATGCCTTTCATATTATGTAGTTTAAATTTGAATTAATAGATTATTCTACATGAAAATATAATTACCTATGTGATGTCCTTCATCACTAATTAAAATTATAGGGTTTCAATTTCCTAGACTCTAACTCATCCGATGCTAAATTCTAGGTTCTCATTGGTGGATCACTCTTCCATTGATTTCCTTTCCCTCTGGATCTTGTCATACTTTAAAAGTAATCAATGATACATATATTATTTCAGGTATCCCAAAAGGCTTTATAGTAGAACATATTGTGAAGTTTTTTTGACACTTGAGGATTCTTTTTAGAACCGCAACGTGGTCTATGCTATCGAGTTATATACCAAGCAACTTGTCCTTAATAACCACACTATGAGGTAGGTTCAACCAGTTTGAACTTGTTGGGACATAACATATGAAGTTGTGTGATGAGTCCATATCACAGGTCTATTATGGTGACAAAAGTGAAGACACGTAATGATAGTTATTATGTTAACATTACTAGAAACATTTTCAAAATTATCCATGCTATCAAGATGTCAAAATTCTAGGCATTATGTGTCAATACTCGTAGCTAATAGATAATAATAATAATATAAAAAAATCACAACTTTATTCTTGAAATATGATTGTTACACATTGGTAACCTAGTTCATGAGTTACTATCACCCAAAGATTGCAAAAAAAACTTAAAATATAAATTAAACCAACATGAGAATCCAACTAAGGGTTTCTCAACAAAATCATGCCATAACCTGGCATTTTGAAACCCAAATTTGAATCCATCATAAGTAATACAATGCAAACTCGGATGGATTTTCAATGCATGTTTTCATGCTACACTTATTCTCTGTCTAGATATCATTTTTTAAATGGAACCATTAGTCAAGCCCACAGTCCTTTTTATGTGAAAAATTTCAGCTCTATTTGAGCTCTTTTTTTCTCCACCACCTCCATAAACCAGTGTTACACGGGGTCTCGCCCCCCCACCTAGGGGTCTAGATTCCTCGCCCCCTCGCGCTCCGGGGTCTTGGGGACTTCTAGGGGATGTTTCCCTCACGCCCCCTCATGTCCCCTCACCGCCCCTTTTAGTTTATGGTTTCGTGTTAAAAGTTTATGTGCCACTTAGCATATTTGAGAATCCAAGTGATTCTGATTCAGATGGTGACATGGTTGATCTTGATATATTCGTGCAGAAGTTGGATGCAGAGACTAGTGGGGCATTAACTCGAGCATTTATGCTCATTTATCAGTATGATGATATCATTTGATATTCATATGTTATGTTTTATGTTTTATGTTTCAGACATAACTTATTTGCGTTTAAGTTTTATGTTTCAGACTTGAGTTGTAAACTTCGGTTTAAACTCTATTTTGAATCTTGATATAATATGTCATATGATATCTTAAACTTTATTTTCATTGTACATTGTTAGTAGTTACATTAATGATTATATAGTTACAAACTTACAAACTTACATGCATGATTGTAAGATGTATGTTTTAACTTTTAACTTTTAAATTTGTTTCAATTATATGATTCATCATTCATCGATTTGTAATTTTATCATTTATGATTTATCTTTCATGATGCAAGTGTATGATGACTGTATATACATTCCTTGCAAAATTATAGTTACATTTTAAATATTAAATTTTATAATTTTTATGACCCCGACGTCCCCCCACGTTTCCTGAAAATTGGTAGGGAGCTTTTGCATAGGCCGCTCCCGCGCTCCCTCGTCCCCTCGTTCCCACCTCCAGGGGACTTGGTGGAACATTGCCATAAACATATGCAAACATATATCATGATCTTGGAATCCATTACATATGTATGTGCCAATGTTCCATAATCTTTCCCCATCATCAATTTAAGAAATTTCCATTGACTATCAAATTATGGAGGGGGGGAACTTTTTGTTGCAACATTTGGCTCAAAATCAGGGACCATCTTCGTATGAGGTGAATGAGAACTATAGATATTTGAAGAAGTAGATTAGTGCCTTTTCCTCTGGCCATGGAGTCATATATAGTCATCCATCACAAAAAAATTTATTTGTTCATTCTCACCTTGAAATTTGCAAAAAATCATGCCCTAATTGAAACGACACTAAATTTGAAAGATATAATAAAAATGCAAGCTAGAAGTGCCCTATTAATGCAAAGGGAAAACCTTCCTACCTACCCTAACTGAGATAAATTTTGATTGAATAGGAAACATGATATTTCCTATGGAGTTGATCCAACAACTTGTTAAATGTATGGGACTAAATCATGCATTTGATTTCCAGGAAAACATGCGCATGAAGAGAAAAAGTGCAGAATTAATGGAAAATCCATACATGCCACTTATAAAAACTACACCGAAAGGTCAAAAAATACTTAAGGCCTTAACTTAATTTGAATCCAAAAATGGCAAAACAGGATTAGTGAAAACACGAGAGTGGTGTGGGTGAACAGCATAAATAAAAAGTGAAGATACCTTTCCCCAAGATGCCTTTGTCACCGTTGTATGAAAACATGTTTTCCTTTCCCTTTATACATGCAAGTGAATGCATTATAGGTATGGTGTTTTCCCAGAATAAGAGAAGCCTACTTAAATATATCATTTGTGGATTGAATGTTTGGGTGCCTTAATGTGCAATGACATGTTTCCAGGACTGAATTCAATGCAAGGCATATTTGAAACTCTAACTCTGTCTTCCGGTGTCTTATTAGAAATTATTTTAGTTTTCATTTTGTTTTTTCAAGTTAGATATTGTTTTCAAGTTTTTACATTTATAATTTTATTGCAATGTGGCAGACTGATCAGAGCAGTGCAGGAACAACCCCGAGACGGGATGATCGCGGAAAGAGGCCAGCGGAAGAACATGTAAAGTGCCAGCATTGCTCTATCTTTAGGTATTTTAGTTATTTACATAATTGAAATAATATTAATTTTGCTCAAATATGCAGACACCTAGCCATGGTACGCCTGATGATTCCCTCTTTGAGGAAGAGCTTTCTTCATCCCTATCTCCAGTGTTCTTGTTGCAAAAAAAGGCACGAGATGCAAGGTCGTAATTTAATGCTTTGATAGACGCGCCTCAAACACCTGAAACAGAAGAGAGGATACAACATCTTATGAGGCAGCTAGAAAGATATCAGGTAATAATAAAAAGTCAAAAGGATATTTTTTTTTTCTGCATGAGATGAATTGTGATAGTTTGATTTTTAATTTTTACATTGACTAAACTAACAAAAAGTTCTTTTGTATGTAGCGTTTTCTGGCATTTGCTGAACCCGGTGTTGGTGGTAGTGGGACACAAGGGCAAGAGATTGCTCAAGAAACCTCTCGTACACCTTCTACTCCTTTAGGTGCTAGCCAAGAAACACACCCTGCCCAAGCAGACACCCAGCCAACCGCTGAATGTGTTGGCAATGATGAGGCTGATATGGCCAACTACATTATTGCGTTTCCTGGAGCTACACATGTCAGCTCCACAGGGACCATTAATGGCACATTGTTGGTGAACGATGAGGGTGTCCCTATAAAGCATGTACAACTCCCAGGTAAATTTTAATATTTTAACTATTTCATGTACTTTATCTAAAACATATTTATCATGATTTTTGTTTTTAAATTAATGATAATATCTTCTTTTTCTTTTGGTTTTATTCTGTGTAGGAAACAATGAGTTCTACAGGATTCTGGAGAGCCATGCGTTGGTAATTTTTGGCCTAACCATACGTACAGGGTGGAATTCCCAGAATTCCAACCTGAAAAAAGAACTTCTAGATTATCTAGAAGCCCTTTTTGGGGTCGGCACATTTGACAGAAAAGCGGTGGCTCAGGTAGCCGGCAAATATTTTAAATATACCAGGGACACCTATAGGACGCAATTGCAATTTAACCCTAGATATGAGCGTCCTCTCGCAGTTTCAGAGAGTGAGTGGAGAGCACTCATCCATGACGCAAAAGAGAAAAGGGCAAAGAAAGAAGGAAAAATGCCAACTGGACCCGCAAGGTAAATTACAACTTTAATTCAATAGCTTTAATTTTCTCTATGTCTAAAATAAAAGTGTGCTACGCCATATCTGACTTCAATATTTTGATGCTAGGTTTCCTGACACCTCAAAGGAAACCAAAGCTAGGATTGAAAAAAAGGGCCATCACAAGCTAGGCCAGGGCGGCTACTTGAAATTAGCTGCAAGAATTGTAACTAAGTAGCTAAACATCTTATAATTAATTGTATCGCCTTCCAACGTTTTTGTAATCCTATCAAATATGATTAAAAATACACAATCATATATAATGTAGGGTGATGACTTTGGAACAATAACTACAGAGGAAGATAAAAATATTGCTTTCCGTTTTGGCTATCAAGCTGTAGTTGAACGTCGCAGAAGCTTGGGGCAGTCCCAAGATCTACAATGCCTGATAAGGTAAAACATTAACCTTTCAATATTTTTGTTTTCGTCCATAAATTTAATGTCTAACAACTTTGTTTAAATCAGGGGAGCAACACTACCGACGAGGTAAATAACCCAGTTTTAGAGCCAGATGTAGATGATCCTCTCGTGTAACCTGATCATTGTAGTGGGGACCAGGCCGACAATGCTGCTATCAGTGAGGGCCGTGACGGTAATTAATTTCCACTTATAATTTTTTCTAATTATACCTTGATGGTTGTCCTTATAACGTTTTTTGTTTAAATGACAGAGAATGTTTCCCTTGAGGATTTTACCACCAGAGAGGAAGACAGGGCAACAGTCCCAACGGCGACAACTGGTGCACCAGGTAAATAATCTCATTGCAATTTTTTTTATTAATATTACCGAACTAGTTCAATGATATTTAAAAACCGATAATTAAAATTTAATATTATCTGTTTTTGTAGGCGATGCCCCGTCACTGGATGAGACCAGACATCGTGACAACGCAACTAGGTCAGCGGCGACAACTGGTGCACCAGGTAAATAATCTCATTGCAATTTTTTTTATTAATATTACCGAACTAGTTCAATGATATTTAAAAACCGACAATTAAAATTTAATATTATCTATTTTTGTAGGCGATGCCCCGTCACTGGATGAGACCAGACATCGTGACTAAGCAACTAGGTTAGCAGTGCGGGTCGAAATGCACAAAACAGGAGCAGAGCACGATGATATTGATGATGTAATTAGGAGCTTTAGAAATAGGAAGAAGAAAAAGAAAATTTGATAATGTAAAATATTGTATTATTATAAGACAAACGTTACCATACTTGGAACGTTTTTTGCGTTATATAAAAAACTCATTTATCATACTATTTTTATGTCAAGTATTAATTGCAATGTTTCCTTGCGTACTTTTTGTTGAATTGTTTTTTTATTAGTTATTGAATATATTTTTTTTATGCTCATGAAAGTAAAAAATGAAATATAGATTGGGTATTGGGGAATTGAGAGTGATGTGAGGGGGGAGGGGCCATAAGAGCTTCCACCTTCACGTGGTTGGACCTGTTTAGTAGAGAATAATTTATTGGAGCGATTTAATCTTGGAGCGAACCTCCCTTGATCCAGCGTAGCAACAAAAAATTCACTGTTGACTTAGTTGCTACTCTTTCAGATCGTGGGAGGCTTGTTCCAAGTTCATGCGACTCCAATAAATTGTTCTTGAAACGAAGAGGAGCTTATTCAGGTATGTTTTGACATTTTCAATATATGTTCTAACATTATCATAAGAATGCATCTTAGAGTAAAAAATACTACATCAATTACTTGTATTTATTGTATAGATAATGATGGATTTTGATTGACTTGGCAGTGCAGGTACAAATCCTCTTGCATCATGAGCAATACAACTTGTCAACCAGGGTCATGTCCAGATATTTTTGCTTGTGCGCTTGACCAGGTTCGTAATGTCACATTTTGTAAGTTCCTTTACAGTTCATAATTCAATATTAAGCTTGTTCACGATTATTATCTAGGTTTTTTGTATGTGTTTTTTCATCTATTTGATTGTAAGCAACTATGCATGTTTCCCGTTGTTCACTATGATTTCTCCCATTACCACTCCCAGGATGAATCCGACTTTATTGTTACATAGGTTACTTTATTGTTACTATGATTTCTCCATTTACGATTTAATAGGTTACATCATGTAAAGTTGTCAATCTCAGGTTGGTGATGAGCTTTAGTTCTCCAGATTTGGGGCTTTTCTGATATTTTCTCCCTCATGTCATTCCCGCATCACCTCATTGTTTGAGCATGCCAATTGTCTACCACTTGTACCAATTGGCACATGTCAATCTCCGAGTGGTGCCACATTTCACCTATTTTCAGTGAGAGTTTAGGGTTTCTCTAACATAGCTTCAGAAATCCGATTCAGTGCCTGCTTGAATATTGTCACATAATACTTATGGTTTGGATTGATGAGCATGTTCTGAATGGTTGGTTGATTCATAAGAACCACCATAAATCTCCCTTCCTCTAACACACAGAAAATAAAAATTTCTTTGACAGGAGACAGAGTTTCAATACTTTGAAAACAAACTTCTATTCCCTTCAATAACTCAAAAAAAAACTATTACACTACTTCCTCACTGAGAGGGATTACAAAATTATGACTGCTACAAAACGCAGTGCATAAAAACAACTCACTGTCTGTTCAAAACAAACATACTCTGTCTCTAAAACACTCTGCTGTGTTTTTCCCTTTCGCACTGCTGTGCATACACACTTAAAAAGTTACACTCAGTTTTTCACTTTTTACACACTGCTATGTAATAAAAAATTTACGTACTGTCTATAAAAAAAACTACCAAGCTTTTTCGACCTTTTTATTTTTATATGCCGGAACATATAAAACATATTATAATAAACCCTCTTTTAAAAAAAATAAAATTAAAACTAAATTTTATGGCCCACCTTTCATTTCGCATATGATATATATATAACATATGTATATATTAAACTATCAAAACATTAAAGAACCCTTTCCGTCGGACTTCAAAAGTCTAAATACATTGAATTTCAAACCAAATTCGCGTTCCAAAATGGGATGCTGACGTCTGCCTAATTTTAACTCGAATTCTCAATCCAATGTGCCCTATAAAAATTCGGGTCCAGTTTTCAGGTTTTCAGATTCCCTTCAATTTCATGCGATCCAATATTAATGCTCCACGTGTCCTCCTTTTGAATTTACAAAACTGTCGGGTAAATTTCTGTTTGTTTAATTTCTGGTTGGTGAATTGCGTTAATGCTGGCTGTTGTGTTTAAATACAATCCTATACAGAAATATGGCCGTGGCCGTCTACAAAAAAAACTTGCAGGAATTTTAAATGCTGAATTAAATTTCTGGATGGCATGCAAGCAACCTCCAAAAAAAAATGTTGCTGCTGCATCCGTCCTTCTGCTGCAGCAGTTGAAGTTAAAATTCAACAGCACAGGGTTTAATAAATGAGGGTGTAAAGGTAACTTTTTGTCGATAGTACTGGATTAAGATCATCTATTCATTTTTGTAGGGTCTTATGGTGTTTGGTTTTTTAGTTTTGGGTTGGGCTTATTGAGTCTAAGATAGTTTTTGAGTGAAAAAATTGCTATCAGGTATTAAAAAATTTTGGTTCTTTTGTCAAAATTTATGAGCTTGTTAGGAAATACAAAACTCACAATGGTTGTATCTTAAATTTGTGGAAAATAATTTGAAATGAAACCTTTTTGTTTAGGTTGTTGCAGCAGGTGCAAACCCCATTCAAATTACTAGGGGCATTGACAAGACAACAAAGGCCCTTGTTTCGGAACTCAAAATTTTGTCAAAGGAGGTAAACGCTTGCCTTTTGAGTAGGCTGGTTTTCCTTTTTGCTGATGGTTTGGTGTATCTAATTGAATTAGTTGCCTAAGGTATTTTTGGTTGCAAACTCTTTTCATTTTTCATACAGTATTGGCCTTGTGGAATACATTTGATTGTGTGGTCTTGTTAGATCTACAACATTTGTAGTTGTTTAGTCTTATGGCCGAGGTGCAATTTTATTATGGAAATAGTTGATGCAATATTTTCATTTAATCCTTACTGCAGGGTAGCATGTTGAGAAGTTTCTTGTGAAACATTTGGTATTCAAAATGACACTTGATCCTATACAGCATCATGCACTTGACTTCAAAAATTCATATTCAAAGTGTGCCAGACAATTCTTGCAAAATTTCAAATATTTATGTTGTTTTAAACCATTATCTTTTTCATGTATTGGATGCTGAAAATGTGAAAAAGACTTTGGTATGAAACCAACTAGTGAATAATTTCCAACAAAACAACCACTTCCAAGACATGATTTAGAAGTAGAACATATGTACTTATGAAGCATAGAAAGATATCCTTGATGCATTGTCAATATTTGGCTAGGGTTATTTTTGGAGAAAATAACTCCTTATTCCTAGAATAGTGATCTTCAATACAAGTAAATGCCAAAGAAGAGAGATCATCGTGTGACGCAACAAAACTGAAATTGGACCCCTAAGGAGAGCTGGTGTGTCTACAATCGCTCTGTCAGCATTTTCCCTTGGTTTACCCCGTTCTTTTCCTCCAGCCCGAGTCTTAATTGACTTCTTCTTTCTTCGGGTTTATTTATCAAATTCGTAGAATTTGATAAATAAATACTATCCACAATGGTTGGACTTTAATTTATATTCCCGACTTTATATTATCTCCAATCCTTATAACCAATGTTTAACTTTCAAAACTTTGTATTTATACTCCACGTTTCTTTTTAAATAAATAACTTGTAGTGAACTTTCGGCTCTATATTTCACCACCCAGCCTTACAACAATCACCCTCCAGACTTATGCTAACTATCCGCCAATCGTTTAATTAAACAATTTCATTATACTCCGGCCCCACCTATATATATCAATAACCAATCAAACACTCGTATCGTACCTGGCTATCCTCCGCACACCTTAGTTAACCTCCAGGCAAGTTCAACGTGCGACCACCGTCCGATGGCCCTTCTCCAAATCAACGACTCTTGGCAATTTCGCTCGGCTTCCAACGTCGGGCTTTAACGTGCGATGGCGTGGGTTAAACGGTTTTTTTTCGGGGTCACTTCGCCACGTGTCGCATTCCCTATGGAATCGCTCGCGAATAGGAAATACCGCCTACTCCGCAAAAGCGGTGCGATATGGGCAACCCGCTTTTGTGATTCCGCTCGTGGTTTTGGTAGAGGGCTTGACCACGGGTGCATGTCTGGTTCCGCTATCCTTTTTTTTGTTAACTCATGTCCAATCCTTGGGTCAGGTTCTGAAAGCACAACAATTTTGTCTCTTTATTAAGCGGGATTTTAATATGTGTATTATCAAAGAAAACCAACACAAATTTTATAAGAAAATTATTCAAAAGTCGAGCCCGCCGAACTTCAAACGGCGATAAACCATAATTCAAACCAAATTCCCGTTCCAAAATAGCCTGCTGACGTCGGCCAATTTTGTGACGCGAATTTCTTATCAAATTCGCCCTAATATTTTACGGGTCCGGATTTCCACTGCGCGAGCGGCCCAAACAAAGATCCGCTCCAATCAATTTCTGCCACGTATCCTCAATAAAAACTTGCCCTGCTCCCGGCTGCGGGTGCATTCGATGGCGTTTAAGGTGATGGGACATGGATATGGCGATTTCATATCATTCGCATTAACATTTAACGATGTTCAATTAAGTTTTCACATCAAATCTACATTAATTAATTTTTAACACAGTTCAAGATCGGACCTCCACTCCTCTGAGCGATTCCGCACGCTCCAATTTGATCCGGCCTTCGGCTCTCATTATTAATGATCAGAGATTCATTATGACGGCTGTCCTTTGATTGCATTGCAGATGGGTCGACATAAAAAATGGCGTTTAGCCATGGTTTTTCAGACAAGCCGGTTGCTGGATTACACTGTCTGGTAACTGCGATGATAAGGAGAAGTGGCCAGCGGAACTTCTGCCTAGACTTTGCTGCATATTTCCATTTCTCTCGATTCTGTTTCTGTCTGTCTTCCTCTGTTAATTGGAATTCTGCTTCTTCGTCTCTTGTGCCCACTGCGCCTGAGATTGCACCCATGCCTCGCGTGCGTCATAGGATGCGTTGCCGCAGGGGGAGCACTAGAGGTCAATCCCGGCGCGCTCCCTCCAGCACCTCAACAGAGATGACTTCCGGCCAGTCCATTGATTATTACTTAGGTCGATATCCAAATACTAGGAGTGGGCGGGGTCGGCTTGTAGCATCTGGCCACCGTATGGATTCCCCTGCTCCTGGCTTCCCCACCGCTAGTTCACCTTCTCCCACGACGCGCACTGCGCAATTTTCCTTTGATTGCTCTCTCAACCGCCCGCGAATCACAGCTGTAGTAACTGTGGTCTTTCGCGAGGAGGCCCAAACAGAGGAAGAATGCACCCGTCCGGCGGGTCTGAGCTCGAAAAAGGCCGGCCAGCATTCGGACCTTCAGGAGGGGAGCCGTGGCATGCATGTGGAGGTAGCACCTAGCGATCCTGGACCTTCCGAAGGATGGTGCCGAATCGTGGAGGAACCAGCGGAGGAGTAGTTTGGTTAATTTGTTTTTCTTGCTTAGCAGGCCTAGTTAATTGGGCTGCTTTTAGTTTATTTTACTGTGCTGGACCTTTAAGTAATATTTTTGAATTCTGTAAATTAAACGTTCAAGACCGGTTTCCCCGTATGATGGCAGTCTTCTTAATTTTTTGATTTTTTGATGACAAATTTGCCATGAGTATGGCCAGGCAATGTTTTTGACTTCGGTGTAATTTTATTCGCAATGTTAATAGATTAACTTTACTTTGAATTCTCACATGATTAGCGTTTTTCTTGATCTCTTCAAGGATTTTGGGTACTTTAATTTGTATTTGGAACAATGGACGTCGGTACTCTATCTGTTGCTTTACTGTTCTACATACTACTATTTCACTTTCTTATAGATGCCTCGGGAATATTTGAATGCTTTCTCAGATTGTCGATAATCTCCATGTGGACCGTTAATGGATTTTATATCATGTCCCTGTATGTGACATGGGGTATTTTTCTATCATTGTCTGGGGTGGGACTTCCACTTTTCTGGATGGATATTTGGGTTCCAATCTTCAGATGTGAAAATGTAATGACTTCATGGACTGTTTTACTTCATATAATATATTCAAAATAGCATTTTTTTCTCTTCTGAAAAAAAAATGATTAATGTTTATCATTCTGCCTTCAAAACTAGCGATGCTTGTCTATGTTGCTGGTTTATTGATATGGTCTGATGGTCTTTTTATATTTTGGACATATCACACTCCTCACATGATCAGCGTTTTTCTCTGTTCAAGGATTTTGGGTACTTTAATTTGTATTTGGAACAATGGACGTTGGTACGTACTCTATCTGTTGCTTTACTATTCTACATACTGCTATTTCACTTTCTTATAGATGCCTCGGGCATATTTGGATGCTTTCTCAGATTGTCGATAATCTCCATGTGGACCGTTACCGGGTTTTATATCAAGTCCCTGTATGTGACATGGGATATTTTTCTATCACTGTCTGGGGTGGGACTTCCACTTTTTTGGATGGATATTTTGGTTCCAATCTTCAGATGTGAAAATGTAATAACTTCATGGACTGTTTTACTTCATATAATATATTCAAAACAACGTTTTTTCTCTTGTGAAAAAAAAATGATTAATGTTTATCACTCTGCCTTCAAAACTAGCGATGTCGGTCTATGTTGCTGGTTTATTGATATGGTCTGATGGTCTTTTTATATTTTGGACATATCACACTCCTCACATGATTAGCGTTTTTCTCTGTTCAAGGATTTTTGGTACTTTAATTTGTATTTGGAACAATGGACGTCGGTACTCTATCTGTTGTTTTACTATTCTACATAATGCTATTTCACTTTCTTATAGATGCCTCGGGCATATTTGGATGCTTTCTCAGATTTGTCGATAATCTCCATGTGGACCGTTACTGGGTTTTATATCAAGTCCCTGTATGTGACATGGGGTATTTTTCTATCACTGTCTGGGGTGGGACTTCCACTTTTCTCGATGTATATTTGGGTTCCAATCTTCAGATGTGAAAATGTAATGATTTCATGGACTGTTTTACTTCATATAATATATTCAAAACATCGTTTTTTCTCTTGTGAAAAAAAAAATGATTAATGTTTATCACTCTGCCTTCAAAACTAGCGATGCTAGTCTATGTTGCTGGTTTATTGATATGATCTGATGGTCTTTTTATATTTTGGACATATCACACTCCTCACATGATTAGCGTTTTTCTCTGTTCAAGGATTTTGGGTACTTTAATTTTGTATTTGGAACAATGGACGTCGGTACTCTATCTGTTGCTTTACTATTCTACATACTGCTATTTCACTTTCATGGACTGTTTTACTTCATATAATATATTCAAAACAGCATTTCTCGTCTTTTAAAATTTTAATTTCTTTTTTTTAAATTGAACCCTCCGTCGGTCTACCGACGCCTTGTAGACGTCGGAACTGCGACAACCCAGAAACGTTGGAAGAGAGACAGTATGAAAACGTCGGAAGAGCGACGTTCCAAACGTCGGACCACATATCGTCGGCATTGCGACATCTTCCAGACGTCGGAAGAGTGACGTCCAAAACACGGACCACATTTTTAGTCGAATTGCGACGCTTAGGAAGCGTCTAAGAGCGACGTCCAAAACGTCGGACCACGTTTAGTCAGAATTGCGACAGTTTACAAGCGTCGGAAGAGCGACGTCCAAAACGTCGGACCACGTTGGGTCGGAAGTGCGACAGTTTACAAACGTCGGAGGCGCGACGGTTTGTGAGACGTCGGAAGAGTGACGCTTGTTCGGAACGATGGAAGAAGTGTCGATAGTGCGACACTTTTTACGTGCGTTGGAACGGCGACGGCATGACAAACCACGGTTTTTCCACCCCCGAACTGTTGCTCTTGCGATGACTATGTGTCGGAATAGCGACGAATTGGCCGTCGAAATTTCCGCCAAATTCTCTAGTGACGCACCGGTCCTGGTGCGTCTTTCCACAGAGTGCATCGGATACTATGCCCCTAATGATATTTAGCGCACCAAAAGCGGTGCTTCAGAAAATGTTTTTAGTGCATCGTTCACTACATGCGGTGTCAGGAGAGTGGTGTGCTGACTACACTATGCGCCCCGGGGCATATATCTAAGTCAGTGCACTGCCATCCTGCCACCGTACATAGTCATCAGTGGGAGTTTGTAAAAGGCCGCATCACTGATGTGGGCCAAATACGGTAAGCCATGCGCTGACAAAAATAGCCTCCCTAGGGTGGTTATATCAGTTAATGCACCGCATCACCACTATTCAACATGGTCAACGGTGCAGCTAGGTAAGCGACCGCACCACTCTTTATAAGGAAATTTTACATAACACAGTGTGCCTTTGGTACCGCCCTGGAACCGGTGTGGATACCCTTAGCACTAGTTTACCAGGCCGAATCATTGATAATGTCGAATTTCGGTAAGTGGTGCACTGACCACATTACGCACCCTGGGGCGGATATGTCCGTCAACGCACCATGTTGCCGCGATACCGCATTGTCAACGGTGTGGCCTGGTAAACGACCGCATCGCAGTTTTTAGAAATTTTTAAAATAACACAGTGCACCTGGCGGTACCACCCCGGAACCAGTGCAGATACCGTTAGCACCGGTTGTGGTGCGACCTATAAATTTACAGGCAGCACCGGAAACCGGTGCGAGCCGAACGGCTCGAGCGCACCACGCGACAATTTTTTCTTTTTTTTAATGGTTAATTTTAAGGTTTTTTGAAATTCTAATCCGCTAAAAGGTTTAATTATGGAAAAACAATAAAAATGCATGTACATTTACTCGTCGAGGAGGCATATTGGCTGTAGAATTTGCAAAAGAAAAAATTTCCATTGTTTTATAAAATTCAAGCTAGAGATTGGTGGCAATGCACAACAACAGTGCGTGCAATAAGTGTAAAGGGAGCATGAATGTCAGGGTGGATCAAACAAGGATAGCTTGCACTGGTGCTTGAGAGCTTTGTAGCACTGAAAAAAGTGAAAAATGTGGTTTTTTGGCCAGAATTGTTTTTTTTATTTAACCCTGTTTCAGTGCACGGGGTTTTTACTGGCGTACCGGTGCGTTTACTGTACGCCACCCCAAGTCGTTTCTGTTTTCGCGCGATTTTATGAAGCACCAGGGAGGCATACCTATCATGCACCGGTGCTCTACAGTAATATGATGCATTGGGAACGGTGTCCGGTGAGCTAATGATTTGTGCGGTTTTTTGGCCATAATTTTTTTTTATTTAACCCTTTTCCGGTGTTCTACGTTTATGGGGATCCCGGTGCGTTTTCGTCATTCTGACCCGGGAGATTTATGTTGCGCGTGCTTTTTATGAGGCACCGAGGCTAACAAGTTGACAAGCACTGGTGTTGTTCCGTAATTAAACGCACCAGTGTTGTGTGTACAGAGCGCACAGTTTCCGATGTGCCAATGTTTTGTGCGATTTTTTGGCCGTAAATTTTTTAATTTAACCATATGTTGGTGCGTCGAGTTTATGGGCGCCCCAGTACTGTTGATTTATTCCACACTGGGTGGTATCTGTTTTCGCGCATGTTTTTGGAAGCACCGGTGTGGTAGATATGTAAGGAACCGGTGTTGTACAGGAATATGACGCATCGGGCAGGTGTGTTAGGAGCGCACGGTACCCGGTGTGGCTATGTTTTGTGTGGTTTTTTGGCCATAATTTTTTATTATTTAACCCTGTGCCGGTGCGTGGGGATTTCAGGGCGGCCCGGTGCGTTGGCGACCCAGTGCATTTAAGGGTGACCCAGGTAGTTTCAGTTTTCGCGCATTTTTTTATGAGGCGCCGGTGCACAAGTTATGTGAAGTACCGATGCTCTATGGAAATACAACGCACTGGGCAGGTGTGTACGGAGCACACGGTGTCTGGTGTGTCAATTTTTTAACTGCACCGATGTGTTCTCATTTTTAACACACCGGTGCGTTTTACGGTGATAAGAGCACCAGACGAAATACATCCACAAAAACCTCTGCCCGCCAACCTCCTCTAGGAACTTCCGCTAGAAACGAATGTCGAGGGTATTTTTATAAGGGTTCCTCAAAAACATCCGCTAGAGGGTTTTTTCCTTGTAGTGAGGACAAGTTCCTAGACTCACAAATAGTTGTCACTTAGGGGAAGATTCATCCTTGTACAAGATGTACTACAAAAAATGGGAACGTACTAGGCACATCTATTCTGCCATCATGCTTCCATTATCCATAAATTCAATTCTATATTGGAAAACTTCATATGGGTGGGACAAAAACTTATTGGAAAATATCACCTCACCAAGATGGTTAACATAACAACCCTGAAGGATGTTGGAGGATGAGGATTATTGGATACTAATATATTTAGAAGGACACTCCTTTTAAAATATCTGTGGCATGGTTTACATACGAAATGCCTATGGCGGGACATCATTTATACAAAATATCTGAAAAGACAAAATATCATAACATGATGCAGGTCAAGCACACTTGGGAATACAAGTGGATCATATATTTGGAGAATTTTTGAAATATTTAAGGTGCATTTTCTTCAGAGACTTGTTTGGAACTTCAGAAATAGTTCATTGATTATTATCGAGTCAGATTTAATAAAGGATGTTGCTGACACACAAAAAATATAGGAACACCTCCTGCACAGTCTGCACACCCAGGGAATTTTCTTCCTCAATTCAATCATTGCTGCATGGAATGGCAACACCCCTATATGGAAACTAGCTGAGGAATTAAACATCCCTGTGGATCAGTCCTTGGAATTGGATACATATATATGTACTTTCAGATAGGCAGGATTATGCTATGGAGGCATGGAGGATCATGTCACATGGGAAGGCACATTGAACGCCAAAGGGGCGGTGGTCATAGACATATACAAGGAAATTATTTGAACTACCCGCAGACTACATGAAATATGGTACAAAAAGGCATGGAAATTACATATTCCACATAAAATTACATTGTTTAATTGGCTGGTGTAGCGTAATTAAAACCTCATGTGGGAAAATATTTGCAAGAGGGGTATATAGGGCCCAAGGAGATTTTCACTTTGTTGCGAAGCAACTAAACACAACTCCCATATCTTTATTGAATGTCCAATCTCACACTTAATCTGGCAGGGTATTTTCCATTTTCTAAATTTACCTTACAGGAGTTTCTCCCACATCCAAGAATGTTATACATGGTGGTTGGAGTGGGGGGGAAATCACAAATCCATCCCATACTATACCATATGGGAAATTTGGAAAGCTCAAAATGCACACATATTTGAGAGTTCTTAGATTTTACTCATCACATCGTCCAAAAAAAACTCTCTGGCTTGATGGAAATGATTCGTCTCAGATACATTCTCGGGACCTTTCTCGTCGATTCATTACACACCCCATACAATTCCTTGTTGTTTATTTCGATGGTGCGGCCTAGAGACACATTTGTGGATGCGGTGTTTGGCTATGGTTGGATCACAACACATAATGCATGATACACTAGAATGGTGACTCGGGAACTAACACGAGGGCAAAGGTCCTTACACTTTGGATTTTACTTTGGTTTGCACAACATCTGTCCTTGAACACACTACATGTTTTTGGGGACTCACAGGTACTTATACAACATCTGACCAGGGGATTTACCTTCTCACCTCCACATCTTCAGGCATGGATGACTTAGATCACATTACTCACAAACTCATTCCAAACCATCATCTTCACTCACATCTTTCGGGAATGAAATAGGGAGGTTTATTATTTGTTAAAGAATGGCATCACTATTGCTTATGGAAACAATGAACATCCACTATGCTCTTATGGTTGATGGGCTAATACTGGTCGAGGGCACAATACCCATTCCTTGATTTTTATCTGATGGTCTACTTGCATGCAATTTACTTTTTCCATGCTTTTATTTGCCTCTTTCTGCACAATTTTGGAATTTTGGACTTTATCTATTGGATACATATGTGTCACTGAGCTCTTTAAATATTGGATTATGATTGGCATACATGCATATCGATTATATGATGGGACAACCATACTATGCATATTTTCTTTATATCTCATGGATCTTCATACAAAATTGGCAGAATGTTATTCTCTTTGAACATTACATATGCATTGGTACAATATATATACCATGTTTTTTTTGTCTGGAAAAAAAAAAAAATACACAATTTAAATTTTTCTTCGTTCTAATCAAATGCTTGAGATTTTCCCCTTCCTATGTTTTCTAAGATCTTCTTTAATTCTTTTCTCCTTGTTATTTCTCACGGTTCATAAATATGGTTTGTTAAGGATATTGACGCTTTTAAAACATACAATCAATCAAAGCTACTAGCAATTACTGCTTATCTATAGAATATTTAATGTTTTATATGCTTGGATTTAAATAACTTTAATTTTAAATGCGAAAGTTTTTTCTATTGGTTCAACGTAGTTTCCATGGTTATTAATAACTATAAGCTTTGTTGATGTTCTCAGCCCTTGGTTTTTTCCTTGACCATGGTCAAGGCTTTAGGGTTTTTTCCTTGACAAATGGTATTTGTTTGTCACTCAGAGGTGAAGGTTTCGTAAAAGAGGTTCTTTGTGGTAGTTTAAAGCATTTTACATTGGTTGTAAGCCCTCGAAGCTTCTTTTAGGGAAAAATGAATGTATTTCCTATCCTAACTATAGCCATAAGATAGGAAAACCCCATTAAGACACATTAAGACACGTTAATGAGGTGAAATACTCATAACAATGCTCATATCTAATACGAAGGTCATGAATCCCTTATTGAAGTTCTACATGGTAGTTTGAGCCCTCTAAAATGACATTAGTCCTTAAATTCTTTATTTAGGGCTTAAATGGACAATTTCCCCCTCAGCCATAATTAAGACCTTAAGCTTGATTCAAGTTGTGGAAAGCCTCATAATCATGCCCATATTTTGCTTGGAGGTGAAAGAAACCTAGTGAGGCTAGGTGTGGTGGTTTAAGGTGTTGTTCATGGCCCTTGAGCCTTAAAGATTCATTTCAATATTATGACCTTTATTTTTCTCCTTTGTCCATGGTTAAGGCCCGAAGGCCCATTTGTCATGTGAAAAATCTCCAAATGGTTTCAATATCAAACTCAAAGGTAAAATATGCTATAAAAGAGTCCTATGTGGTGGTTTTATGCTACATATACTATTTTCAGGCATCAAGAAGTTTCATTATAGCCTAGCTCTCTTGTTCCTCCCTTACTTGTGATTAAGACATTGAGACCCATACATCGTGTGCTAGAACCCCTTCTATCACCGATATATGTCACTTAAATGCTAAAGATAGCCTATAGAGGATATATTTGGTGGTTACAATAGGTTTTAACCCTGTACAATTAATTCATTTAAATATAGTCTTAATTTTAAAGTAGAAAAGATGCAATGACGCACACACACACACACACACACATTAGAATTGATATTTTACCCTATGTTGGAAACATAATCGTTATAGATTATGTAAATATGTACTATTCACTTGAGAGTAAGGCAAAAATTCACAAGTGAACTTGAATAATCACGAGGAATCTTAAGACTGAATAAAAGGTAGCAAAAGAGCCCGAGCAAAGAAATAAAATTTTCTAAATTAAGAGTAAGGTCGGAGGAAAATGTTGTAATATAATTATAGATGGCAAAAGTACATAGAACTTGGTGTCTACAGAGGTTATGGAGAAACTAAAGTTGAAAATTTTAGTCCATCACAATCCATATCATAGTCTTATGGTTAAAAAGGGGACATTAGATTATTGTAACTTAGTAATGTTTCTTAACTTTTAGAATTGGAAATCTTAGAGAGAAAGTATTGTGTGACATAGTAAAAGTAGATGCATGCCACATACTTATTGGAAGACCATGGTTAGTTGAAAAAGAGGTTTTCCATAATGGCTGAGAGAACACCTATGAATTTAAGAAAGATGAAAAGCAATATAAATTGGCACCAGGGATGGAAAATAAAATAACAGCTATAGAAAATAATTATGTGAATGTTGGAAACAGTCAAATCATGTTGTGTTCAACTAAATAGTTATTTAAGGAGTATAAAAAGGCAAGTTTTTATCTAGCTATAGTACCAAAGAAATCCCAAGAGAATGTGAAGGAAAGTAATGTGCCACCGGAGATTCAAACTTTGTTGAAAGAATTCAAAAGAATTGTTGTGGATGAATAACCAACAACATTATCTCTGTTAAGGAGTAATTCTCATCAAATTGACTTGATTCCACAGTCAAGTATACCAAATAAGGCATTTTATCATATGACTCTAGTAGAGAGTGAAGAGGTGGATAGATAGGTGCAAGAGTTACTTGACAAAGGATTGATTCGAGAGAGCTTGAGTCCATGTGTCATTTTAGTAGTGTTGACATCGAAAAAGGCTAATGAATGGCTAATGTGCACATATTCACGAGCTATCAAGAAGATCACCATCAATTATAGGTTTCCTTTACCAAGAATGGATGATCTTATGGTCTATTTGAGTGGGGCTAAATATTTCACAAAGATTGATTTGAAGAGAAGGTACCATCAATTTTAGATAAAGGAATGTGATGAATGGAATACCTCCTTCAAGATAAAATATGGACTATTTGAATGGTTAGTCATGCCATTTGGGCTAACTAATGCTTTTCGTACACTTACGTGACTTAAGAATGAAGTATTGAAACCATTCTTGGGAAAATTTGTTATTGTAGACTTAAATGACATATTGATTTTTAGTAGAAGTAAAGAAAAACACTTGGAGCACATGAGGGAGGTTTTACGCCAATTAAAGGAGGAGAAATTGATGATCAATTTGAAGAAGTGTACATTTCTATAGACAAAATTAGTATACATGGCTTTTTCTGTTTCCAATGAAGGTATGAAGATGGGTTCAGAGAAGGTAAGGACCATTTTGGATTGGCCAACACATAATTCAATTTTAATGTGAGAAGTTTTCATGGAATGGTGAGTTTCTACAGGAAATTTATTCAAAATTTCAATCAGATTTGTGCACCCCTTAATGAATGCATGAAGGAAGGAACTTTTTAATGGAAAATAGAAATGATGAATTCATTTGAAGTTTTGAAGAAGAAGGTAATGAAACAATAATTTTAATCACTTTCATACTTTACTAAGGTATTCCAACTAGATTGTGATGTAAGGGGGACATCGATTGCAACACTTTTGAGCCAAGAAAGAAAACTAGTAGTGTTATTTAGTTAGAAATTGGATGAAGCCAAGAGAAAGTACTATGTTTATTATTAGGAGTTCTATGCTATTGTGAAAGCTTTGAAAAAGTGAAGAAATTATTTTCTACCACGAGAGTTTTTTTTATTTACTGATCACAAGGCACTACAATATATTAACAATCAAGGTAAATTAAACCAAAGAAATTCCAAACAGGTAGAATTATTCCAAAGTTACTCTTTTGTATAAACATAGATATGGAAAGTCAAATATGGTTGTAGATGCATTGAGTATAAGGATACTGTTACTAAACACCTTGTCCATGGAAGTTGTTAGCTTGGAAAGTATGAAAGAGTTCTATGAAGGGGATGTTGATTTTGTAGAAGCTTGGATAGCTTGAAAAACCCCCTGGAATGTATACAAAACAATGTATTTGGATTATTATATCCAAGAGGGATTCTTATTTAAGAATCGGTAGTTTTTCATTCCACAAAGTTAAGTGAGGGTGAATCTCATTAGGGAGTTGCATAGTTGAGGTCTCGGTGGACATTTTAGCATTGACAAAACCACAATGTTGGTGAGAGAGAGATATTTTTTTCCTTGCATCAACAAGGATATCAAGAAATTTGTTGAATTCTATAAAGTTTTCCAATTAACCAAAGGTAGAAGTTAGAATACAAGAATTTATACTCCATTTTTAGTACCTAAGAAGCCACGGGGAGACATAAGTATAGATTTTGTCTTTGAAGTTTGGATTGCCTACGACAAATGAAAATATGATTTTGTGATGGTTGTAGGAGATGAATTTTCAAAAAATGCATAATCATAGTGTGTAAGAAAGAAAATGACACTACTAAATCGGTTGCCTTAATTTTTGAAATTGTGAGGTTACATGGGCTACCAAGGAGTATTACTTTTGATAGAGACACAAGGTTCCTTGATCATTTTTGGAGGACACTGGAATAAAATGGGTACTAGGTTACTGCATATTTTGGCTTACCATCCACAAATAGATTGGCAAGTCAAGGTGGTAAATAAAAGTCATAGAAATATATTAAGAAGTTTGAGTGGAAAAAACCTTGATTAGTGCGATATTGTTTTGGCACATGCTCAGTTTCAATACAATGATTCGATGAACAAATCTACATGTAAATTTCCATTCCAAATAATTTATGGAAGGTCACCTAATGAGATTGTAGATCCGATTAAGTTATCGGATTTGGAGGACAAAAGGAATGTTGATGTAGTTGAGTTTGCATAAAGCATACATGAAATATGCGAGCAAGTGAAACATAAGCTACAATGAAGTAATGCCAACTATAAGATAAGGGAAGATCTGTAAAAGAATATTAAATTTTTTGAAGAAGGTGATCTAGTAATGGCCCATTTACGAAAATAAATATTCCTTTGGGGTACATACAACAAACTAAAATATAAGAACTTTAGACCATGCATAAATTTGAGGAGAATTTATGATAATACTCTCACTAATATTTAATGTGGCTGATCTATATGAATTTCATGAATGAGAAAGAGATGATGAAGAAGGAAATCTAGAGAAATGTGAGTAATAGTTACTAGTAAATCCAATTGAGGAAGTAGAGGAAATTTTGGCCAAAAGAATTGGTGCGAAAATCCAGATTAAAGAATATTTAGTGAAGTTGAAAAACAGAGATATTGATGATGCATAGCGGGTTTGTTATAAATATTTAGCATTCCTACGAGGTTGAGTCATCCTCTCAAGTAGCTATCCCATGAAATCGAAGCTCATGTTTTTCTCACATGTGGTGTGGTGTATGATGTAGGAACATCTTTGGGTTCTAGAAATCTGCATCAACCAAAACATTTGATTTTTGAGCCAGTCTATTGTTGATAATAAAGTATTGCAAAACCATTGTTGTTTCTCTACACTACAGGGTTTTGTTGCTATTATGAGTTGTAGCTTGGTGTGGATAAGTTTTGGTGCTTGACAATTATTCAAGAGTAATTAAAATGGTTAAGGAAGATAAATGTCTTTTGGACTAATCACATCATTAAAATTTGATCAAAAAAGTTAAAACTACCAACTATTCATTAAATAGTCAAGTTAAAAATACCAACCATAGTTACCTGACAAGAGAAAATAAATAGAAATGAAATGGTTTCAATTTCCCCATAATGGACATGAAAATAATTGAAAAGGAGACACAAAAGTTGGAGGTTCGAAGGGCAACCAAGAAAAGGTAAATAAGAACTGCGCACATAGTGGAGGACAAGCACGTTATTATAGAGAAGCCTACGTAGAATAAACAAACCAAAAAAGGATTGTAAGTGGTGTGATGAAAAAAAGATGAACTCTCCGAGTTTGTATGAGTCTAAAATTTGATTGAATAAAACAAGGTTTCATTTCTCTTAAAAATTTTCGTTTTTGTTAAATTTGTTTCATTTTCCATCAGTTATAGTTGATAATTATTTTTAGGAAAATGTTTGTATCTATGCTCTTTGATAGCACCACGATAAATGCAAGGCAGGAAAAATCATTGTTCTTTTCAGAGCTAAGATTAACATAGTTCATTAAATCTAGGTATATAAATTGTTTTTTTTCAAAATATCAATTAATAATGGCTAGAATGGTGGATTCTACATCTTTTTTAAATATGTTGAAATTAGTGTCTTAATTTTTTTCAAGTGTTTGAATTCATTTATATATTCTAAAAAAACATTTAAATATAAAAATATAGAATAATTAAATTACTATTATTATATATTTTCTTTACATTTTCTTTAATTAGGTAAAGATATTTTTCTTTTTAATTTTATAACTAATATATTATTATAAATTTTTAATGATTTTTAATTTAGTTTTTTTTAATCAAATATTTTGAACATTTTTAATAAGAAAATATAAGCATTTTGTAATTTATTCCATTTATTAATATATTAATTAATTGATATTAAATATTATTTTTATTGTATAATTTGAATATGTTTAATAATTAGAAATATATGTTAATTGGAATTATCTTAAGTGGTTTGGTAAAATAGCTGTTATTTTCTCCACTAAATTCAAATCTTAACTATTCACATATGAGTCACAATGCTTGAATAAATATTGTTGTAATAGATTTACACCTATAAATATTTATGAATATCAAATGGGTATACTTCTAAACTTTTTAAAATTATCAAATTCAAAAAATAAAATATTTACAATTTATAAACTTTCACAATCAAATAACAGAGTAGTCTAAAAAACCCACAAAATAACCCATAAATTCCGACAAGTTTATGAAAAAATCTGAAAAACTATTCAAACACAGGTGCCTAAGGGGTTTTTGATAGTACTGAATCCATTTCCACCATCAAAAAAACTATTCCAACACAGGTGCCTAAGGGGTTTTTGATAGTACTCCATTTCCACCATCAAAAAAACTATTCAAACACGGGTGCCCAAGGGGTTTTTGATAGTACTGAACCCATTTCCACCATAAAAAAAAACTATTCAAACACGCGTGCCCAAGGGTTTTTGATAGTACTTAATCCATTTCCACCATCAAAAAAACTATTCAAACACTCCAACTACCTGATTTTTTGAATTTTCATAAACTATTTGAAAATATGGGTTATAGTTGTCCAACTTCTTTGGGTGCCCAAGGGGTTTTTGATAGTGATCCATTTCCACAATAATAAAAACCATTCAAACACTCCATTGAAAATCTGGGTTCTAGTTGTCCAACTTCTTTGGGTGCCCAAGGGGTTTTTGATAGTGATCCATTTCCACCATCAAAAAAACTATTCAAACACTCCAACTACCTAATTGGTTTTTGATAGTGATCCATTTCCACCATCAAAAAAACTATTCAAACACTCCAACTACCTGATTTTTTGAGTCCAGACTATTTTGTTGCTCCTCAAATAAATGCCCTTCTCATCTATACTCTTCAAATAAATGCCCTTCTCATCTATAAAATCTCGTCCATGCTATTTTGTATTTTGTTGCATCTGCTACAACTCCTCAAATAAATGCCCTTCTCATCTATAGTCCATGCTATTTTGTATTTTTTTGCGTCTGCTACAACTCCTCAAATAAATGCCCTTCTCATCTATAAAATCTCTGCTATTTTGTATTTTGTTGCATCTGCTACAACTCCTCAAAAAAATGCCCTTCTCATCTATAAAATCTCGTGTATTTTGTTGCATCTACTACAACTCCTCAAATAAATGCCCTTCTCATCTATTAAATCTCATCCACAACTCCTTTCCTCATATAAATGCCCTTCTCCTCATATAAATGCCCTTCTCATCTATAAACCCATGTGAAAGTGATGTTATGTAGACAACTCCTCCTTTCTCATCTATAAACCAGTGTGAAAGTGATGTTATTGAGCCCAGAGGCTCATCTACAACCCAATGTGAAATATTGAGCCTCAACTCCTCATATAAATGCCCTTCTCATCTATAAACCCGTGTGAAAGTGATGTTATGTAGACAACTCCTCCCTTCTCATCTATAAACTAGTGTGAAAGTGATGTTATTGAGCCCAGAGGAGTATGTCAGCATCTACAACCCAATGAAGGTAATGTGAAGGTGATGTGGGAAGTGATGTTATTGAGCCCAGAGGAGTATGTCCGCATCTACAACCCAATGAAGGTAATGTGAAGGTGATGCGTAAGTATGTCTTGCTCAACTTGTGTCGTCTTCAAATAAAAAGGTGTGTAATAAAAATAAGTGATGTGTAACAATGTAAGTATGTATGTTTAATTAGTGGTTCATATGACCTAATATACTTTTATATAAGTAATTAAAAGTAAAAAATATATGATTAAGATGTTTAAACTTTATACTTCTTAAAAATATTTAAAAATATTATTTAAATATTTTTTTTGAAAGTCTATGTTAATGAACTTATATGAATATCAACTTCATATATATAAAGATGTTAAAATTTATATTTTAATATTGTATATAATAAAATATCCAATACAATTTATGAATAAAATATTTTAATATAAATTTAATTCTTTTCGCTTAAAGATAAATCTGAAATAAATTTTGATGTAGATGAAACTATTACAAACTCAATATGAGCAAAATAGATACACCATTGCAGCAGACTGATCACAACCTAGACACTTAATTTAATTTTAACTCATTTTACAATTCCAATAACCTTAAATATAAATTTGATTTATATATAAAATTCAATAAAAATCAATATATAATTTTGGTGACATCTTTTTGACAAATGGGTTTCCATCCAATACAACAGTAAGGCAATACAACAATAAATAAGGCTAACACGGAAATATATAAATAAATTTATAATTTGAAGCAAATCTGATATCGAAAACAGTTCAAAGCTCCAGGACAAATTTGCGCTCCTCTCAATCTAAGCTCCACTGCACTATACATAATTTTACGTAATTTCACCAAATGTTTGAGCGCTTAACATTATCTGAGGCTACACCTGTAGTGTGCAGATGCTGCAACGCTTTATAAACCACAACTCCATGCCATAATTCACATAATTCACTTGCGCACTTGCATACTCCTTACTTTTATGAGCCCATTAGACATGAATGCTGTTCCTCGACACACAAAAAATTGCAGACTTATTCATGCATGGCGAATATCAGTGCTGAATGATGTAAAGCATCCATGATAATTTCAGATTATTGAATTACCATATAAATATAATTTAATTCGATTTTTTTTCAGAAATCTAACAGATATTGATTTCACTCATATTAATCAAGCTTTCGCAATGTTCTGCAATCTTGAATATCATTACATATGCTCTTAACAACGCTCAGCAGAGTTATTCTGCAATCTTAAATTTCATTACGCACGCTCTTTACAACGCTCAGCAGACTTTGCTAGTTTAGATCAGAAGATTGCCCTCACATTTCTCTTAAAGGATAAGTATGTAGATGCTGAGGATTGTTTTTTTTATAAATAAATTATGTTGTTTGCTTTCTTGTTGCCTTAATTATGGAGGTTGACTCAAGAATATCTAGAGAATTGAATCCATATGTATATAGAATTGAATCCATATGTATATGTAAAGAGTATGTGAATTAAATCATTATAATTGAATTACAAGAACTCCACCAATTAAACTAATATTTAAATTTAGAAAATTAAATCCAAATAAATGTGGTTCATTGGCTTTCTAGTTGGCTTAATCTGGGAAAATATCTAGAGAATTGAATCCATTATTTCTACAGAGTATATAAAGAGTATGTGAATTGAACTTAACTACAAAAACTCCACTAATTAAACTAACATTCAAATAATCCAAATAAATTATGTTGTTCATTGAATTTTCCATTATTTCTACAGAGTATATAAAGAGTATGTGAATTGAACCATTAAAAAAATATGTGAATTGAACCATTATGATTTAACTACAAAAACTCCACTAATTAAACTAACATTCAAATAATCCAAATAAATTATGTTGTTCATTGATTTTTTTTGTTGACTTAATCATGAATATTGACGTCGAAAGTACCTAGAGAATTGAATCCATTATTTTTACAAAGTATATATATGTGAAAAGTATGTGAACTGAACCATTAAAAGAGTATATGAATTGAACCATTATGATTTAAGTACTAAAACTCCATCCATTAAACTAACACTTAATTGAATCCATCATTTCAACAGAGTAAAATTACATACATGTAAATTGAACCATAGAGTATCTAGAGAATTGAATCCATTATTTTTACAAAGTATATATATGTGAAGAGTATGTGAACTGAACCATTAAAAAAATATGTGAACTGAACCATTAAAAGAGTATATGAATTGAACCATTATGATTTAAGTACCAAAACTCCATCAATTAAACTAACATTCAATTGAATCTATCAGAGTAAAATTACATACATGTAAATTGAAGCATTATAATTTAATTACTAGAACTCCACCAATTAAACTAATACTCAAATTCAAACATCCCAAATTTCAAATATCTGGATTAAATATCATTATTATTACTACTAGCAATGCAGTATCTATGACAATATATTGCCTCTTCTGTGAATTCTACTCGTTTACTGGCATTCCATTTTAATTTCTCCTCGAACCATCTCAGGTCTATGGTTGTTTCCCACAAAATCCTATGAGTCAATGAACAATAGTAAAAAAAATGGAATCAATAAAGAAAACCCATCGCTAAAGGAGATTCTCATGACAGAAAAGAAATGAAATGAGCGCGCAGTCCTACTTAACAGACAGATAAAAAAACTAGAAACCACGAAAGAAAAGAATTAAAAGAATCAGAACCATTATATAAATTGCCTTTCATAGACATTACAGTCCAAGCAAAGTGTGGCTTCTTGATAGAGGAACCTAACATGCTGCATTCATAGACATTCATTGCTTCATTCCTGGACATGATTTCTCATGGATACCACTGTACTCAAAATGCAAATACAAGATACATCACAAATACATACAGACAGCAACTAAAATCAAAGAATCTTTAGCTCCTTATTGACCTACTACTACTGATGATCACCAGTGGCGCTGTTTCTGTAAAACCCCAACTGATCCTCTGAGCTCGTCAAGAGGGACCGAAGAATCTCGCTGCTGTCGTTGGAAGCCCACTCCATCGGATCCACAGAGCTTATGAGCGGCCGAGGAATCTCATGCACGACAATCCATCTGTTGCTGAAAGCATCCGGACTCTTTATACCCACATAATTGACAGAGAAGGGTTTGTTGTCGGTGACAACCAGCGATTGCCCGTGGAGGAGAGTCTTCAGTCTTGTGCCCGCAGGAACTCGCACCAGATCTGCCGACGACAGCCTCATGTTGGGAACCACATGGTACCTCACATTGTTCGAAAATTCTTGGCCTTCGCTTGAGAAAACGGAATCGTCACTGAGCGTAAAGATGGTGAGGTTTTGCAGGCGCAGAAGCTCAGGGGACTTGATGCGCATGGCCAAGGCAAGGATGCTGTAACCGAGATCTCTCAGACTCAGCGCCGCATCTTGGAGCATGAAGGGCGTTATGACATTCAGGGGATGCTCAGGAACAGGGCTAACTGATGGTGATGATGATGTTGACATCATTGCAGGAGCAGCTGGAACAGGGGCTCCAGCAGCTGTGTCATAATTACTGCGATCAAGATCAAGATCAAGAAGCAGCTTGTCCACGCCATGGATGGTTAACAGCCCGTCATTGAGGATGTCAGGATGCGAGACAAGAACTCCATTAACGTACACTGGATGATACTCGGCCGGCATCTGAGTGGAGGGAGAGATGGAATCTTGGCGGCCATCTCCGTTCAAATTACCAGTGACGACCAGGTTGCAGTGAGAGGCAAGGGCTTCCAGCATTGTTCCGTTGGGCAGCTTTTGCAGATCGGCGTAGATGAAGAGGCCCTTGGCGATGTGGTGGGAGAGGAGATAATCAGCTGAAGATTTTGCAGGGGAGGAATTGGGGGAATTAAAATTGCGGAAGGCTTCTTCTGTGGGAGCAAAGAGAGTGAGGGGGCCCTTCTGTCCCACCAAAAGATCTTGGGAAGACTGCAATTGCGTGGCCAGAGAAGTTAAACCCATGTTGCGGAGAATCTGCACGAACTCTTCTTGATCGTGGCTATCCTGGAAATGAACAATTGAAGATTCAGCCACTGCATCCACATAATTCCCGTCAGAGATACAGAAAATCGCCATAGCAGTAATCACAGACAAAACTAAGCGCCCACACTCCATTCGAAGATCCAATTGATCGAAAACAATCTCAGAGCGCCTAAGCAAAATGCAAAACTGTTCGAAGGCACGAGAATAACCGAATTAATGAGAAGAGACACGAATTGAAGGGAGGTTTACCAGAGATATGAGGGCGGGAACGGCTTGTAGGTGTGTTATATAGCCCGTGGGCTGTAATTTCTATGCAAATTCTTGATCGGTTAATCTGTTATTGAAAGAGACAGTTCTCCAAGTAACAGAGGGGGGGCAAACTCCAACTACTGCAGCGTACATCTTTGTTACGTGGTAAAGATATAACAACCTTGCATTCCTTCGTTTCTTTTAAAAAGATAAGTTAGTTAAACAAAACCTTTATCAATTTAATTTTAAATTAGATTATCATCTTAAGAAAAGACCATATCACTCAATATTGTGCATAAAATTAAAGGAGGTTCACGTTACCCATTACCCATTATTATGGGGTGAGGAATATTGATTTCGGTTGTGTGTGATGTTGTTAATTAAGAAAATTACATGGACAAGGAAAATACAATTAAAATTTGAGTTTTTATGTATCTTTTAAAGAGTGTAGCATGGTTACAATCACATAAATGTCTAAGAACAATGACAACAATGACAATTTTTAGAGGGTATAAGGTACAAAGCAAAGAAGTTCAATTTTTTTGGGGGTTTTTAAAATGATATGAAATAAATTCTGAACAAAGAAAATTATGAAGCATCTATCAGCTAAAGATATCATTGGTACTTGGGATAAACGACTTTTATCAGTGAGTTGTTGTAAAGATGAGCAAAAATTGAATTACAAATAGAATTGATGTATCAATGAATGTTGTGAAACACATTTTCTAGATGGCTAGTGTGGTCGTGCAATTCAAGACTAAGCACATAGCGGTAGTCACATTCAAGGAAGGAATCGTTGCATTTCGTGCAATGCTAGATGTTGTCACTTTATTAGACAACCATTTTCATGCATTGCATCCCATCAATACTAAGGGTGCATGCAAGGTAGTAAAAATATTCCATGTTAATTTCTATGGCAGTAGCACGAATGACAACCCACTGATCTTTCTCGAAGTGAGACAATGCAACAAGTTCAAAGATTGTTTTCAATTCAGTGAAGGTGACGATGCATAGAAACTTGTTTCTTGAAACCATTGTTGGGGTTGACATGTTTCAACAATGTCTAGGTTTATATGAAGGCAAGTGGTGGGGATAGTTCCAATAGTCCTTCCATTGAACTCGACGACACAACTCCCTTTGATTGCAAGGACTAGAGTGGTTCATGAGGTGCAAAGTTCAAAAATTTTGTCCCTTTTAGCATGGCATTGTGCACCCCATAAGGTGACATCATAGTTGTAGCCTAACATGTCGTGCAAGGCGAGAGTTTTCTTGGGAGTTTATGAGCCATCATGCCGACATATGATGTATTTAGGAGAAGTCGAACTAACAACATCAACAATGTCAATAATTGAGTTGATAGTTGCAATGCTAAGTGAACTTATTAGCATAAAATGAAAGAAATGGGTAGGAATTGACTAATCATCATGTATGCATTGAGACACAGTTGATGAAGAGAAAAGGGGGATTTTGAACGTGCTATTTAGATGATTGTCGTTGGGACTGGGAACCTTCATGATGCCACTTGTTATTATGTAGATTTGACCAATGTGCATGAGATAATTCAACGAGACTCCCAAGTCATTAAAAACATATATGTGGATCTCGTCATTGTCACTATCCTATTCACTGTAGAAAGAGGGAGGTATGGGTTTGGGCATATAGAAGTCCATGCCTATTAAATGCAGAAAGACACGACCTAAGCATACCAATGTAAGACGCGAGTTAAATATTGAATGCGAAGTGTGCGGTATTTGGAGAGAGATGAGCACAGAGATATGGAGGACATTTCTTGGGATTTGGATTTGATCAACCACATGTTAGGGTTCAATTGTTCCACATTTCAAATTTTAATTTGAGGGAGGCGTTTTGCAATTATAGTTTGGATGAACAATGCAAGCCCACCTCAACCTTGCAGATAAATGCCTAATGGCATAAAAATGTAAGCTAATAGACTATTTTATGATTTAACGACTTTGGTTGCAAGTTGTGGCCTTGGGTAAAAGGAACACTAAGGAAGAGAATGTATTCAAATTGGATGAGAAATGTTGTTACTAGGAGCAAATTCCTTTATATTTGACATTATGTGGTTTTCATGAAGGGAATTATTAGATTAAAATAATATGTTATGAAAATTTATATTAAGTTATAAGTATATAAAAAATGATTTTAGATAGTTTTATAGCATTTTATTTATGAACTAATTTTCTTACGATTATGATCATCAATTAAGATAGATGATATTTTATTAGTTTCTATCAAAGTAAGACTCCCAATCTATTAGGTTGGTGACCATTGTTAGTTTAGCATTGACCAATACAACTTATAATGTTTAAATTTAAAAAATAAATGTTTATTTTGGAATATTATTAAAAAAAAGTATTTTTCAAATATTGATTGAACTCTAACTTAAAAATCTTATTGAACCTATAACACGGGAAACTTTTACATGTAAATGATAAATATTTTAAATACTAAATAATGAATGCATTCTAGTGGAAGAACAATGTTGATATTGAAATAAATTCAATCATGAAATAATCTAACCCGAAGTCCAAACATTGAATTTCCATTTAACGTATATGTCATATGGAAACTTTATCATATAGAAAAATTTCCAAAGTCCCCAAATCATGTTTTGAGCACATAAAGACTATAATTACAGCAGGGTTATATTCACAACAAGATAAAAGATTTAATCCTATGGTAAAAGATCTCATGGTTAAATAAATAAAAACAATTTTTTTTGGTTGTGGGTGTGTGACATTATGTGAATGGTAAGGATTTAACATATGATTGGTATGGAGTAAGGTTAAGAAAATTAGATGTTGATTTTGCTTCTGTGAAAAATCCTAGATCTGGATTCCTATTGCAACAAATCTAAATTACTTCTTCTCTTATTTTACATAATTATTCCATTTCAATGAAATATTGAAGTAATTATTGAAGCAACCTACAAAAATAATATTGCGGAATAAATATAAGTGCCGAAACAATATGAACAAAATACAGTGGAAAAAAACCACATTTCACACAATTATTTTTGGACTAAGTCCCCGGAAAAACCCAACTTGGTAAAACCGGTGCAACAGATTTGAGGGTTTGTATTATTAAGAAAAAAAATCTTGAATATAACTAGGGTGCCAACATCTGGCAAACCCTTCATAGAAATCTAGACAGAAAAAATAACTGTGAGATATACCTCACTCAGCAAGTCTCTGACTGATCAAAAATAGTGCTGGCGAAGCCCTCACTGCCTCTACGTGATTGCTTGCGCTGGATCTGCATAAGCTTGTGTGGGAAAGCTTGAGGAATTGCATCACCCTTCTCTGCAGCTGATTTGGCTGATTTGAAGCTAGATCTTGGCCCTCCTGACTCAGAACCCCGGCCTCTAGCTTTCTCTGGAATGACTTCAAGAGACACTGCACTGGTTCTGTGTGATTCTCTGTAGGAATTGCGTCACCTCTGCAGAAAAATGCGATGTCTCTCTTTTGCATAGATGTTGCCTCACTCTGAAATGTATTCTTGGTCCACCTGACCAATCTCTACTTCTGCCCCTCTCTGGATTTGATCACTGAATCAACTCACTTAGCAAACCCAGCCCTAGTGATTTGTTCTTGATCAAAAGTTGTGTCTCCTCACACAAATTCGAAAATGCTCAATGGCTCAAGTGTCAAGTGTATTTTCCATAGGCCCCTCACCCTCCTTCTTATAATATTTCGTTACCCTTCAACGGCCAAGATTAAAACATAATCAAGGGCTAAGATTAACTTGGAGATGATCCATGAATTTATCTAGAAGATTCATACTTGATTTAATTAATACACTTTAATTCATCAAATTCCCTAAGTTTAAACTTAGGAAAACATTAAAAAAATGATTAATTAATTAAATAAAATCATCTCTAAGTGGAATTTTCCATTAAAACCATTTCTGGGTCTTATGGAATATATGTGTCTTAGCCTATATATAAAATTACAAGGCTAGAGCACATTTGATGCTACCATAAATCAACACTCCATCTTAGCGAGGAAATTTCTCTAGCAAAACACCTCAATGTGCTATTGATCTGACTTTTGGAACATCTTTTGTTGTGTTGTTGATGCTGCTCACCAACACTACACAAGAATGTTGCAACTATACTATTGCTGACCTCTGCATGATGCTGCCAACTGCCACTGTACTACAACTCCCTCTAAATTCTGCAAACATGCTGCTACACTGCGTGAGCACTACTCTTCTCTGCACTGCACCACCTGTGCACCGCACTGCTGCTGCTCCTCTACTGCTACTTCCAAATACCACTGTACTGCAACTCCCTCTAAATTCTGCAAACATGCTGCTGCACTGCGTGAGCATTACTCTTCTCTGCGATGCACCACTTGTGCACCGCGCTGCTGCTGCTCCTCTGCTGCTGCTGCTCAACTACTGTTGTTGTTTCACTGCTAAACTGTTACTAATTGCAAAAAATAAAAATAAAAAAATTGGACAAGTAAATCTGCAACTGAAAAATAAGACTGACTGCTGCTATTTTCTGCACTGGATCTCTGAAAATACTGCGTTGTTGCTACTATGCACTGCGTTGCACCAATGTGCACTGCGGTGCTACTACTCAACTGGTGATGTTGTTGCTCCCTCTCTGCGTTGATCAGGCTCTAGTACTGCTAGTCACTACACTGTCTTCTCATCTTCTGCAGAAACTATCCATCATGCTACTATCTTTCGGTTGGCGTAGCTCACATGTGATCCAATAGTTCGGAAATACTCAAGGATCCTGCCACTTTGTAGATTTTGGATCTACAACTCTAAGTCAGCCCATTTCTCTCCTTTCGGAATATGAGATAACATTGCACAATCTTGGCAGCTCCTGCTTGTTGATCTTCCTTCTCCTCTTTATCCTTTTTCTTAAGATGGCATTGTGTGGCATAATGTCCCATTTCACCACACCGAAAGCACTTGTTCTTGGACATATCTTTCTTCCTCTGCTTATGTTTACCCTTTGATGCAAAGGCAGCATTATCTTCTTCCTCCTTTTTTACATTCGACTCGCTGCTGCCATCCTCCAAATGGATCTTGAGGAGATCTCTCAACTCTTCTTGTTGTAAAGCTACCCACATCGCTTCCCATCCTAGAAGTCTTTCTCTGCCAAAATAGTTTGGACAAAGACCTGATAGTCCTTTGAAACTGAGTTCAGAGTGAGCCTTACTAGATCTGAGTCTCTGGGAGTAGCTCCTACTATTGACAGCTGGTCTCGGGTATCCTGAATACAAGACAAGAATGAGTTAAAACGCTCTCCCTTCTTCATCCTGGTATTACACATCTTCTCTTCAAGATACATCTTCCGCTGCTCGGAAGAGCCTTGGTATAGCTTTTCCATCCCTACCCACATTTCTCTAGCAGTGGCTTTGGCTGCTATATGAGGTACGATATGATCCTTCACCCCATCTAGGATCAAACGCTTGGCTCTAGCCATATTCTTCTTGAATTTCCTCAAGTGTGCTGCATCCAAGGGTTCTCCAACTGCGCTTCCAATGAGGGCCTTTATATCATGCTCATCAAGGAGAAAATCTATCCTTGATTTCCATATAACATAGTTGGAGGCACCCTCCAATCTATCTTGGTCACGCAATCCATTGTTGGCCATCTCCTCAACTGTCGATCTCTTTCTCTAACCCTGTGCTCAGCTAGACTTACACACTCCTTGTGGAGTAAGTCACTTTTGTTGTTGCACGGGGAAAAACTGAGTTTATTTGAGTAAGAAACTCTCTGAGATAAAGAAATCCCCAACTGTGTTTTTCATAAATTTTCCGACGCTTATGCACAAGCTCTTACTACTGTGTAGTAACTGCATCCTTCAGATACGCTACCTCTTCTGCAACTAAAAATCTTACCCCTCTGTTAACTCTCTTAGAGGGGGGCTTTCCTACACTGGAATGCCCTCCTGGCCTTGACAGCGTAATTTTTTGGGAGGGTATTCTACTGATTATGCAGATCCTAGACTCTTTAGCGCTGATATGTTGGTTCTCTTCATTTCTCCTGCACTTCAGCTTAAATAAGCTTTGATACCATGTGAAAAATCCTAGATCTGGATACCTACTGCAACAAATCTGAATTAATTCTTCTATTATTTTACATAATTATTCCATTTCAATGAAATATTGAATTAATTACTGAAGCAGTCTACACAAATAATACTACGGAATAAATCTAAGTGCTGAAACAATCTGAACAAAATACAATGAAAAACAACCACATTTGACACAGTTATTTTTGGACTAAGTCCCCGGAAAATCCCAACCTGGGAAAACTGATGCAGTAGATCTGAGGGTTTGTATTATTAAGGAGAAAAATCTCGAATACAACTAGGGCGCCAACATCTAGCAAACCCTTCAAAGAAATCTAGACAACAAAAATAATTGTGAGATATACCTCACTTATAAAGTCTTCGACTAATCAAAAACAACGTTGGTGAAGCCCTCAATGCCTCTGCGTGATTTCCTATGTTGGATCTGCATAAGCCTGCATGTGCAAGCTTGAGGAACTGCATCACCCTTCTCTACTGCTGATCTGGCTCATCTGAAGCTGGATCTTGGCCCTCCTGGCTCAAAACCCCAGCCTCTAGCTTTCTCCGGATTGACTCCAAGAGACACTGCGTTGGTTCTACACGATTCTCTGCAGGAACTGCATCACCTCTGCAGAAACTTGCGTTGTCTCTCTTCTGCGTAGATGTTGCCTCACTTTGAAATGTATTCTTGGTACACCTAGCCAATCTCTACTTCTGCCCCTCCCTAGATCTGATCACTAAATCAAATCACTTAGTAAACCCTGCCTTAGTGATTTTTTCTTGATCAAAAGATGTGTCTCCTCACACAAATTCGAAAACGCTCAATGGCTCAAGTGTCAAGTGTATTTTCCATAGGCCCCTTACCCTCCTTCTTATAATATTTCGTTGACCCTTCAACGGCCAAGATTAAAACATAATCAAGGGCTAAGATTAACTTGGAGATGATCCATGACTTTATCTAGAAGATTCACACTTGATTTAATTAATACACTTTAATTAATCAAATTCCCTAAGTTTAGACTTAAGAAAACATTAAAAAAAAATGATTAATTAATTAAATTAAATAATCTCTAAGTGGAATTTTCCAAAACCATTTATGGGTTTTATGGTATACATGTGTCTTAGCTTATATACAAAATTCCAAGGCTAGAGCACATCCGATGCTACCATAAATCAATAGCTTCATGGTAATTGGACAATACTGAAATTGCATTTATATAAAAATGCTTATATAATATATTAATTATTTTAAATATATTAAAAATATATATATTAATTAATTTATATAATATTTTAAAGTAGGAGAAAGAATTTAAGTTTGATTCTTCAAAATTTTGTCTCTATGGTTAAATAGAAGGGAAATAAGTGCTCCAAGATCACTATAGGTGGGTTGGCTTAATAGGTCAAGAAGATTGGAAGTGTGCCAAATGGTAGGGAATTGAGAGTGAATGTGAGTATGAGTTGGGCAGTCTAAAAGGGAGTGCTTTTCATCTTCCACGTGCTTAGAATCGCAAATATGACAGATTCTATCGTTCCAAGGGTTCTTAGGAATAAACCATCACTCGGTCTCACTCTGAAGCTCGTGGGAATTAGTTCTTATCTTAGCGACGCTCATTTTTTTCTTATTGTTGGACAACATAGAGATATCATTCTGATTATCAAGGATGGGGTTGATCACTTCCTTATAATATCTTAGCTTCCTTTTTACCCTCCATCTCCTGATCCTCCCACAACTTGTCCTTAAACTTGGAGGCAATAATTTTTTTTATATTATCTTTTCTTCCCATAATGAGCTCCTCCTTAATTCCCCAATGGTTGAGCCAGGACAGGGCACCCTTATGCCACCCACACTTGAGGTGAAGGTGAGGGTTATGACTACAGTTAGAAGCAATTTTAGGGAGCCTTTTTCATTCCATGTTGTCAAGCTTCTTCTTATACATCAAATATCTAAACATAGTCATACTTTTAATGGGGGGAAAACCATATTCGATTAAGAGAATAGGATAGGGAGTATTTCCCTTGACCTTAAGGTTGTATTTTATGAATTTCTTTTGAATCGGCTCAATCTTCCTCCATGACTCTTTGGATATACTGCAACCCCAAAATTCACATCCGTATAAGACAACAGGGGTGACAAGGGTCTCAAAGAGGAACCTCTTTTTACTCCAAATGTAAAGATCGACTAGCTTACAATTGTTTTCAAGCTCATAATAATCTTTCCAACCCCCAATAATCCTTTTATCGATTTTATCATTCCAGTTTAGATGATGAGGGAAGTCAATGCCCAAATACATATAAGAAGAAACTTGTTCGAAGCACTGGTTATTATTCACGAAACTACCATGGGTGATCTTTTTGGATTTAATGATCATGACTTTAGTCTTGCCGGTATTAACTGTCATACCCATCTTGGAGCAATAGTCATGAAGAATTTGGAGATGCTTGCCAAGTTCATCATGGCTTTTTGCAATAAGAAGGATATCATCGGCATAGAGGAGAAGATTAATGAGAACACTAGCAAGCTCGATGCCCTTGCACCCTGCAGATTCCAGACACTCCTCTAGCTTATCGATGTATATGCCAAAAATGGTAGGGGATAGGGGACACCCTTGCTTAACTCCAATATTGCATTTAATGTCTTTAGACCACCCCTCATTCGTCTTAAGCTTGGTAGTGATGGTCTCGTAGAGACAAATCACAACAATCCTTAGCTCAGGAGGGACCATGATCTCTTTAAGTCTCTCCCAAAGTTTATCTCGAGGGACAGTGTCGAAATATTTTCTAAAGTCCACAAAGCAACAAAATATATTAGATTTACTATTGCGACATTCCTCCGCAATGATTCTAAGAGTGACCAGATGGTCAACAGTCAAGTGGTGTCTCCTAAAACCAAATTTTCCTTTAGCTATTTTTCCTTGGCTTTCAATCCAAAGGCTAAGCTTCTTCTCCAAAATGAGCCCATAAAGCTTGTCTAGGATATGGTTAACCATAATGGTTATGTAGTTGGATGGAACACTCTTGTCCCCATTTTTAAATATAGGTACAATAAAGCTTTGTGTCTAAAGCTGAGGGAAGCCATGCATTATAGCCAAATTGAGAAGCTTGTGGAGATAAGGAATGAGGATAGATCTTCCCATTTTGAAGATCTCAGCTTGGTATCCTTCAATATCTTTGGCTTTCCCATTAGCAAGCTTATTAATACTAGACTCAATGTCGTCAAGAGAGAATATGTCCTCCTTAATTGGAGTGATTAAGGTGATGCCCATAGTGTCTAGAGAGTCATACAACTTCTTAAGATAGAAATATTATGTTTTTCTAACTAATTTATTAATTCATTTTATATTGTAATTTATTAATTTAATTGGTATTGTAATTGTTAAATAAAATAAATAAAATTATACATTAAGAGAAATTACATCATCATTACTATCACATTATAACGGTCACATTTTTGTAAAGGGTTGGTTCAATATTAAATTTGTCTCTGAAGAGGATTGCAAATAAATCCTTTTTAGAATATGGTATTTATATTTTTAATTTAAAATGAAATTTATATTTTTAATTTAATAATTATAGTAAATGAAGTGATTTACTCTTTATTTAATATCCATAAAATATTTACCTAACCTATGAGATTTATCATGTATGTAATGTAATTTTTTTTTTCTTTTCTTTAGGTTGTTTTGAAACATTGATATTTATTTCTTAAAAAATTAATATCTTAAAAAAAATTATTTAAATTTGGAACATTAATTTTTAAAAATTTATGCCTATTTTAGAATAGGGAGTTACGACATTACAATCGGGTTTCGTATTGTGATGTTTGCATGCTACAAAATCGATCCAATGTCGTGTTGTGAAAAACATTATCACAATATGACAATTAATACTCATTTTCACAATGTTACATTACATCACAATTTATTCAATGTCACCTCTCAACATTAGAAGATTACAGTTTATTAATTATTAGTCCTCTGGGTTCATAATATTAATCCCTTGTGTTAATTAATTCCTTGGGTTTTAAATCCCTAAGGTATATAATATTAATCCCCTGGGTTTACTAATCCTTTAGATTTATAATAACATTATGTTTTAATGATGTGATGTTTGAATGGTACATAAATCAATCCAACGTCGCATTGTGACAAACATTGTCGTAATGTGACAAACAATATGAAAATAATTGTTAGAACCTTATATTTCACTGTAATTTTTGCAATGTCACATTGGGACACTACAAAAGGGATTCGTGTTGTGATGTTTTCATGGTACAAAAATTAATCCAACGCCACATTGTAACAACATTATCGCAATAGGATAATCTAATACTCATTATCACAATGTTACATTACATTGCAATTTATTCAATGTCACCTCTAAAAAAAAAGGGTTTATTAATACCTTGGGTTTATTAATTCCTTGTTTTTATAATATTAATCCCTTAGGTTTATAATCCCTAAGGTTAATAATATTAATCCCTTGGGTTTTTATTCCTTAGGGATTAATAATATTAATCCCTTAGGTTTATAATAACATTAACGTTTAATGTTGTGACATTTGAATGGTGTAGAAATCTATCCAATGTTGCATTGTCACTAACATTCTCGTAATGTGACAAGCAATATGACAATAATTTTTGGAACCTTACATTACATTGAAATTTATTGAACATCACATTGCGGCGCCACAATAGGGTTTTGTATTGTGATTTTTGCATGGTACAAAACTCAATCCAATGCCACATTGTGTTAAACATTGTCGCAAGAAAACAATTAATTTGATACTAATTGTTGCAATGATACATTACCTTGCATTTTATTCAATGTCCCCTCTCAACATTAAAAAATTAGGGTGTATTGATCCCTTGGGTTTATTAATTTCCTTAGGTTTATAATATTAATCCCTTAGGTTTATAATCCATAGGGTTTATAATATTAATCCCTTGGGTTTTTTTTTTTTTTTTTTTTTTTTGTAAGTTAGGCTATTATATTAATTTGAAAAACAAAATGTTACATAAGCTACAGGTGGGGGTGGCAAGATGCACTTAGCCAATCCCAGCCTTAGTTACTCCGTTTCAGGGCTACCTCGAAGGAGGAAATCGACCCAAACAAAACTTAAGACAGAAAATTACAATATGCGAGGTAGCAATAATGTATCTAAGTAGCACAAAATATGCAGAAGAAAAAAAACACTGATGGTGGCATGCTTGACAAAAAACTTGGAAGATTCATGCAGTTGCGCAGGCCTCAATATTCATCTTCATCATCGCCATTGGGGACCTCCTCCTCAATGGGGCAAGCCGGTGCCTATGCAGCCGCTTCCTCCAAGTCTGCCACTGAATGCCTGGGTTTATGGACCAGTGCACATAGGATGGGGGATTTCGGATCAACTCTGTCAGGGATACGCGTCCAATTTCTGTCGGAATCCATCACCCAAACATTCGATTCATCGAATTCCTTCTCCTGAATCGAAAACGAGTCAGTCTTGCGGAGCTGGGGGTGCGACTGGTGTGCTATGGTTGACTTCTGCAGGTCGCACCTACCCCTTTGTGCAGCTTGCATAGGTGTTGCTTCCTCCTGTTCGGAGTCGGGGCTCTGATGCACACAAATATCAGAGGAGGAGCCTTCCATTGACTCCAGATGATTGTCCTCACCGCGATGATAACGGCTAGGGAGAGCCCCTCTCTGACCCCCTCGGATGGTTCTCTGGCGTAATCTAGGGGCCATTGCACAATGAGGCAGAGGGGGGAAATAAAGGGATGGATATGCAGTAGGGGTACAAATGATGCTAGGGATCAGGGGGTTGGAAGGGTTGGGGAAGAGGTGCGCAGATTGGGAGGTAACAGCCCATAGGGGTCTGTGCAGCACAACATTGGGAATAGGGTTGCGCGACCTTTTGAAATCGAGGAAGTGCCAGAGCACAGTTAAAAATACGAAAGGCAGAGGGAAAATACAGTGGGTTTCTCAGGGTTGAGATCTCATCCTTTTAAGGGGGCTTGGACACATGCGAGGAGGATGGAAATGAGTATGCCTCGCACACAGCTGCGTGCCATGATTGATCTCTTGAGTAAGCTCGAGGGAAGGGAGATGGCTAATATACAGATCAATCATGATAATCATTTATGGTGATGGATGCAGAAGGGTGCCCTGGATAGGGTGATGTAGTGTCTAGCGCCTCATCATCATACCTTGTTATATTAGTCTCATACGGATGGCTAACGGTTTGAGGATCCACAACAGGTGAGGCACTGTGCAGAGGATCTCCATCCACCGGGTGTGTGAGAAATGATTGTCATTCGTGTCAGTTTTGTCACCCGCATCCGAGGAATCCCTTGGGTTTATTAATTCCTAGGTTTATAATATTAGTACCTTGGGTTTAATGTTATTTCCTTGGGTTTATAATCCCTTAGGTTTTTTATATTAATCCAATGATTTTATCAATCCATTGGGTTTATAATATTGATCCTAAAGTTTCTAATAATAATTTTAGGGCTTAATGTTTATTTTAGGTTTTATAATATTTATATTTGGGTTTATAATATTAATCATTTGGGTTTGTGACAAATATTGTCTCATTATGAAAATCAACCATAGTCAACCATGGTCCAGTGTCACATTGTGACAAACATTGTCTCAATATGAAAATTAATCATGGTTAACCATGGTCAACCATCATCAACCATGGTTAATGATGGTAAACCATCGTCCAACGTTACATTGTGACAAAGATTGTCTCTATATGAAAATCAATCTAACAATCATTATTGCAATGTTACATTACATTGGAATGTATTCAATGTCACATTGTTACATTACAAAACTTGGGTTTAATATCGATTTATAATATTAGGGCATTTTAATATTGAGTTTATAATATTAAAGTTTAATATTAGGTTTATAATTTATACTAGCACAACCACATTAATAAAATGTGGTTGATATATGCCCACATGTGTATTCTCTTTAAACCATTATATTAACAGTTGAAAAATATGAAGTAGGTTTTAAAAATCTATTGCAGCTATTGCCATATTCTCAACATTCTTGGAAATTGAACAACAAAATCATTAATTCTTTTAAATTAATTTAAATAACATTTAAACAAATATTGTTATTTTTATCAAACAAATATTATTTTATTGTCATGTTATTTAAAGTATTGTTACTGTTAAAATATTAGTTAATGTTACCAACTCTAAATTGTATTGTAACCATGAAGAACCTTATAATCACATAATATTTGTATGTTTCTTTGATTGTGAATGTAAACAATCTATCTGTCAACCTCCATTTAAAGAAACAAAGAGTATGATCTTCAAACAATAATTCTAGTGTTTTAGATCAAAAATTGATCTTTTGTACGATCCTTGGTCTCCCCATTGTTTCACATACATCGAATCATTGGAAACCATGATAAATTATCTCCAAATAATGTCGTGAAAAATTGTAGGAATTGTTGCAAATTGAGGATGGAAAACGACTATGCAAAGAAATTTGTACACATGAGATGATCTGTCATGTCACTATTTGGAAATTATGAGAGTTGTTCCCGTCACATCAATTTGAAACCTAAAAACTTGCTACTCGAACCACTCACACTGAGTCATGGAAGCCTGGTATCACATCGAATTGCACATTACTCACAATAACATGGACACAAATGAGAATGAAAATAAGGAAAATAGAATCATTTCAACTACCTCAACGACCACGTTATGAGTTGTTCATGCTAGATTGTGCACACCATCAATCAATTAAATAAAAATTGTTATTAAATCAAATGTGCTAAATGAGATCACCACCGTAGAAGGGTTCATCAGACAAATAATATTCCGCTGATATCAAATCCCCTCCATTCATTTTTAAAAAAATTAAGAATCTTTTAGCCCACATCCAGTGTGAGTACGCTCATGAGCGTAAATATTCGGTTTAATATTAATATCAATATTAGGTTTAATTTATCATATTAATATTAGGTTAATATTAATAATAATATATTATTTATAATATTAGGTTAACATTATTCTTGATATTATGGTTGACCATGGTCAACCATGGTTATCGATGCTCAACCATGGTCAATAATGGTCAACCATAATCAATCATGGTCAAACATGGTTTATACTATTAATCCCTTGGGTTCATTGATCCATTTGATTTATAGTAATAATCGCTTGGGTTTATAATATTAATCTTTAAAAACTTTAGTTACATTTTGAACATTAATTTTAAAAATGTTATGTCTATTTTATAATAGAGTATTGTGACACTACAATATGGATTCGTATTGTGATGTTTGCATGCTACAAAAATCGATCCAACATTAAATTGTGACAAACATTTTTGCAAGATGGCAATTAATTACTCATTTTTGCAATGTTACATTACATCACAATTTATTCAATGTCACCTCTCAACATTAGAAAATTAGGGTTTATTAATCCTTTGGGTGCATAATATTAATCCCTTGTGTTTATTAATTCCTTGGGTTAATAATATTAATCCCTTGGGTTTACTAATCCTTTGGGTTTATAATAACATTCGAGTTTAATGTTGTGACATTTGAATGGTGTAGAAATATATCCAACTTCACATTGTGAACAATATTGTCACAATGTGACAATAAATATGACAATCATTGTTCGAACCTTACATTTCATTGAATTTTTTTAGTATCACTGTTAGTGTAAATATTGCAGGAAGATGTACCAAAAATTCTTTACTTAAGTCATTGGTGACAAGTGACCCTAACAATAATATGTGGTTTTTTAGGCTTCAAATGTGCAATAATAAAATGAGAAAACCCTCCAGCAAAAAAATTGTATGTGATCCAAAACATAAAATAACAAGAAATATTTGTTGTAATAACCCAATAGAGAAAGTCTTTTAAAATTAATAATATTTTATTAATAATACCTGGTGAAGGAGATCTATAACAAGGGTCTCCAGAATCCCCCTCTATGGGATGGGTCATTTGATGTCCTTTTGCTTTAGCGATCTATTCTCTCTCTTAATGTGTGAAAAACCCAAAACAAATAATGGAATTCAAGTGAGAGCTCAAATTCTAGAAGACGATAGTGGTGACGATGATAGTGATCATGGTGAAAAATAAATGGAAAGCCCTCTTATTTATAACAAACTATTGGGTTGATCTCTAGAATGGGAAATAATAAAATAGTATTGACCAAATCAAGATCTAACTGTTAGGAATACTTTATTATATTTTTTGGAGAAGGAAAAGATATTCAAAATGGTCAAATATATTTATTTAGAAATAATCAGCAAATAAATTTATTTATTATTTATTTCACGAGGATTAAGAAATGTGTGAAATTGAAATAATTATTAAATAGCAATTTAACAATTATTCCAAAAATAGAATCAAGGAACAATAAATAAATAGCAATTTATTTAATTATTCCTAGGTGATTTAGCCAAATTTGACAAGGAATAATTATCAAACAATGATATAATAATTATTCCCAGAGAAAATTAAATAAATAATGATTTTATTCAATTATTCTCATGTGGTTTTTTAATTTTGATAGAAAATAATCAAATAAAAATGGCTTACTAAATTATTCTCCATGGTGAAAGTTTTTTTACTATGGTAAAATTAATCCTACATGGTGTATTTTGATCCACCTAATTAAAAATGGCTAGGTGATCATTTTTTGGTGATAAAATATTGCCTCCCAATGTATTAGTGTTAGGAGAAAATCGTATGATTGAAATATGTTGTAGGTTACAATTCCACAAGGCACCAAAGGAGAGAGAGAGAGAGAGATGAAGCGCCAATACAAGGAAGGACGAAGGAATGGAGGGGGTGAGACCTACGAATCTGATAAAAGTCTCCTTTTATTTTGGAGTACATGATATCAAATGGGGTGGGGGACCATACCCTTACGCGTCGAGATAACTAAGTACAAATAATAATGTTGAGCCCAATAATGTGGGACTGATCTATAAAGTACATGATATGTTGGCATCAATGGGCCAAACAATAATACAATGAATCCCATATACATAATGCACCTGGAAGAACAAATGGCAAGACTAATTACAATGACATATGAGTACATGAGACATAATTCCCCTCGATATGACATGGTGAGGGGGAATCAAAACCAAAGAATCCCTGTTGAACAAGTAAGGCATCTGAAGATATGAATGGATCATTTGAAGGAGACATACATGTTGTGGTCACTGCAAGCGACTGAAATTGAACCCATCATATCTATGGAACTTCATCCGAGGTTGGATCTTAATCAGTTGAAATCCGGGCATGTGGGGGGATAATTGAAGTGACACCCCCTCATGAGGTCTAGAACATATCACACACACCAGGGAATGCTGGTATAATTTTCTGGATCACCGAACCATCAAGTGTACGATTCACAATTGTGCGATAATGAGATGGAGTTGAGCACATGAGAAATAACAAAATCAAAGGGAAATTATGATTCCCTTTGCTTGATCTGAGGCAACGAACAATGATGAAAGATGGACCCAAGGTAAATTTCCCTCTAGACCACACTTCTAGAATAAATGTGATGAAATCGACAAAAGAGGGCCTACCAGAGTGGAGGTAATGAGGAGTGCTCAATAAAGGAACAAGAGATCATAGTAAAGTGGTTGATGGACTGACACAGGGGATGATGATGGTAGGACACTAGATGACTGGTGGGTGGAAGACTCTCCTTGTCAGAGCATAATATGCATGGTTGACCTGGTAGCGACTAAATCTATTCTAGAGGGGATGGCCTATTACTCATAAATATAATTTTCAGAGAAGAAGTAGTATAGCTAGAGGAAAAATATGAGAAAAATAGGATGAATGTGATGAAAATATGGATGGAACATTGTAACTACACTCAATTGGAATCAAAATAGACTCCATGAATGCAAGGGTGACTCATCTCAAATGCTCTGAACAAGGGTCACTCGATGATGCTGTTGGGCACAACCCAACTTGGCCTAGATTTTGGCAAAGACTCTGCATTTTGAGGAGAAAAGTGCGTAGTGGAGTGTGCAACAAAGCACCATTTAAGGAATTAAATGTACCACACAGTGTCGAAGCCCCTCATTTTTGTAAAAATGCGCGATTTTGTAAGGGATCAATGGTTCTGGGACCATAGTTGCTTGTTTTAGGGATTTCATGGTATATTTGACGATGTAATCGTATGATGTAATAGTATATATATAGGATAAACTAATAAGAAGAGAAACATAGATACACACATAGAGATTTATGGGTGGAACATTTTGATCTATGTTTTGTAGAGAAGGGAATGCTCTATAGCTGAGTGCGCAGAGGCCTAGAGGAGAGTTTGCATATTTGTGCGCATACAACCTGCAGCTTAGTGTGTAGATCAAGAACTGGTTGTACTCAAAGATTCATTATAATAAGAAACAATTTTGCGGATGATATTATGGTGTTCTTGTGTGATCTATGTGTACATTTTCTTATTATCTATTATAGAATACCAGTATTACAGTTGCATTTTACTTTAGGATAGTATTGGTTTATGGTTTTATATGGCATGTTGTTGTGATTAATTGAATGTGGCGAAGTATTTATAAGTTGTAAGAATAAGATAGTATAATAATACCACATCTCCCAATCCCTCAAGGTTGTAGAAACCTGGTTCTGCATCCACCCATAATCACTTCGAGTGAGACTACTATCTTCTTGCAGGTCGTTTCCGAAAGGGTTAGTGATTAGGGGTTTTTTTGGTGTGCAGTATAGATCGAACCTAGGTCAGTCCAAACGAAGCCAATATATGGTTTTGTTTTCTGGATTCAGCCAATAAAGTAAGTATTTTAAAATATTTTCTATAGATTTGTATGAAATTGTTAAGAGATCAAAAGGTTGTATAAGGGATTCATAAGTTGATAGATTCTTGTGCATCCCAAGAAACACCGTGAAGTGATATGCGCACAGTCAATAATTTTCATCAACAAAAGAGAATTGGAAGTGAAATGAGGCTTAATGCGCAGATAGGAGAATATGAGATGGATCAAGTTATTCTGGATTTGGAATCTGATGCTAATGTCTTGACGAAGAAGACCTGGGAATTGATGGGTAATGCAAAGCTACAATGGTCACCTTTTCAGTTAAGGATGGAAAATCAACAAAATATCTTCCCTATGGGAAGAATAGTAAGTGTCACAATGGATATTGAAGGAGTTCACACTAATTATGGTTTTAATGTAATAGAGATCGTTGATGACAATAACCATTGTCCTCCATTTCTTGGACTTGACTAGGAATTTGAAAATATGTTCATAATTAATCTGAAGAAGTGACATATGATATTTGAAGGAAAAAATATGAGAGTAATTGTTCCCTTGGATCCATAAGAATGAGTAAGATACACAGAACCAATCAAAGAAGAATATTGCACAACTGACATAAACAACATCTATCAAATGACAATGAAGGAACATGATTGGGTTAACCCTACTGTAGAAGGCAAGTTGAGTTGGGAGCATGGTAGTTCTTGTACCTCAAACTAAAAAGAAGAGTTGGAGAACTGGAAGAATAGGCTACATGAAGTATCCACAAGGAACTACTTAAGAATTACCAAATCACTTCGTTGTATGATATCTGAAGTATGTAACTTGCCTTCTTATGATGGCTTAGGTGATGTGAATAATTTTCTTAATGACTATGAAGAACAAGTTCCAAAAAATCAAAGGTTGTTAGCCTTGGATATAGCCCTGAAAGCTACCCTTGCTAGATAGTGGAATGAACACAAGAAGAATATAGGAGGTTGGTAGGAATGTCGAAGGCTGATGTGGATAAGGTTTGGGTAGATATAAACAACGATGGAGATAGAGTATGATGGTCAAACTAGTCCTAGGAGGCATATCCAACTATGAATTACAACATGGAATGATATTCCACAGCAAGAATGGGTACATGGATTCATTCATACATTAGAGACAATCCCTAAGAAATGGTACCTAGAAACATAGCTTCGACATGGTACCAAGAATTGGGTAGACATGGTTGATGGATTAATATTAAAATTCATCTTTGAGGAATATTTCACATACATAGATTTTTCCCTTCAGACAGTCAAGAAGAAGATCTTTGAGAATGTTACCCCATTGACATGGCAACAATATGATTGGGCTGCACAGATATAAAATGCACTAGAGTGTTATAACCTTACTATATATGAAGAAGAATATCCTCACAACATCGACATAACAGATTCAGAAGGATATCGCGAAGTAACTAGACCTGAGCTAGAGATACGAGGCATAATGAAGACACTAAAGACTAAGAAGGTAAACATAAGATCAAAGAAGGAGTGAAAGTCTGAAACAATAGGATACTATTGGGATGAGGAGACAGTCACTAAAGTTACAAATTTACTTCATGAATATCAAGAATTGTTTCCCACCAAGTTTTCATAGATGAAGGGTATAATAGGAGATCTAGGAGTCATGAAGATTCCCCTGAAGCCTGATGTGAAGCAAGTCAAACAAAGACCTTACAGACTAAACCCGAAGTATAAGGGGAAAGTGAAAGTAGAGCTTGATAAGATGATAGTAGCAAGAATTATTGAACCTGTAGAAGAATCAGAATAAGTGAGTCCTATGGTGGTGTAATAAAAGAAGACTCAAGGAGAAATTAGGATCTATGTTGATCTGAGAAAGTTGAATGTTGCATTTTTACATGATCCCTTCCCTACCCCCTTGATGGGTCAGACACCCTTCAGGTTATTTTATGGGAAATAAGTTGTGATTCCCATGGAATACATTGTGCCTAGCTTGAGGATTGAAACCTTTACAAATATGGAAGATCATGATATAATGGAGGAAATAATGTCGCAATTGCTTGATTTGGAGGAAGATAGATTTATAGCAGAATTCCATCTGTAGGTACACAAAACAAGAGAAAATGTCTGTGATGACAGACATATTAAGCAGAAGAAGTTCCAGGTTGGAGACTTTTTTCTCCTTTATGACAGTAAGTTTGTAAAGTTTTGAGGAAAAATCAAGATGCATTGGTTGGTCCCATACATTATCAAGCATATTATTAATGGAGGCGCAGTTAAATTAGTGAAGTTAAGTGGAAAATTGGTTCAAGGAATATTAAATGGTATTAGGTTGAAGATGTATAGGGACAACCCTATCCCTACAGCTTCGCTCTAAAGAAATAAGGAAATTCTTAGTGCCACATACAGTTGAAAGTGGGCATTAGACTATACACTAAGTTGCAGAGAGAGAGAGCTTCGAGAAGGAAGTTTCTTTGCTACAGTCTAAATTATGTCAAAGTTCGTAAGAAGGGTTATTCGCTACAATACAGGATGCGTCGAAGTTCGCCAAAAAAATATGACCGTTAAAATGGAAAGTCGTTGTTGAAACATGTGGAAAACGCATTTATTAGGACAGATGGACTAGATCTAGAGATAGATATGCAATTAATGAACACAATATGAGCTAATGATGGGGATCATAAGCCCCGGATGTAGGTGTTTATGACGGATAATACAGCGTTTGGTCTGTGGGACGGCGCATGGCAAGGCCACATGGCCACCCACAAGCTAAACTGCTGGCACCCAAATGCATTTAAGTTTCCTCGCCATCACCCTGCGAGGCATTTACTCCATTTCTTTGGACGAGGCGGACACCATCGCTTCATAATGCCGCTCTCTGGCCATACTCCTCGGCTCTCTGGTTATGCTCTTGGTCTCTCTATGAAGCTCCAGCTCCCTTCTGATGGTTCTATGTCGAGTCAAATCCCTCCTCTGCGCAGTGGTTGCTCCCCTATGGCTGCGGAGCCAAGCCTCCGCACGACAATTGAGAGGCATTGTAGTCTCAGCAATTGCATTGAGTTTATCCCAGGTTTCCATCATTCTCAGAGCCCCCACTGCCATCTGCGTCTCTCAGCTTCTTACGGCTTCGTCTCTCCCTCCACAGCCCGGCTTCTCCCCGCTAGTCCTGCCTCTTCCGCTGCTTAGGGCTGCTTTCACCCCCACTGTGCCATCATGCCACACTTAATACATCACATGCGATGCCGGTGGGGCAGCAGCAGAGGTTGAGCCTCGCATCCAGCACCCTCCTCCCTTTCCAGCTCCTCGCCTTCCTCTCTTAAGCATTCATGGGGTAGATACCCTGATACCCGCAGTGGTCGGGGCCGTCTTTTTGGTTCCTCTGCTCGCCACCCTGCCTCTGAGCCTCTGACACTGCCTCAGCCTCAGCTTCACTCCTCTGCCTCTTCGCCACCCCCCACCATTTCCCACTTTCATTTTCAGTGCTCCTCCAACCGTCCGCTCGTTGTGGCCACCATTTCTGTCTCTTTCCGTGAGGTAACTGGTGGTGCCCCTGAACCTAGCCAACCCATTCCCCCTCAGGGCCAGAGTAGTCACCCCGGCCCCTCTGAAGAAGTAAAAACTCAACAGGTCCCGACAAGGCACAATTCTGGATCGAACAATGGCAGAAGCTCAGGCTATTACAAGGAGAGGCATTTGCAGGATGAAGGAACCAGAGCTGAGGCTGTCGCGCCTCACCAGGACGCAAGTGGCCTCCATTTTGCAGATGATGATGAGTACAGATATCTGATTGTTGAAGAACCACCTCCAGTTTCTCATGATGCTCAGATTATCAGGTCTCTTTAGGTTTCATGTTTTTAGCTCTCTAGTTTTGCTATCTGTTTATTTCCATGCTTGGTATATTTACTTATGTCTTTTTGTCGTTGGTTTCCTCTCTCGAGGCAGAGATACAAACTCTAAATGGGCTGGTTTCCCCTCGCGGGCAGCTCTATTTTTTTTCCATTTTGATGAAATTATGGCATTGACATAGGCCAACACTGCTGAGGCCCAAGCCTCCTTGTAACATATGTTTCATTATTAATAGATCTTACTCTTACTTACAAAAAAAAAATGATGGAGATCATAAGTCGAATTTGTTATAGAAAATCTGCGTCCTGCAAAGATTTGGCACTTTACTGTCCTGAGAATTTGAGTATTTCCTTTTGCAGAGAAGTTGCAGGAATTTTTGTTGTTGTATCAATCATCAGGATTTCATTCATATATTCAAAGAGAAGGGCTTAGTAGGAATTATGGAAACAACCGCAGCAGTATCTGACACACCTGAAACATCATCTGAGAACCCCACAATAGCATCATCACATTAGAGGAAATTTCAGCCTAAAATTGGCCTCCTAAGGAAAAATAATAAAATAAGATTTATGATTTTTGGACGGAAAAAAAGAAAACTACTTTTTTCAATTGTAGTTTTTTCTTATATCCTTAAAGGTTTACTCAAATTACAATTGTAGACACTCATTGGATGTTGAATTAAATTCTGCATCCAACAAGTAACCATCATGCATGCTTTTGAGAAGACCCACATTGACAAAAATTAAAGATACATTAAAAAATATGTTGAACACACTTTTTTAATGTATATTCAATTTTTATCAATGTTGGTCTTCTCAAAAGTATGCATGATGTGTACTCCTTAGATGCAGAAATTAATTATGCATCCAATGAGTGTCTACACTTGAAATTTGAGTAAACCTATAAGGAGATAAGCTAAAAATACAATTAAAAAAAATAGTTTATCTTCTTTTCCCTCCAAAATATTTACGTGTACCTCTTTTTAAATTTAAAGGATTTTGATTGGTTTACAGATTATGACATGGAAATTACGTGAAAATTTCATGGGAAATTTTAGGATAAAATTTCCTCTAATAACCCGCAACAGCATCATCACAATGGAAATCCCCATGGAAGAAAATGAACAAGGAGTAGATAATGAAGAAGAAACTTGTTGAGCCTCAGCAAGAACCTGAGCCTGTGAGAGATAGCGAGGAAGAAGCAGAGCTAGAACAAATGGAAATGGATGGCGCAACATTTCTATCACCTCTCCCACAATATATACCACCAAGGAAACCATATGCAAAACCCATGATAGACTCGAAGGATGCAAAGTATGGCAACTTCACACCTCTAATTTTGGAGTCAGTCTGATTCATGAGAGAAGACCTTGGGAATATTTCACAGTTGAAATTTGCATAAAATGATTTCAATGATAGAAATAAGTATCCACAATTCACACCAAACAAGTACTTCAAACAAGTGCACTACCAAGAGAGTGGTGTGACAAGGTTAGAACCACATCAATGGGCAGTTGGGTTGGTGCGGTCAGGATTGTTGAACATGCTAAATGTGTCGCACTTTGGTAGAAGTCCAGGAAGCACAACCTATGTAAGAAAATTTCTAGTACTGGTGCATTATGGATGCCTATGGATGGGGAAGAGCATCCCTATAAACCCATCTCTTATCTGTAGAATTACAATACTGTCGTATCAAGGGTTGAATCCTGAAGAAGAATTTGTTGGGAAAGATCAGGACAAAGTCGTAGCAGAAAACATGAAGAGAAAGTTTGGACTATCAAAATGGAAGCGAGGTTATGACATCAACTCAATCAATGACCAGGGATTTCGCTTCACAACACACATATTGGCTGGAAATAACAAGAGGAAGTGTTAGGCTAATGAAGTCTCTGCATCGGTGGTTTCATTGGCTGCGCAGTGCGCTAATGGGGTTTAGTACAACTGCGCCGCATACCTATGAAAATGTTTCTTGGATGACTGTTGTGAGTCTTAGGAGAAAGGTAATCCATTTCATTATGCATGGTTACTTCTAATAATTGCAATGCTTGCATGGAAAAATATTCACAGTTCTCTCCGGTAGCCTCAGATGTTTGTGAAGTCGTAGGATATGCCTCACTATGGTATGCCACTAAACCATTGCGCACACAGGGTAACAGGATTTTTTTGTGATATATCATATGGACTTATACACGTTGGTGAGCCAACACCCTCGCCTATCACCAAGCCAATACAAGAAATATAACTCTGTCGTGAATTTCAAGGCCAAATTCCACAAAATATACGTACAGGCTCACAAGGACACAACGAAGACATGGAATCCCCTGCCATATTTGGTAACAGAATATGATATCCTAGCAGAGATACAAAAATGGTCCGAGGAGTGGATCATTGCACTGAAGAAAGAGACAAAGGATTCTTCGACAGAGAAGGACACGACGCAACATAGAGAAGCGAGTGGGAAAGATAAGGATAAGGATGAGGAAGAGGTAGAACAAGAGGAACAACATGAAAAGGGTCATCACAATATTCTTGGAGGAGATGAGCAGAAAACAGAGTCTGAAAAGATTGAGACAGGCCCTTCTATCACACAGAATAGGAAGGTAGGAGCCAAAGCTTCCAAAAGAACCAAAAATAAGCAGAAGGCAGATAACATAAGGGATATAACACCACTGATCCTCATTGATGGGGACTTGGATGGGATTGGAGACAAGATTCATGAAGCAACAACTAAATCATGGACCAAGTTAGAGGATTGCTACGATTTACTTCTAACAGGTGTTGAGGAGTGTATTACAAAACTAAAGATATTGGCACAGACAACTAGACAACCAGTACAGGCAAAGGAAAGGCTTCAAGAAGAAATATTAGTAAAGCCTACACTTGGGGCATGGATAGCAGAAATAATTACCAGAGCCCTGCATTTCCACTCCGCCGAAGTATGTGAACATGAACATCGCAACACTGCCACTTCATAGATTACACAAGTTGCAATAGGAGATCATATATGAGCTGAAGTAGCACGAACAACTCCCTTTAAAGTTGAAAATTCAGGTAGAAAGAGAGCGGGCTTTGCTGAAGAAGCAACTCAACTAGGCCATCTAGGAGAAGGACCAGGTAGTACAACAACAACAAACGCTGAAGGAGGTGGTCGAAGCCACATGCTGCGAGGTTCCAAACATTGATGTCCGAGAAGAATAATCAGTGGAGGACAAGGTCACGAAACTCGACCTTGCAGAAAAAGGATATAAAAATAAGATCGTAGATGTACAATTTGAATATGAGATAAATATCAATGAGTTATAGATGAAGATACAACCAACGATACCACAGGAAGTGCGAGAGTAGAGGGAGGTCGACCTAAAGGCTGCAGTGGTCAACATCTCCGAAAAAGTGGTAGATTGTGGGGAGATATTGGATGAGAGATAACAGATTTGGAATTTACTGTAGGAAGATCCAAATATGTAGAAGCTACAAGAATATATTTAACGTAAGCAGTAGCCATTGGAGGAGATTTGGGCTACTCTGTAAACTGCACCAATCTCACAGAATATCACAAAAGTCAACGAGGGAAATTCCCTTCAGAAGAATATAGAGCAACTGAGGAAGGAAAAACATATTCTGAAATAGAGAACTCAACCATGGCAGGATGAGGTGCTACAACTGTCTCATGTAGTGGATGAGAAGCTTCAAGAGATTCGACGGAAAGAGGACGCAGTGATGCACAAGGCCACAGAACCGATGACAACAACACTGTTGGAGGATGTGCGCAGAGAAGAAAAATAGATCATATACATTCTGCAACATCTCTACAACACCTACAACAATATTGCAGCAAATATTAGAGGCAAATCAGCTGAGTGACTCGGGACGAGTCACATGTCAATGTTGGGGGCCTGTTGAGCGCAACCCAACTTGCCCTAGATTTTAGCAAATAATCCACATTTTTTGGAGCAAAGTGCATAGTGGAGCACACATTGGAACACAACTTAAGGAATTAAATGTACCACACAGTGTCTAGGCCCCTCCTTTTTTGTAAAAATTCACGATTTTGTAAGGGATCAATGGTTTTGGGACCATAGTTGCTTGTTTTAGGGAGTTCATGGTATTTGGACCATGGTATTTTTGACGATGTAATCCTATGATGTAATAGTATATATATAATAAACTAATAACCGGATCTCCGAAGGCTAAGAAGGAGGCCAACAAAGGTAACCACATACCACTTTGACTTAGTAGCTAGACTTACTAGGCTGAGAGGGCTCTCTCAATAGGATCACAACCAAATTTACTGGATCATGAAAATCTTAGGCCAGGTATAGTAGGCTCTAGGGTTTTATTGATTTGGATTTGGTGTTGGATGAGGAATTATGTCTAGGAAAAACTAGGTCAAGGCTCTGAAAATCAGACTTGCAGAGATGTGATGGGGCAAGGTAGGCACACACTTTAGCACTTTTAAGGTATCTTGGTGATTATGATAGACTGATATGGTTTCAACCCGAGCATAGGAATTATGAATTCGTTTATGTCAGAAGAAAGTGAACATAATTGTGATAACTTCTCCAAAACATAGCATTGAAAATAATGAATTTTGCTTATCAAACTTAGAAATAAATCACATAAGACATGGAAATGAAGATGGAAGGTACAATACTTTCAAAAATATGTAAACAAAAGAAGAAACAATGCTAAAACACATACCACATCAATCTCACCACAATAGTTGCAAACTCTGTCTATTAGTTCCTGCCAAAAATCACTGAATACACTAGTGTTCAAATATCAATTCCACAACATCCAACCCTTCAAAGGGAAAAGAAAATGAAAGATATATACCCAAAAAAACTTCTCCCCACTCTCAGGGTTCAAATCCATGACTTGTGGAGATGTTCCCCAAAATCCTCAACTAGAATCCTGATGACTAGGGAGATCAACAAACTCTCCTTTTTTTGGTGAAACTTATTCACTTGACCCAAAAAAAAAAATTACTTGATGTATCTACCTTTAGTAGCTATAATAGACATAATTACATTTGATTTACAAATTTACATCAATAAAATTTCATGAAATTTATCAACCAGTTGAGAAAAACTTGAAATTCTGAAGATAACATGCAAACTGGAAAAAGCACAACGTGAGTGCAAAAAGCGCAGTGTGTTTGTGAGAAAAGCTCATCATGACCTTCAAGTTCATATTTGAATACCTTTCTGAAGTCCAAATTGAGCTCAAGAGACCTCATTGGAAATATTTTCCTGTCTAGTTATCCAAAATTTCCTTAAGCAGTGAAAATGATGGAGTTAAGCCCCTGAAAAACTATTTTTTCCAAAACTGGTCAAAAAGCGTAGCGTGTGGATAAATAAACTGGCAGAAAGGTGTTTTTATGATTTTTTTTAAGGTTTTCCACCTTTCAAAAGCTGATATTTTTAATTTCCATGACTCAAAATGTGATGTAGAATCGAATATCTATCCATCCAAATTGATTTTGCATCATTTGAAGGCCTCTAGAAAAAGTGTAGCATGGCTCAGGCTACGCTTTTTGCAATTAGACTGTGCAAAAGCTAGTGAAATTTGACCAAAATGTAAAAAATGCCAAAAACTGCTCCAAAACTTTCAAAATTGTTGAGTAAGATCCAAATTAGGTTTTCTATGCAATCAATGATGCATCAACTAGAAAATGGAGTTTTCCCGTGTTCTTCTTGGTGATTAGGGTTTCTTTCAGCTTGTTTTATATTTGCTTGTATCTAATATTGCAAACCTTGTTTCTAGTGTAGTAGTGGTGGGCCATGTGCCTCATCATCTTATTATCCCTGTTAGCTTTGTGAAGGAGCTTCTCTAGGTGGTCATTTACTCTGTCCAACCAATACTCCATGTCTTCATCTATCTCCTTAGAAATCCTCTCATTCACAGTGAGCTTTCCATCTTTCTCCTTTTGCAATGCTTCTTTAAGACACCTAGTTTTTGGTCCTTTCCTAGTGGTCTAGGACTCATCCTCACTGATAACTACTCATTTTCCTTTGACATCTTTCCTAGTAGCCTTAAACAGGTCCTTATCCAAGAGTATTTGCTTTTCCTTTAACTGTTTGTTCTCTTGCTCAAGGAAGTAGATAAAAAACTTGGACCTTGCCAAATTGTCTTGTAGCTCTCTGATTTTGGCATCTTTTTATTTGATGACTAGGTTTAGGGTTTCCTGTTCATCTTGGGACACCAAGTCCACCATCTCAATGTCATGGTGAAAGGTTTCTTTCTCTTGGACAATTGTTTCCTTCTTCTTATAATATCCTTGCTTTGCTGATGTAGAAGGCAAGGCCCCTTCCATAATTTGTGGAGAAAACACTTGCCTATTTCCTCTTTGATAAGTTCCAACCTCTTTTTCCTTTTTTCTCTTCTTAACTACAACCCTGCTAGATGACCCAACCTCTGTTTGTGTAACTGGTTTTGATGGTGGAATAGGTATAACAGGCTAGTTGGATGGAGATGTGAAGACATATGCCTCAATAAAAGTTTCCCATGCAATTTTTAGTTGTTTGAGATGGTGAAGAATAATGATTTTGATAAGTCCATACAGGCTACGAAGGCCCATTGTACATATCTTCCAATTGTATATATGCCATTTGTTATTTTCGCATGAATTCCTATCTTGTTTTTAATTAAAATTGTTTGAAAATGCTTTGATGATGATACTTGGCATACCCAGAAGAATACAAGCAGGTGGTCTATGTGTTCTCGACACACTCAAGTGAGTGCGTCGTCCCCAATGGATCCAATGTTGGTTTGTGGCCTTCATGAAGGATTAAGACAACACAAAGATTTTAATCGATGAAGAGTTGGAATGGTCAGATCAGAAAGCTAAAGGAGAATCAGAATAACTCCTTTGGCACGCCTCTCATGCATACCAATCACCATGGCCGCACCTCCTCCAAAAAAGTGGCGCAACTCGTGGAAGCAATGGTGCCACCCACAAAAGAGCAGGCCACAGTCGTTCTGATGGCACTCAGGAGCGCAGAGGGTGGTGAGACTGACCCGTTGGAGGGGATGATGTCATCCTCCCCTCAGGCCAATTAGAGGAGCTCTGAGGGGGCAAGGCGGGGCTTGGCCTTCGACTTCCAACCCAACGAAAGCTGGTGGGCCCTACGCATGCACAGCTAGCACAAGTAAGTCTAAGGTAAGGTTAGTTCACCCAAGGTACAAGATCGGTACTTTCGTGTCAGGCACGTTGCCTCTCACCTACCCGGTCATCGTCGGCCAACCACTGCGTGCCACGTGCCCCTCTGCTGACGTCCCCATGACGTCAGCCTTATAGTTTTCACCCTACTCCGCTACCTAGTAAAAACCTATCTCCACCTCGATTTTTACTCCTGGCCATTTGAATTTTTTACCACTTACTGACGTTTCTTACTCCGCTGGGCGCCCTGGTAAAACTCACAGTACTGGTTTCTTTTCCCCTCGCGTTGCTTTCACTGCTACCTCAGGTGTTTGGTCGAGTCCTTTTCATTATTTCCCTTTACTATTTGTTCAAATTATTATGTAAAAAATGAAGCGCTCCGCCCCCAAAACCCCACAAGCCCGCGAAGCCAGGATTTATCCTGATCCCGAACCACTCATGGATTCCCACTCCCAGCTCTACGACACAGTCTACCCTTTTAATGTGGCACGTATGAAGCTAAGCTCTTAGATTTTAAGCGACAGGGAGAGGATGTGTTCATAGTTGTCGATTCAGGGCTCTATTACCAAATTTCCCTAACAATCCATCCCTTCCTTGAGTTCACAGTCTGGCTCGCCGATGCCTACATTAAACGGAAGGATATTTTCCACTCTGCTCATGGTGTGAAATTCCTCAAAATTACTCCTTATCTCATTAGAAAGGCCCTATGCTACCCCTCCGCTCAAGAGTGTGTTGAATTCACTGAAGTCACCCTCTCATGTCACTTCTTAAACTTGCCCGTGGAAAAACATAGGGTTTCCTCGAGCTCATCACCGATTTGCGCTTGTCTGCTCTCCCGCCTACAGAGACTATTCCGTTGTCCCTCTTTCGTGACACCATATAGCCTATCCTAGTGGTCATCTTGGGAATGTTGGGTTTAGATAATGCAGATAAGGTAACAAAGCTGGGCTAGGGTTTCTATGGCTCACGATGCAACCCAAAGTTCTACTGTAAATTCCCACCTTCCTAGCCTCAGCTATTAAAGCTCAGTTCCAAGACATGTCATCCTATTGTTCCTTCAAATACTTCTCCCGGGTGTTCTATCTATTCCTGTTCAAGCATGCAAACAAGTTCAAGGGTTTAAGCCTCGATAAGATCTCCATGAGAAACACCGAGCCAAAATCTGTTTTCGAATGGACTCAATCAGTTCGCCAGCACCCAGAGGGAAAGGGATACACGAAATTCATCACGGATTTCATGTCCAAGGCTTATGCAGTCATACACGACAACCCCCCGCCCAAGATTTTTCTTGAGCAAAAGGAGTGGCTCCAGTTCATTGAAACAGATTGTGTCGTGAATTGGTACTTGTTTGAAGATCATACTGAGATCAGGGTTTATGGTGCTGAAGTGCCTCCTTACCACCAACCAATGTTCATTTCCATGAGGATTTTCACCCTTGAGTTTATCCGCCAAGTCCTAAGTGCCGACCAAACCCACTTTGTGCTCGCGAAGAAGGGATATATCTTGAGGCTCCCAAATGTTGTAGGCCATTTCACTATCAATTAAAGGCATGCACTCCCCTCTGTGGAGGGGCTATTACAAAAGATGAATTTCCCACGTGGAGATGTATGGCACTATGATCCTAAAGGGTTCATCACACGCATAAAGAATAAGCTTAATTCTTCAGCATATGAGCATGAACCTAGGCCTCTAACAGAATGGAAAGCTAATTGTGATTCATGGCCTTTGTATACTAAGATGGAGGTCGAATCCGCAGCTGTGGAAGGAAAAGGAGACAGTGCACACGGTGAAGTGGAGATCTTGAAACAGACCGGGAAATCAGAAATGAGGAAGAGGAGGATCACCTCAGTAAGAAACAAAGAACTGAAGGGCCAGGAGAATAGGACATTGATACTATCGATGATGAAACCTCACAGCTCACAGGTCATGGTAAAGACAGACCAGGTTTTCAACTCTCCTATGATTCCGCTTCTTCTTCGGCACCTTCAGAGCTCTCACAAACCGTCACTTTGGGTAAGGAGGAAAGAAGAGAGTAGATTGAGGCAAAGAACCAATCTGTAAGAGAGAAACTAAGAGAAGAATTGGCTCAGTTTGTGGACAAGCATCACACTAGGCTCACTACAACTTTAGATTTGGAGAAGGACCAGCTTATAGTTACTGCTCAACACTCATCCTCTCATCCCCTACCCCCTATATCCAAGTACAAAGCCTTGGAAATGATTCTGGAGTTGGCTTCCATTCCCCTGTCTGATAAGCTGAAGTTGCATAAGTCCACTGGGGAAATGTTGCACACAGAGGTGCTAAAACACACCATCACCCTGGAGAAAGCCGAGAGGAGACTAGCTCAAATGAAGATCGCTCTGAAAATGGATATATCAAGTGCAAAGGCTCTCGCCACTCAGCTGGAGGATTGAAAAAAGATGATAAGAGGTAAAAGATTCGATCCTAACTCAGCAGTGTAGACTCTTCTACACAAATCCAAGTTGGAAGTGCAGGAGCGTTGAACATCCCTCGTTCAGAACATATCCAAACATAAGAGCTAGCCCAAGTCGAAAAGGATAAGGAATCTCTTACTGAGGCACTTGCTCAGAGAGATGAGGCACTTGCTCAGAAAGAGGAGGAGAATGCAGAATTAAAGGAGAAGTTGTCTGAGATGAAACAGGCTCATGATAGCCATGTATGTCTAGTGTAGGTACTGGAGGACCCTCAAAATGCTCCAGGGAATTTAACCAAGGCTCTGGAGGGATTGAAGATGTTTGTGGATGAATCTCGTACCACTCGACGACTCCTAGACAAAGCCAAGGCGACCTACTCAGAGAACCAAAAGACGGTCTCATCCCTCTAGAAAGAGGTAGAGACCCTTCGCAAGGAGGCTCAGGAGCACCAGAAGTCAATCAAAGATTTGAAGGTGCAAATTAAAGGTAATATGTCATTGATGGAATCCAAGCAAATAGTCTGGACAAATATTATAGCAGAGGTGAAAGAGCATTGGGAGCTCATCACGTGGCAAATGATAAGTAGAATGCAATCTGAGATTGTAAGGTATAGTTAGAGGCAAGTCGCAGGGAAGGAGAGGAGAATGTAGTGACAACAAGGAGATACATCAAGTACATCAACGAACTCCCCTCAGAAGAACTAGGCATGCGCGGAGTGGTCGATCGGTTCAGAACCATTATGGAGGTCACCAAAATGATTCAAAGAGAAGAAGCACAAGTAAAGGCATCAGGATACTTAGCACTCGTGAAAAATGGAGTGGAGATATTTGATCGTGAATGGGATAAGTTAGTGGAAGCCAGTCTCCCCCCTATGATGGGATTAGTTAAGGGAGTTGCTCCCCTAGACCACTTATGATCAGAAGTTGTCTGAGATAGTGTAAGGCATATTTTACATTGGAGAAGACCTCTCGTTTGAAGGTTGAGACCTTACTGGCAGCATTACACAAGGAATTCTTTCTCCTTGCCATGGTCAAGAGGTTTTTCGCTTCCCACCTTGATTACTCCGAGCTAACTCAACTTGGGCATTGTTCGAGATTTTTAGCTCTGCACCTCTGCTCGCGGAAATTATATGGCAAAGTTGTTATGAGTATTCACATCCTCCACCTCCATTTACTTCGCAGCAACTATCACCTCAGTCGTCCCGCAACTCTGGCTCTTCCGCTTCTTCAGCATGTCCACGTAACTCGGGGCTTTCTGCCACTCCTCATCATCCTCATTAAAGATGTCAGGATTAGGCCTATGTAGCCTTTTATTTACTTTTCCTTTTTAGTTTCAGTTATGTTGTAAAATCGGGTGAAATCTCGATTTCAACCTAAGTACTGTTTTATTGTTATTTCTTTGTTGTAATCAGTGTCAAAGAGTAGTTCTCTTGATATGATACAGTTATAGCATATCATTTTTTGATTTTAATAGGAAACAACAAGATCAAGAAAGAATATTTGTCTGAGAAATATATGGCTAATGGCCTTGAATGTATAAAACTATAAAAAGTGAACTCAGCAAGTATAGAAGGGTTTTGGTTTCCATAGAAGTTCTAAGTTTACATATTGTATAGCCCATTTTGTAATGACTGTGATAAGCTTTAAATGCATATCTTGAAGAGTTTTTTTTTATAAGATAATATAATAACGACTTGTTGAAAATGGATTCCAATTGGACTTTTGAACAGTATGTATTCATCTTTCGTATGTTTGTTTACCTTTCTTGTTTTGTTTCGCTAAATGCTTCTTTAATTATCTTGTGTTTGGGAATTTTTGGCACTGATGTTTAATAAATTAATTTACCTATATCCCACTGTTGGAAATGGTACTCATGGATTAATCACTTGGTCACCTTAATTGGGCTCGACGCAGGATTACTGTTTCATGAATCTTTTAATGGCCACTTTCTTCTTTTAGGCTAAGAAGGGTGGATCCTTACTCCTCAATAAGCCTTCCTCCCTCAAACTCTCATCCTCTGTTCATCTGAGCGTTCACCCATTTTACCCCTAGGGTCTGTTCACTGGTTTCAAATCTGGCACATTCTGAGTTATGTCCAAACATCAGAGTTAGCACCATTACTCCCACTTTTGTCTATAACCACCAAATAAATAAATCTTACAGAGGTTATATTTCGGGAGGTCTCCTTAAAGTAAAAGTTAATATAATAAAACCCCATATTCTTAAGGTGTCCAAGGCACTAGTCTCCTTCAATTCAAGACTGTCTCTAGGGGTGACAACAAATCCATTGATCATAATAGTAGCCTAAAATGTAAGAGATCGTGGAGATAATTTGTCTAGATCCTTCAAGAAACATAGAAGATGCATAAGGGGGATTTGTTTTGGGTAATTGGGCATCTTCGGGAAGAAAAAATTCAAATATTTTTTCTCTTTGGGGAAAATTCAAGTTTTTATAGAGCTTTGTGAGAGATTCTACTAAAACTAGCTTGGATGACTTGGATATTTGAACTTGTAGCATTTGAGAAATATTTTTGGCAGTAATGGTGATCAAGACTTCACCGTGAGGGTTTACAATGGCTCTTTGACAAGGTACATAATTGGTTTCACACCAGGAAATAAGTTCTAGGAATTAATGGGTCTGTGGGAACATAAAATGGGGCAAGGTAGACTCCTACAAGCCTAATTCATCAATCTAGTCAGATAATTTATCCTTTAACCAAATGTGAAGTTCAAAAAAATCGAATTCACATTCAGTTTCAACGATTTTATACTTGAGGTTGAGTAAGGGACGGTGATCAAGATCAATTGGAGGGGGCAGCATAGGGTTTTCTTCTGGATTCTTTCCCTTATCCTTATAGTTTTTAGTTTTGGGAGGCATTGTGAATATCTCAGAAAGAAAAGGGGAATTATAGATTTATGGATTACCTGGACATGGAGGCACACTGATTGATAAACTGGTGGGGATTCTGGTAATGATCGGTTGTCTCTTAGCATTTCTCTAGTCACTGTAATAGCTTCAGGGATGGTGAAAATATCTAATTTGTATAAAACAACAAAGGAAGGTAAATAATATGGTTAACAATGTTTTATATGGAAATTATAACAGTTACCATTTTTTTACCATTTTACAAGAGCGGGTTCGTTGCAAGTGAGCGTGAAGCATTTATAATGGTGATCGTTAGTTGACGTGGAGGGAGGGAGTGTCAGATGGCAGCCAATGATTGGAAACAGAAGCGTGTATTGGGATATATTTTTAATGGGCAGGAAGTGGTACTATTGGGGTCTTCACGAATGAGGTGGCAAGAAAATAGTGAAGGAATGTTGGTGAGGTGGGATTCCACTTAGCAAAAGTTGTATGGCGCGAGAGCGAAGGAATCAACGATCAAACCCTTGAAAGGCTTTTCGAAAGGGGGGGGTGGGGGGGGGGGTGGAGCGTGATGACTGAAATGAGAGGGGGGTGCGAAACGCCACAGGAGTGACATGTAGCTAGGCGGGCCCAACCTCTCCACCCCCCCCCCACCCCCCCCCCCGGCCCCACCCTTGATGGAAAGCAAGTTGGAGTTCAGGAGAGGGGGGGGGAGGGTCGAAGACATTCTCCCACCATTGATCTGGGTGGGGGAAATCTCATCCATCGGATTTTGCACACTCTTTAGCGCATGGTGACAAAACCTTTCTGTCATGTTATGACTTTAGAAAATCAATCTGTTAAAACTTTGAGCGCACTTTATTATTACATCAAGTCTAATCATTTTTAAATGACATGATTTTACAATTTAAATCAAATTGACTTAAACTAAATTTATCTAATTGATCTAAAGGCGCATTTAAGCTCACAACCCTATTTTCACTAATTTAACTAACCATTTCAACCAATATTAAGCTAGATGGTTTATTTATTTCCCTAATCTAACCTATTTGAAAAAGTAAAAATCTATTCTAAGTGGTATTTAAACAATTTGCACACTTATTTTCAAACATTTCTAAATGAAATCCTTGATGAATTTTTTTATTTATTTTCTGGTGGCATATGGACTAGCTCACCTACGGGGACATTTATCATATAATTTTCTTTTTGTATTTCTAATTTTTCTTCGTTTATTTTATTTTATTTTATTTCGTTTTCTTTTTTCTATTTTTTCTGTCCCCTACAATTTCATTTTTATTTTTTATTTTTTCTTTCTTACTTTTTCTTTGGAAATAAAGTCGAAATATGAAACATTATTTACATTTGGAATCATAAAATCATCAAGTATAAATATATAATTCATCCTATGAAATATAGGACCCTAACACATTCCTTCATCTTATATCAACAACCCAACCCCTTAGACATTGTTGTTGCTCAACCATATTATTTTCTTGGTAAGCACCAGTTCATTATATATGAAGCCACTCTTTGGTATAGTGACACCATGTATGCGAACCTAGAAATTCAGTCCATTTGATTCATATATGTAGTGCCCAACGAGATTGGTAATCCATTATTTCCTTTCTCTAACTATATCTATCCATTCTTCCCACAGGAAGACAGCCATAACATCAACAAATGGTGAACCATGTCATCAAAATTTGTTTAGCATCCACTAATCTAAATACATTTTGCATGTCCATAACATGTTACATAGGGGACACCTATGCCCCTACATCTCCTTATCATCCTCGAGAGGATATTGTGTCATTTGGGCTAAATGCTTTAATTCCTTATTTGATTACTTGCAACATAATGGCGCTCCACAAACTCTTATAGCTAGGGGCGTCATTTCCACCTTTGCATACCATATCAGTCCCTTCAATCACATCTTCTTGAAGGCATTATCTCATGCTTGGGGGCATGATAGAACCCCTGACCACCTTCTCACTTGATTCACATAAGTCTCGGCCTAGACCTCAAATATCTTGGTATGGTCACTTATCCTTTCATTCCTTGGATAGTTTGTCCTACTGGCCTCTCCGGCGAGCCATATATGTTAGAAAATTAAATATTACAAAGTAATGCAACATACAAAATATGCAGAAAACACAAGCACACAAAAAACATAAAACCAGAGAGACACAGATATACGTGGTTCACCCAGTTTGGGCTACGTCCACCCCGAATAGCCAGTCCTTCCTTTCTATTATCCAGCAAAAATGAAGAGACACAACCTACAACAGATCCGTTGTAATATCCTATGTTCTCTCTCATAGTCTCCCTATCTGTTTCTCGCTCTGATAATACACACACAATACATAGCCACAATACAATACCCTCATAAAAGCGAGGGGTTGCCTTCTAGGGCGAAAAACCCTAAACTAAACATAACTTCTACCGTCAGATCATCTGCCTAATGAATGGCCCAGATTGACTAGAAATTACTATACTTTTACAAGGCAATTTTACATCTATTCTTGGCTTTGGGGGCGTTGCCCCGAAACCGCAGCCGCCCCCCCTGGACCCCCCAGGCAACGTTTAATTACGGGCGGCGTTGCCGCCCCATTAAGGTACAGGGGTCCAACGTTGTGATACAAAATAAACAAGATAATCAGGCTCCACACCCAAAAATATACACATCATATATTGTAGATGCTTGATACCATATATTCAACCATCCTACTCTATGTGATTCCACACTTACCACCCGGTCCCCATGTTTGACTTGGTTTGCAGGGATGATCCTATACCTTTTCTAGTAGATCATCCTTGCATTCTTTTCTTCCCTTGACTCTTCACCGTGAACCATCCTTCCATGAAGCATTAAGGCCATTTTTAGATAGTAAGGCCACCTACCTGAAAGTCTTAGATCCAGATCTTGACAGTCGATTTTTTCGTTATGATCTCCACAAGATTTAGAGCCTTCTCCTCCTCTCCAAATTCTCCAAAGCTCGCTTAGAAAATATTGGATTTGGAGGGAAAATGCCCTTTTATAGGAAAAACCCTAGTTTTTTCGTCACCCATTGCTACCAAACCATAGCTCAGTTTGAAAAATCGTCAACACCACTGGAAATCTATCTTTTATTTCTATAATGGGTCTTTCTTTGTTTTTGGTAATTTTACACTTCACTCGGAAGCCATTTTTTCCACGAAGTTTCACTTTGTCGCAAATTCAAACTGAATTTCTTCATACGAGTTGCAGGTACTTTGGTACCACTTTTCCTTGGCACTTGTCGTCTCTTGTGTCAGTTTCGTCATGGGTAACCCTTATTTACTCATGTTTTTATGGTCCCCCTGGGCCTATCTTGTGTGGCAGCATCATCAAGTCACCCTTCTTCATAGCATCCAAGTTGAGTCACCCTTTCATTTATGGAGTCTGTTCTGAGTCCCGTTATGTATTGTTATAGTATTTCATCCATATTTGTGTCACATTCATCCCTTGTTGCTATTATTGGCCTCTAGCTATAATTCCTCTCATCGAAAATCTTACTTCCGAGTACTTGAAAATCCCCTCTGGAATCGAGTCAGTCATTGTTGGGTCAACCATTCATTTTATGCTCTGACAAGGGAAGTTGCCAGTCCACCTCTCCATTCATATACCTCCATTATTATCCCTGGTGTCAGTCCATCAATCACTCTAATATGATCCCTTATGCCTTATTTGAGGATTCCTTATTTCCTCAACTCTGGTGGGTCCTTTTCTATCGACTTCAGCATGTTCATTCCAGAATAACAGTCTAGAGGGTGGTGTACCTTGGTTCTAGATTTCATCATTGTTCAGTGCCTCAGATATAGCAAAGAGAATCACCATTTCCCTTTGACTTGGTTATTTCTCACGTGCTCGACCCAATCTCATTATCGCATGATTGAGAATCATACACTTGATGGTCCGATGATCTAACATATTGTACCAGTGATTCCTGGGTGTGTGTGTGTGATGTCCCAAACCTCATGAGTGGGTGGCCCTTTAGGTATCCCCCCACATGCCGAGATTACCTCAGACTATGATCCAACCTTAGATGCAGCTCCGCAGATTTGATGGGTTCGATTCTAGCCGCTTGTAGTGCCCATAACATGCATGTCTCCTTCAGATGATCCATTCACGTCTTCAGAGCCCCTCCTGTTCAGAAGGGCTTCTTTGGTTGTGGTTCCCCCTCTCCATGTCATCTTGAGGGGAATTATGTCTCATGTACTCAGATGTTATTGTCTTCAGTCTTGCCCTGTGTTTTTCTAGACACATTATGTATATAGGATTCATTGTATTATGTCCTGGCCCATTTTTTGGTGGATCATGTATTATGTACTTTGTAGCTTAGTCCCACATTTATAGGCTCGCCATTAGTATTTGTACTCATTTATCTCATCAAAAATGGGTATGCCTCCCCCATATCATTTGAGATCATGTACTCACAAATAAAATGAGACTTATATCAGTTTAGTAAGTCTTTCCCCCTCCATTGTTGTCCTTATTTGCATTGCTTCGGTCGTCTCTATCTCTCTTTGACTCCCCTTTGGTGTCTTATGGAAGTGTAACTTACAACGTATTTTGGTCATGTGATTTTATCATAACTCTCATACAATGGGGGGAAATCTGTTATCACCAAAAAATGATCATCGGGCCATTTCGAACTAGGGGGATCGAAATACGCCATGTGAGTTTAATTCTACCATATTAAAATCATGTTAACTATCATAAATAATTTAATAAACTATTTTTCCCTGCTGGGGGTGTCCAATCAAGGAGACAGGTGGGAAACAGACAGCTATGGCTGGACCAATCCCCAGCCATGCACCCACCGACTCATTAACCTCCCACGCTCGAGAGGTAATTATCCTCAGGACAAGAGAACTTATGGCAAAAGAGGTAGCAAATAAGTGTGCAGTAGACGAGAGGCATCTCATTTTGCATTCGTGGGTGATGGCGAAGGTTGGTGATATGGTCTTCGTAGATGAGCATAAGCTAGCTCTCAAGCCTTGGCTTGAGCTTCCCCGGTAGGAGATGAGGTGGATGTAAGTGCAGACAGGCAGCTGTGTCTGGCGTTTGAACACCGAGAGGAATCCTGGCAACGACAATATCACGTTGTACCAAGAGACGGGCGAAGGTGGTGAGGGTGATTTCTCAACGGAGGGAGCGCCTCTTGACAGGTGGTTTTGGTGTTCCACTCGGGCGACAGAAGCAAGCTAGTGGATTGCACAGGAAGGTTCCTAGCCCATCTAGGCCCCAATGTGGTTTTACCTTGGACTCACTGAGCACTTTAACTCTCCTGTTATTAGCATTTGTGGAAGGTGGTGAATTCGCACCTCATTTGAGGGCAGCAATGCAGCTGGTGGTGGTACAGTGACTCTCCTCCACGACGCTCGGGAGGTGTTCAACGATAAAATTGGCTGAGGTTGCAAGGATGGTGCGATGGTTTTAGTGATTGTTGGGCTCGGGGTGACATGTTGCTGCAGCCCAGCAAAGGGTGGGGGGGTGTTAGATGAGTGCATGACAAGAGAGAGAGGTCGGGCTTGGTGCGAATGTCTTGGGTGCGGCATGGAGAATCGCCAGGTATCTGGGGACTCAAGTTCACACTCGGAATCCACCAAGAGTCAACATTCGATGGTGGCCATGGCAATATCTCTGGCTCAGTCACCGGGATAGGTTGAGGCTTCGGCCACCCTTGAATCAATTTACGCACAACTCCAACATATCCAACTCAACCTAGACACTTTACCCCAACAAAGGCATGAATATCGTAATGAAAGCGTGGCCTACATTAATGATATTCAACACCTGCAGAATGAGACACTTGAAGCTTTGGAGAGCCTACATCATCTTCTATGGTGCTCTCATGACCACCTCTGAGCTTTAGAGGCCCAAGTGGACCATATTGACTACCATATGCACAACCAGGGATGCATCTTCGCGGCTCCTCCGGCAGGTCATCTGCACCCTCCTCCATGATGATAATGTTGTTTTGGTTGTTTTGTAATTTTGTGCGGACAATAACCAAGAGCATCGTATGCCTTGGCAAGCACCCAAGTCTTTCTAGGCACTTCATGCCTTCTGGGTTGCATAAATGTTAACACAAAATTATGCTATTCTCTACTGTAAATTTTGATATAATAATATAAACTAGACTTTGACCAAAGAAAAAATAAATTAATAACCCATTTTTATTAAGTTATTTTTTATTAAAACCCATGAGAATAATTAAATAAACTATTATTTATTTAATTTTCTCTAGAAATAATTATTAAATAATTATTTGATAATTATTCATTGTTACATTTAACTAAATCACTTATGAATAATTAAATAAATCATAATTTATTTCTTTTTCCTTAACACCATCCTTGGAATAATTATTAAATCATTATTTAATATTATTTCATTTCACATATTTCTTATTATTCGCAAAATAATTAATAAATTATTTTATTTGTTAATTATTTCTAAATAAAGATATTTAACCATTTTAAATATATTTTCCCTCTCCAAAAATATAATAAAGTATTCCAAGCGGTTATAAATTTTGGTCAATAATATTTTATTATTCTCCATTTTCGAGATCAACCCAATATTTTACTAGAAATAAGAGGGTTTTTCATTCATTTCTCACCATGATCATTATCATCATTACCATTATTGTCACATGTCATTTGAGCTCCCATTTTTTAGTTCTACATTGTTTGGGTTTTCACACATTTGAGAGAGGAAGATCTGAATACTGAAGCGACGAGGACATCAAAGGACCCATCCCATTGAGGGGGACTTATGACCCTTTGTAAATCTCCTTCACCAGGTATCATAAATATTTTTCTTTTAAAGATTTTCCAAGATTGGATTATTACATCGGATTTATTTATGTTGTTTGTTCTATAGATTTGCACACATCTATCTTTCTACATGTTTTTCTCACATATTTGTTGCAGATATGAAGTATAAGAAGCCATAATTGTTGTTAGGGTCACTAGTCACTCATGACTTAAACGAGAAATTTTTTTCACACCTTCCAAGAAATTTCATACTAACAACAACTGACATGAATGCATGACAAAAATAATCTTGACAACATTAGGATTTCCCCGAGAGTGCAACCATGCTCTGATACCACCTGTAATGTACACTTCCACTCACACCTACCCAAGTAACCGACCAATCGGGGTAAACATGATATGAGGGGCAGTTAAGATAGACTCAACCTCCTTGTGACTTTAAAGGAGTGGGATTGAAGCGGAAAACCTTAACACAAACCTATACCACCTACTACAGGACCCCTAGAGGTTTTCCTAGTCCTCCACCTGACCTGTCCCTGGGTCCCATTGATATTTCATGAAGAAAAACCCCTAAAAGCACCCACAATCTTGCATCCATGTGTCTAGGAGGCTCTATATGCACGCACAAGCCTCAATGCTTGTGTCCAGGGACTAAATTTCCCATAACTATGCCTGGGTCTACATGATTTAAGGCACTTTTCAAGCTCAGAATTTATGTCATTTCCCAGAACTTTTCGTAACTTTCGGAATCCATTAAACACATAATGAGAAGACAAATAAACCAAAAACTAACTCGAGGACTAGGCCTAACCATCCCCAATCGGGACTAACATTCTGTCAAACACTTGGCATGAATGAAAACTACAGGTCTAGGATACAAGACAGAGCATGAATGACTAAAAACACTTATGAGACATTACAAGAAGGATCATCACCCTCTTCCTTAACTAGATATGACATCAATTAGGCATTTCATCCATCATTTTAACAATTACAAGTAAATACATGAAATAACCATGACATGAACCAATCATTTAAACATGCTTATAACCAACATAAAACCATGGAAATAATAGTGAGATAACAACCATTAAATCCACATATTAATAAGTACAAAAGCAAGAGAAATTAGCTTCCATTAAACATAGGAAAACACTGACCAGGTTCAATACTTCCACGTTCCACCCAACCATAGACATGGTTGGTCCAAATATCTCTTCATCCAGTCACCCCCGTGCCATATTCCAAGCTTGAATGTGGGATATCATGGATAAACCAATCCAAAAACAACCAAGGGAATCCAGATTTAAACCACCTCCACCCTCACCATACCATGATCACACCAAACTGGTGCTCCGATCACAAAACCGAACAGAACTTGGAAATGCCATCCAGAATCCATCACTATCCTTGAGGAATTTTTTGTCTCCCTGTCTCTCAATATTTAATGTAATCCAATATCACTAGGCCCTAAACTGAGACACCTCCCTCAGGCTTTACCATGTATCCCGCCAAACCCGGTCAAGGGATTCCTAGGCCTTTGGGAATGAACCTTGCATTAGGGGAATTTTGAGGTCTAAAATGGGCCTCCTAAGAAAAATGTACAACCAAAATAAACTTTATGAGAACCAATAGTATTCAAGATGATGATTTCAACCATGGGGGATGATTCACCATTTTTGGAGTAAAAATGTAAAAAGATTAAATAATAATAAAATAATAAAACTACTTTTTCAACTTGTATTTTCAACTTATCTCCCTAAGGGTTTACTCAAATTTCTAGCAAGAGCACTCATTGGATGAAAAAATTAATTCCTTATTCAATGAGTACCCATGTTGCATACTTTTGATGGACCCTACTACATGAAAAATGAGAAATACATGAAAAACATGATTGCAATCACGTTTTCATGTATTTCTCATTTTTCATGTAGCAAAGTCAATCAAAATTATGCAACATGGGTACTCCTTGGATGGGGAATTAAATTATGCATCCAACGAGTATTCTTGCTCGAAATTTGAGTAAAACCTCAGGGAGATATGTTCAAAATTCGTGTTGAAAAAGTAGTTTTTTTCTTTTTTTCCTCTAAAATTTGATGGTGTAATCAAATATTATTTTATTATTTCCACTATTATTTTATAATTTCCTTAGGAGGACCATTTTAGACCTAAAATTTCCCCTAATGAGACCACCTTCACCCTGGATTCCAAAATCCATCTGGCAAATCCAAAGCTCAAAACCAAGATCAAAATCCCAACACACCATGGCATCTGGAAAAAGGCAAGGAAAGGCTGAAAATCACTATCTAAACCTAACAAAAATAAGCCACTGACAGTAAGATAAAAAAATACCAACATGCATAATCTGTGCATGTCCAAACCAACTAGGAAATCACACATGCAATATGTTACCTGCAAGTATTCATGTTGAAGTTGCTAGACCCTGCTCTTCCTTGCTTGATCCTTGTTTGATCCTTGCTTTCCTTTCGTTTCTTGTCCTTCCTTTGCTTGCTTTCCTTATCCTTGGCACAATGCTAAATTTATCCAAGAAAGCTCTAAGTATCTAAGACTATATGAGAGAGAGGGAATAATGAGAGAGCTCCAAAATTGAACTAACAAAAGGTACCAACTGATCCTCATAAGCCCTTTTTATCAATGGGGCCTCTATTTTCTTCATTTTCCTTCATTTTCCTCCTCACATGCAACCTGTGAACTTTTACCTTCCTTTTCTCCTAAATTCCTTTATTTTCATAAATAAATGCGCCAAAAATAATTTTTGCCTCTTTAATGTCTTTTCCTTTGCATTTGTCAATTTCCCTTAGCCATAAACACATATCCAGTGATTCCCACTAGGATATTTTTCCCAACATTCAACTTGGAATAAGTGTCCCTTAATTGTGGTCTTATTTTTTTGCCTTTATTAACTTTTATTACATGATATTTTAACCTAGGTATGTTACATTTGATGTCACATGTGATGAACATTACCAGATGTCATAATGTGACGAACAATACCTAGAAATGTAATGTGATAAACATTACTTAATGTTCCAATGTGTCAAACATTCCTTGATGTTGCATTGTGATGAATATTAACAAACATGAAAATTATTTGACATTACAATGTGACTAACATTACCTAACATTGCAACGTGACAAACATTGTGTAATGTGGCAATGTGATGAACATTTCTCAACAGCACAATGTGATGAACATTTCCTAATGATGTAATGTGACAAACATAACCCAATATTGCTTGGAAATATCATATTAGATGTGGGAAATGTTGCTTTGGTAATTGGTAATGTGATGAAAATTGTCAATTGTTGCAATGTGACAAGCATTAATTGACATCACAATGTGATGAATGGTACCCAATGTCACAACGTGGTGAACATAACCCAACATTGCAATGTGATGAAAAAATATAACTGTTAATGTGACAGATATTTCTTGATGTTGCAATGTGACAAATGTAGCTTAATAACAAATGTGATGAACATCCCCCTACATCGCATTTAACCATTTTCACCCATATTTAACCGTATGCACCCATAGTCAACCATTGGAAACAATATAAACCATTGTTAAACATTTTTTACCATGGTCAACCATAAGTGACTATATCCTTTCATGGGTAACCATGGGTGAACATGGTTAACCATGTTCAAACCACTTTCAATTATGTTCAACCATAGTTAATCATGGTCAAGCATGGTTGACCATAGTCAACCATGATCAACCATAGGTACCCACAATCAACCATAGTCAAACATAGCTAACCATGGTTAACCATAGTCACCCATTGTCAGTCTATAACCATGGGCAATTTTTTACAACCATACTCAGTCATGGCAAATACTATGAACCATGATGGATTGTAGATTTCTGTGGTGTAGATTTTCAGAATCAGAGCTCAGAATCTCCACAGTTCTCATTTTTTAGTCCATCTGTGGTGTAGATTTTCAGAATCAGAGCAAATACTATGAACCATGGTTAAACATTTTCAACCATGGTTATATATCATCAAACATTGTTAAACATGGTCGACAAAATACGACTTGGTCAAACATGGTCAACCATGCTTAACACGATTGATCATGGTCAACTATGGTTAATTATGCATAACATGATATTAAACATGGTTATCCATGGTTCCCATGGTTAACCATAGTTAAACACAAACAATATGGGAAACCATGGTCACCATCGTCAACTATAGTCAACATGCTTAATCATTGTGAGCAGGGTAAACTAGGTCAACCGTAATCAACCATAAGCACACATAAGCACACATAATCAACCATATTCAAACATAACTAACCTTGGTCAACCGTAATCAACCATTATCAACCACGGGAAATTGTTTACAACCATACTCAAACATAGGAAGCATTGGTAACCATGGGCATACATGTTTGAGCATTGTTAAACATGGTCTACCAAAGATAACATGGTCGAACATGGTTAGCCATGTTTAACACAATTGACCATGATAGACCATGGAAAACCATGGTCAACTATGTGCATCATCATTAAACATGGTTATCCATGGTAACTATATTTTAACATAAATAATATGGGTCACCATGGTCAACCATTATCAACACAGTCAACCATAGTCAACATGGTCAACCCTAGTCAACATAGTTAGTATGATAAACTAGGTTAAACATGGTCAACTAGAATCAAGAATGGTCAACAAAGTAAACCCATGTTCAACATGGTGACCCAAATTCAACATGGTCAACCATGTTTAACATGGTTTCCATGGTAAACCATAGTCAACATTAGTCAACATGGTCAAACATGGACATCCATGGTCACCCATGGCCAACTATGAACAACATGGTCAAAATGGTCATCCATTATCAACCATAGTAAACCATAAACATTATGATCAACCATAGTCAACATGGTTAATCGTGATCAACCATAGTCAACCATGATCTATCATCCTAAACTACAGTTAAACATGATCAACCATGGACAACTAAATTCAACATGGTCAAAAATTAGTGAACCATAGTCCATTATAGTCAACTATAGTTAAATATGAATAGTCATAGTCAACCATGATCAGCCATGGTCAACCATATTTTCATAAAAGTAATCGTTTGTCAACCATAACTAGATCATATATAATCATAGTTAACCATAGCCAACCATGGTCTACTAATCCTCCCTGCACACTTGGAGTGCCAACTAGTACAACCACAAAAATGGTTGATATAGATAGACTAACATTATTAAAAGTGGTTGATATAAGCAAATAGGCACCATTATTTTCTTTCCAAACTAGAAAAATAACCCAAATTAATATATATCAATTTCTTTTAATAATAAGTTCATACTTCTGATAACTTTTTCAATTCTAATTTAATTAGATTGAGTTTAAAATATACCATCCATTTAAATATAAATTAATATGTTAAAAAACTATAACATGTAAAATTAATTTCAATAAACCAAAAAATTTCCAAAAATAAAAGAAAATAGTATTAAGAAAGAAAAAAAAAAGTTATGATGGATTTCTTTAAAATGCTTGTATTATTATGAATATTTTTCTATTGCAATGATATAAAAATCTTATTTTAAGAAGTGTGGATTGTTATTATTAAGATTATATGAAGTTTGGTTAAGCTTGGATGCCCCTTGGGATAATTTAATTACCATCTTAGATCCATCTTAACTTTGGATCTATCAAGCGTCGAGAGGGATCAAATCTCTCAAGGTGCAAACCTCTCTTTTGAGTGAAAAAACTTGAGGAAAGGTTTGCACCTCGAGATATTTGAACCCTCTCGGTGCTTCATAGATCCAAATTTAAGATGGATCTAGGCTGGTTTCAGTCGTGTGCGGCCAAGGAAAATCTATTGAATTAATTTTATAAATAATATGAAAATATATCTAATATTAATATAATCACTTTAAATATGATAAATATGTTTGACATTAACCTGGTCATTTTAATTTTAAATTTTCTTAGTTACCTTATTTTCTTGAGATGATAAATATTGTTGATAACTTTAATGATAAAAAATGATGAAATAAAAATTTTGAATGCAAAGTGACAATAATAGTGTTGAAAGATAGAAAATGTGAATAATAAGAATCTAGTCAATTACAAATAGTCTTCATTGTGATCAATCTCAAACTATTTTCTTCTATTATTCTTATTGTGACCCTTATTAGTTTTGTCATTTTTTCATATTGATTATATGAAAAAGACAGTTGAAATCATAAAGCATTTAAATCTTTAGCTCGAGATGTTGTAGTAAACATCATACCTTGTCTCTCTTGCTCTCCAATATTAATAGGTTGAATTACTATAACACACAAATCAATGTACATTGTCAATATTTTTTTGTGCTTACACTAAAATAAATTCATCTAATGTATGCACTCAAATAAGATTAGAAAACAAATTTTACACTGAAATCAATGCATCTAATGCAAGCAATCAAATAGGATTAGAAACCAACATCTACACTCAAATCAATGCATCTAGTGCAAGTAAGAAAATAGGATTAGAAACCAATATCTACACCAAAATCAATGCATTTAGTGCAAGCAATCAAATAGGATTGAAATCACCATCTACACTGAAATCAATGCATTTAGTGCAAGAAATCAAATAGGCCCTAAAATCATCTACATTGAAATGAATGTATCTAGTGCAAGCAATCAAATAAGATTAGAAAACAACTTCTCCACTGAAAACAATGCATCTAATGCAAGCAATCAAATGGGATTAGAAATCAACATCTACAGTCAAATCAATGCATCTAGTGCAAGTAAGCAAATAATATTAGAAACCAACATCTACACTGAAATAAATGCATTTAGTGCAAGTAATTAGATAATATTAGAAATCACCATCTACACTTGAATCAATGCATTTAGTGCAAGAAATCAAATATAATTAGAAATCAAAATCTACATTGAAATCAATGCATCTAGTGCAGGAAATCAAATAGGGTTAGAAATCACCATCTAGACTGAAATCAATGCATTTAGTGCAAGAAATGAAATAGGATTAGAAATCATCTACATTGAAATCAATGCATCTAATGAAAATATCATTAAAAATCAATATCTACACTAAAATCAATGCATCTAATGCAAGAAATCAAATAGGATTATAAATCACCATCTACACTGAAATCAATGCATCTAGTGCAAGAAATATTCTTCCTCTCTCCCCCCTCCATCTATATCTATATCTCCCTCCATATCTCCTTATTTGTCTCTCTATCTCACCCCCCCATACACATAGGCTCTCTCACTCCATATATCTCCATCTCTTTGTCCCTCCCTCACTCTCTCCATCTCTTTCTTGTTCCCTCTCTTTGTTGAAAAATGTAACTAGGTCCGGTTTTCATAATGACTTGTAATTATGAATTTAAGTAATGAAGAAGACAAAGATAATGTATTTATTGTATTGCTTGCATCATGGGTTTCATGAGCAAGAGATTTTATTTATAGGTCAAAGACTTCTAATTGATGTCTTTAGGATTTTTTTATCTTGTCATGAAGATAATGGAGTCATGTCATGTAAATGAAGTCATGTTACACTTATAAGAAGACACATTTGTCTATAGAAAAGTAATCCACCAAGACCTTGTCACTAGGCCTCTCCAAGTCGTCCTAAACACCATAAGGATCCTCCACCATGAAGTCGGCTTACCTACAAAAGATCATGTCGACCTAAATGCAAAAGATAGTCACTATATATAACATGATACATCCTCATTATAGCACATCTAATTCGGATAAGTCTGCAATTAAGTGCGAAGTACAGTGCGTAAAAAGAATACTAAACAACAAATTCAAGGTGTGAAGGAGGAGGCAGATCTGTGAAGCGATAAGGGTGATATGGTTTGTTCTTGAGTCTGATATATATCTCGCATATCTCAGAAAATAATTCAAGGGCTATTACAACATATAGAGACTTCGGTCTTGGGCAAAAGAGATACATATAAGGTCTATAAAGGGGATCGAGAAGGATGCTTAAGGAAGTCGAGGAAAGATCGAAGGAAAGCAAGCAAGAGCACTAGTCTTGGAGTATTAGAACAAAGAGACCGAGTTTATCTAACGTACGGTGCAATACAGTGTAGAAATGAAGGATCGAAGAAGGAGCCGAGAAGAGAAATGAAGGATATTGACAAGGGTCTTGGAGGAACACTTGTGTCAAGGGTCTTTTTCATGGTCCTGGTACTCGTCAATTGAAGATATATAAGAAGAATTTTTTATCAGGTTTTCCTCTCAGAGAGTGAGAGGTTTTGGCCCTGGCTCACAAGCCTATATGATGTGTCTCTTGTGTATTTGATAATTGACTTGATGAGAAGAACATAATAATCTAACGAAGACAAGATATAATCAAGAAGTTTAAGGAAAATCAAAAGTAATTATCAAGAAGATAGATTTAGTAAAAGCCCTCAATTTCTCAACATGGTATCAGAACTATGGTGCTAAAGTCAAAGGAAGGGAATCTAAGAGGCACTTAAGGACTAGTGTTTCAGATGGCATCTGTGAAAGGACATGGATGAAAACAAGGAGTCAGTGAGGACATACTAATGAGATGAGCTCAGATCATTGTATTTGGATATCTTTGCTATTCTCAGTGGTAAGAAAGTTTCAGATCCCTCTAAAAGGCTTAAATTGCAATGACATAACAACAATGATCATAGGTGCATAAATCTCAACGTATATTAGTGATCTCGGTACCATGGAAATGGTATCTATAATACAAAAATCTTAGTGATAAAAATCTCTGAGTCAAATCAGTAATGGAGTTTCAATATCTGAGCAATAATGGAGATCTCAATGTCAAGGAAAAGTGAAGGAACTGCATTGTCGTAGAAAAGTCCACCTCAAGGAGAAGTCTTGGGATTGTCAATCAAATCAAGGTGACTAGAAGTCTTCACCAATAAGAAGTATTGGATCCAAAAGACCCTCATCAAGATGAAGAGATCTTCGAAGTAAGGCAGTCCAAATTATAGAGAAGCATTTCTTATCTACATGTATTCACTACCAAAGAAGTAGAAATACCCTGAAGGCAAGAAAGCATTATCATAAGGAAAGCTCCTTCTCATTACAGCAAGGATCTCATCCTTAAAGAAGATCATCCAAGGAAGCATGAATACATATTCTTTAATCACTGTCAAAGTGACAAAGGGGAATATATAATCTTCTTGTGTCGAGTAAGTATTTTTCATTGTATAATCAAATTTGTTTAAAATGACTTCGTGATTGCAAGAAGATCCATAAGTTGGTTGGGTCCTAGAAGTTTTCTTGCATAGACATAATCCTCGAAGGAAGTGAAGTCATTGATCATATCTATGGAAAAGTCTCCAAAGGCCAAGCATTATCTTAATACATATAAAGGGATCAAAGGGATCAAAAGATTCTTATGAAATAAGTCAAAGGTCCTATCATCCCTATGTAGCAGAAGTGGAGATATCAAAGAAATATATGATAAGCTAGAAGATATATTCTTTGACGATGCAGTAAAGAAGGTCATATAGAATCTCAATTAGGAGATCTGGGAGAAATAATAAAAGGATAATCATCAATATTCTGATGTGAAAGGTAACAAATGTCCAATGGTTACCTCATCTAACAACTTTTGGCTTCTATGCTAGATAGAAGAAGACAAGTTGAGGGTAAGTTAAAGGACTCAGACATTACGAAAGCTCTTACCACCAGAAAGGATGAAGGAAGCTGAAGAAAGAAGTTCAAGGAAAGAGGGAGTAAGAAATGGTTAAACTAGTCTCTCTCACAAAAGGTTTTTTCATGGCTCCTAAGTCCTATATAGGATATGGCTACAATAAAATAAGATACGGTGTGACATAATGAAAACATTAGAAGTAGGAGCTCATGACATCAACATGGGGAATCATGTGGACAAGAGGAACAAAATTCATGGAAATCAAATATGAAGGATATACCTCTTGGGAACCTCATTGGAAGGAAGAAGGCATACAGGGCAAGGCTCACCATACATCAAAAGGAAACATTTGCCAAGATAAGGACATTCAAGATCCTTAAGATTCTCTGATGGAATCCTCATCGAAGGTTTCTTCGATCTAAAGAAAAGGGAAGTATTTCATCTGGAACTCCAACTAGTGGATTTCATGGAATGATGGTATGATGGCATAAGAAGATGAAGCAAATCAAGGGATTGAAGACACTTCAATCAAGTTGCTGAAAGAATCCTAGATGACCTGAAGGTAAATTAGGTATGTATGTTTATATTTAATATTATAATGTCATGGCGTATGGTTGCAGGTAACATTGATCACTACTTCTATCTTAAGAAGCAAGATCATAGGAAAGGGATATCCTCCTTTAAGAGGATGTCAAAAGGCATGGTTCACATTAGATGAAATAAACATAATATATTCTCATATAAAGTATGAGATGATTGACAACTATTAAGGAACTCTGATTGAAAGCTCCTGGAAATAAAATTGTGTGGAGAAACAAAGGATAAGATCGTGAGAAGTGCTACCATGATAAAAGGCAGTCAACATCCAAGGAAACGAAGAGGAATTAACTAGGAAATCTCTTGGGAAGATATGTAGACTCTGATAAAAGTCTGAAAAAGATGGAGACCATTGACAGTACATATCTTTAGGAGATGTGTCAATCTGTATGAAGGATGTTGATGCCAACAAAAAGATGTCATGATGAAAGATCATCACTAAGGTAATATTTGATTTAAGTATTCATATTTATAAGTGTATAATATCTGGATGAGATTATGGAGGGTTTTCAAAGGGAAGTATGTCTTCCATGATTGATAACCATATGGTCGGATGAAATATCCTTGGAAGAAATATGGTATTGAGGAAAGCAGCATGACATGAAGCTAGACTAGATGAAAAGACTGATGGATCACTTTCTAATGGTATGAAGACATTACTCGTAAGAAAGTGATGGATGATATGTGCCCTACGAAAAGATCCCAAAGATGAAGACTTCTCAACAAATAAATTCATGACATCAAGGGAAGGAGTTATTCTAAGCAGTTGGATGTCCCATTATTTTCTTGAAGAGTTGTTCTAGGTCCCTAATCAAAAGGGAGCCTGGAAATAAGTTTCTTCCTTGGAAGAAACTTGGAAATTCCTAAGGCGAGAGGGAGCTTAGGTACATTCCTTGTATAGGAATGAGTACATATGTCCTCCCTAGTCGAGAGGGAGAGATAGACACATCCAAAACATCGTACCTTGTCCAAATTTCTTGTTTTATTTTGAGGACCAATTTTACCGAATCTTCTTTTCTTCTTGGACATGGCTGCAAAGGCTTGATTCCCTTCACTTGATCTTGTACCAGTGTTGGCTTTCAATCTTGTTTCCTCTATTTTACATAGAGGCCATAAATTCTGCAATGGTGTTGCTTCTTTCTTCCCGTATAAGCTTGTAGTGAAGTTTTCCCATTCTTCTGGTAGAGCATTCATCATCACTATAGTCATCTCACTATCAAACATTTCTTCTTCCAATTCTTGCAGTTGGTCTCTTATTTCATAAATCCTCATAAAATATGAAGCAATTCCTTCCTCTCTTGACAATTTCATCTTGTATATTTCTTGTCTCAGAGAGATTGCTTCTCCTGCAGTACTCACAGAGGATAGCTCCACCAGTTTCTCATATACTTCTTTTGCAGTTTCCAGTTTTGATACATAGGGTATGAGTGAGTCCTTAATGGATTTTATGAGAATCCTCTGGGCTCTGATTTCTCCTTTCACGTACTTGGCATGAGCTAGAGCGTCTTCTTTTGAGGGTTGAATTGTGGATCCTTTGATGTAGCCCATGACTTCATCTTCGATAAGATTCAAATATGTCCTCTTCTTCCATGCACTAAAGTTTGATGACCCAACCAATTTGTTGCTCTCTTTGCAATAAGTCATTTTGACAGATTTAGATGAGGTCATAGAGATACTTATTGAGTAGAGTGACTTCCTCTTTCTAGCAACTTCCTTGATGATGATGAAGATGAAGTTAGGAACTCCCCCTTAGATTGAATTCTCCAATGTAGATGTCTTCAAAGGTGTTGGATAATGTTGTATGGGGCTTGATGATGTGTCTTCCAACAATGTCTTCAATGTCATTAATCTTTGATGGCAGAGATTATCTCCTTGATGAGTGGATCCTTTGAATGAGATTGAAGGTCTTCTTGAAATGGCTTGAGAATCTTCCTTGCAAATTGATTTGACTTTTCAACACAAACTTTGACCTTGACTTTGACTCTTGCTTCCTTGAGTGTCTCTTTGCTGAGTAGCCCTTGTCTTTAGCACCTTAGCTCTGATTCCATGTTGAGAATTAGGCAGGGCAGAGTTTATTTCAAATTCTCTACTTTGATAATTACTTGTGAGCTTACTTCCTTTACTTATGTCTTCTCTTCTTAGCTTATTATGTCCTTCATCAAGTTAATTATCAAAACACAAGAGACGCAAATTTAGGCTCTTAAAGCCAAGAACAAAACCTCTCCCTTTTGGAGAGGAAAACTCACAAGAGATTATTGTTATAGACTTTCAGATGACAAGTACCATGACCATGACACAGACCCTTGACCTTTGCATGCCTCCAAGACCTTGTCACTGCTTCTTCATGGACTCCTTGAGCCGATCCTTCTTTTCTGCACCGTCCTGTACCATTTTGCACCTTTTTGCACCAAGACTAGAAAGCTAGGTCTCTCACTGTATTTCCCTTCTCCAGCTGTGTGTGATCCTTATTGAGATATCAACACCTTGTTGTGGGCAGTCCTAATATGCACATATTGCACCTTTACTTAACTTCGCTGAACAAACTAATTATACTTCACACTTAGTACAGTCCTGAAATCTTCGCATAATCCTGCAACTTCACACTAAATAGTCATGTAATTCGCTCTTAACATAGTCATATATCTTCGTGTATATATATATACTTCGTCTCCCTCCTTCGCATAAAACACAATCCTGAACTCGAAGATCTGCATTAAATCACAAAATCTGATTCGAAAATCACAGAGTCTAAATTTTGTTTATTATGTTTCTGCGCATTCCAATGGGCTATTTATGGTGGTCAGCCCCTATAAATACCCGACCTTGCAGTGAATAGATGTGACTATTCATTGAGCCAACTTGACAGTGGATTGTAGACCGACTTGTAGAGGATGTCTTCTAGCGTTTTGTATGTTGTCTTGAAGGGTATATTCATCACGAATTATGTTGGTGTTTAGTACCATTCTCCAGCCACATTGTTGAGATTCTTTGAGCCACATTGTTAAGATTCTTTGACAATGTCTTTGAGACATACTTCATTGACTTGACTTTTCATATACATTACTCTTATTTAATACATTTATGACAAGATGACAAATCCTTAAAAGACATCAAGAAGAAGTATTTTGACCTATAATAAAAACCTTGCTTATGAAACTCATGAAGCAAGCATAACAAAAATACATTTTATCATCTTTGTCTTCTTCATTACATAAATACATAATTACATAATTACACTTTCCAACAAATAAAACCTCTCTTTTTATTTTTAGTAAATATAAAAAGGTTTATGGGGTAGATATAAAAAGAGGTTTTATTTATTTACCATACCTCCATTTTATTTATATTTTTATTTATTTACCATACCTGCACTATAAATAAAAAGTAAAAGAGGTTTTATTTATTTACCATACCTGAAGAGGTTTTATTTATCTACCATACCTCCAGTTTATTTATATTTAAAAAGGTAAAAAAAAATGTTTTATTTATTTACTTTACCTAAAGAGGTTTTATTTATTTATATTTACCATACCTCCAATTCATTTTTATTTTTATTTATTTACTATACCTCTTTTTTTAGAGTTCATAAGTATAGCTCTCTTGGTTAACAAGCAGCAATAATTATTACAAATATAGAAATGTTTACTTACATATTATATTTTTATTTATTTACCATGCCCCTGGAATAAGTATAAAAAAATGTTTTATTTATTTACCGTACTTGCACTTTATTTATATTTTTATTTATTTAATACAATTCCAAGTCGGGTTAAGAGGCAGGGATATTTATATTTTTATTTATTTAATACAATCCGGGGCAAGGTTAAGAGGCGGGTTAAGAGGTAGGGATTTTTTAATTTTTAATTATTTAATACAATCTCGAGCCAGGTTAAGAGGCATGGATAATTATTACAAATATATGGATTATAATTGAGCCGACATTTCAAATGTTTACTTACATTACATCTACACATTTGCCTTATATTGGGTTATGATTTTGTAAAGTTTGGTCAAGCTTTGATACCCCTTGAGATAATTTAATTTCCCAAAAAAATACTATCTTCAACTTTTGTCATGGAATTTGAACCAATAACCTAATAAAAACTAAATTTCACACAAACTAATTATTTACTAATTTCCGTAAAGAGATTCCTATCTTCAACCCCTCCTCTCCCATAGGATTTACCAATTTCCCTAAAAAGATTCCTATCTTCAACCCCTCCCCTCCCATGGAATTTACCAATTTCCCTAAAAAGACCCTCCCATGGGATTTGATCCAATAATACCAATACCAATACCCTTACCCTAGTAAAAACTAAGCCCCACACAAACTAATTATTCTACTCTTCCTAGAATGATATAAATATAAATATCCTAAAACAAACCTTCATGATGTAATTCTTTGATTTGGTTGATTATACATTATTCATGAATCAGACATTCAATTTAATTTGATTGAAAGAGTTCATGATAAAATTCTGGCAATAAAATTGACGAAGGGCCGGAGGTGCAAGCAAAGATAGATCGGTATGAATCTCTCCAATCGATACTGAAGGGCCACCCTGAAACGTCGCCATTCATGCCCTATACTTTTTATCAAGTCCAAATATTTGAATGCAAGTATTGGGTTTGCCATTAAAATTCAGGAGTTTGGGATTCCATAGAAGAAAAAGACAACCCTACAATGGCTCAACAGGAGATCAATGAAAAACACAGCGGGGAATCCCTTCCAAGTCCCAGGAGTGCAGATGATGAAATCATGGAAGTGAATGGCACCGATGAAGATCAAGCTGCAACACAGTCTACCCAGTTCTGGAGATCATCACAAGCAGTGGTTGCAGAGAAGAAGTTGAGCATTACAGACAATAAAAAATTGCAGGGCATACCTCGGCCATTAGCAAACACCAAGTTCCTCCACTCAAACGCTACGTCCCACAAATGGGCATTCGGAGCAATAGCAGAGCTGATCGACAACGCAGTAGACGAGATCCCAAACGGGGCCACGTATGTGGTCGTGGACAGAATAACGAACCCGCGGGACAACGCCCCAGCGTTGCTCATCCAAGACAACGGGGGCGGAATGGACCCCGAGGGCCTGCGCCGCTGCGTCGGCCTGGGCTTCTCCTCCAAAGACGCAGCCAACTCGGTGGGGCGCTACGGCAACGGTTTCAAGACATCGACAATGAGATTGGCCACGGACGCCGTCGTTTTTACTCGCACTCTCCCACCCTACGGCTCGCTCCCCAAGTTCAGCGTAGCGTTGCTCTCGCAGACCTTCTTAATCCAAACCCAAAGAACCAACATCGTGGCCCCGGTTCTAGACTTCGAGATCTCCTCCACCGGACAACCCATGGCCTTCCTCAACAATCCCTCCACTGCCATCGATGCCTGGAACCACAAACTCAACGTTGTTCTCCAATGGTCCCCCTTTTCGACACTGGAGCTCCTCCTGAAGCAATTCGAGGACATCGGTGCTCACGGAACCAAGATCGTGCTCTACAACTTGTACAACGACAGCGACGTCCCGGAGCTCGACTTTGGCACCGATTGCCGCGACATACAGCTCCAGCGCCCTACAATCCAGCAAAATAAATGCCAACATTTGCAGGAATCCCACATCTCGTATCGCCTCAAATTCTCCCTCCGCGCCTACGCCTCCATTCTGTACCTCAACCCCCTGCCCAACAATTTCCAGATAATCCTCAGGGGGCACCCCGTCAAACCCTACAGAATCGCAGAAACCCTTGAGATTCCCAAAGTTGTGACCTACAAACCCGCAAAAGTTGCGCAGAGGGTTTGCGTGAACACAACCCTAGGGTTTATCGAGAACGCGCGCCAGTTGAATGTCCATGGCTTCAATATTTATCACAAGAATCGCCTAATTCTGCCCTTCTGGAAAGTATTGCAAGAAAGCAGTAGCAGAGGCAGAGGTATAGTCGGTGTTCTTGAAGTCAATTACATACAGCCGACTCATGACAAACAGGATTTCGAGAGAACAGATGTTTTCGCGCGCCTGGAAAATAAACTCAAGGAGATGCAGCTCGATTTTTGGAAACAGAATTGCCATTTAATAGGGTATCAAAATCGCCCTTCCAAATCATCAAACGCAGCAGTTGCAGAGGATCAAATTGCCGAGGAAGCAGCCACCGATCCAGCTTTGCCCAGCAAGAGGCGCCGATCCTTGGAGTATGATGACAACAGAAAGAAGCGCCGATCCTTGGAGTTTGATGACAAAACAGTTGCTGAAGAGAATCGAGACCCTAACCCTAACCCTAGCTTTAGCCCTAGCCCTATCAACCCCATAAATTTACAGAAGGTTTTCACTGAATCTTCTGAACTGCAAAATTTGCGGCAGGAGAACGCTGAATTGCGCTTCCAGCTGGAGCAGCACAAGGCAATAGAAAGGCAACAATACGAGGCTCTCGGAAGGCTCCAAATTAGGGAGTCGGAATGGAGAAATAGTGTCCAACAGATCGAGCAACTTCGAAAAAAGCGTAACAGTGTCAGTGGAGTTGTTGTGAAGATGGAATAGATATTTTGCATCAGAATTTCAGTACAGAGATGTTGAATTCACGTTTAAATTCAAATATTAGTTTGACAGTAAAGCGACATAGACACGCCGTTTGTTCGCAAAATCAAAACTAATGAAATTTTTGTGTGATGGGTGGAAATCAAAATTAATGAAAATTTTATGCGCGTGGAAAATATTTCAATTTAGGTTTTGCATCACAAAAGTTTTAGATTTAACGTTATTAAAACTCTGAAAGTTAGACTTTTTTTTAGAAATTAGAAATTTTTAAAAAATTATTGTTTTATTATTTTTATCAATTTTAAATAAAAGCATAATATATTTAATTGGTATATTTTTAATATATATATATATATATATATATATATATTCCACAAGTTAGTTGGTTAATGTGAAGCATAGTTTATTTATTAATCTATTCATTCAAAATTTGTGAAAACCTTTAACATATATCAATTTCTATCATCTTTGATCTTTTAAAAAATTTAAAAGAGTTATTAATTTATCCATCTAACCTAATGAATATATTTTTATTAACTAATTATTATTAAATAATAATAACTAATATATATACTTAATTATGAATATTCTTAATTTCTAAATAGGTTTTGTGACAGAAGTATGGGCCAATATCATGGTTATTAATACCATTTTTTCACAAAACTATAACTCATTTTATATGGTATTGATTATATGACATTTTTTTGGTAAATCAATTTAATTAAAAAAGTAACAAGAATATAACTGCTTTTCAAATAAATTTCAATTTGATATGATAGTTATTAGTAGGTTAAATCCCTACTATTCACCTAATAATTATTTATAATTAAATTAAAATTCAGAAAGTTTTATTCCAAAATAAATATGACTATTATAATTTCAAATCTAAGGAAGGTAAAGTATATAAGCTTCATAAAAATAAGAAAATAGTATACATCAATTTGATGTTTAACTTGAATATAACATTAAAACTAGGGAAATATATATATTAAATGGTTAGTAAACATTGTTAGACATCAATTGGTGAAACCAAAAAAAAAAAAGATCTTGAGAGAATTTTGTTACATACAATTTCATACCTAATCTCATATTCCCACCTCAATTTTAATTACAAAGAAATGGCCATAATGTTTTGTCCCTCTAAGTTGGTGGTACAATCCACAAAATCCATTCTACCAAGGGTATTTTTAGTGGTTTAAATATCATCCTTTCTTAGAAGAGTCACATCTCTTATGATATACGATATTGAAAAGAAAATGATAAGTCAATATTAACATCCAAGTTTCCACATTTGTCATTAATAACAAGGTCAAAACCTGACAAAATTCAGGCCACCGACAACAAAAGAAACAAATACCAACATGCACATACCATGCATGTCAAAACTTGGAAATCATACATGCAACCTGTTACCTACAAGTATTCTTGTTGAAGTTATCCATCTTTTCCTTGCTTTCCTTGTCCTTCCTTGTCCTTCCTTGTCCATCATGTGCTTGTTTTCTTTCCTTCTCCTCTTGGTGCTCTTCTCCTCTCTGAAACCAATTTCAAAACTAAACTGACTAAAGGCTACCAACTTATGCTCTGGGGTATTTTTATTGCTGATGTCTCTAATTTCTTCATTTTCCCTCTATTTTCCTTTAATTTCCTCCTCACATGCAACATGTGACCTTTCACCTTCCTTTTCTCCTAATTTCATTTATTTTCATAATATAAATGCCAAAAATATCTTTTTTATTTTTTAAATCCTTTTCCATTGTCTTTGTTAATTTCCCTTAGCCATAAACACATAAGTGATTCCCACTAGGATATTTTTCCAACATTCGACTTGGAATAAGTGTCCCTTGACTGTGGTATTATTTTTCCTTTATCAACTTTTATTACATGAACTGTTAACTTGGGATTGTTACACAAATATTCTAGCCTCAAAATATAAAACATGCGTCTATGAGCACAACAATCCCATTACACATATACACATATACACATGGGTGTCGTGACCCTCATAAGATATCCTCAGCTCACCAACTTAGTTTTGCATATACATGTTATTTACATCCAAGGGTTGGACAGTGGTGTTACAAGTTAATTTTGGCATCATCCCAAAACACATATCAGTATCCATTAGGGTCTACCATACTCTAAATTAGTTGTTACATGCCCTAGACAAGTCATTCCATTGATGGTGTTCCTTCATGAAAGTTTCACTACTTAGATGTCAATTGAAGTGCCCCATTAAACCATCAACGCACCCCTATACTGCAGTAACTACTTTGCAGAGCATATACTCCCATGCAAGGTTGTATTTCAGAGGATCTAGGCCCACTTTAAGGTGTGTTGGTCGACTGGGAGAAAATTGTTTATTGGATTCCTGGAATCTTCCCAACCTCTAATGGCTTCTAGAAGTTGTTCTAGATTTCACCTCATCTGATAGCTTCGAATATGGACACCATGAAGCCATTGAACCTCTTATCCTCCTATTCCCATGAACAAGGAAACCTCTTCATGCATTTTTAGGAAATCCATTCAATGATTCATTTATGTCAAACTACCTTCATCTACTTATAAATAGAGCACTAAGCATAATGCACAAGAGAGCAAGAATTTGTATTAAGTAGATTTATGTTGGTGAGATCACATCTCTTGGAGTTTTCATGTAATGTTTTGCTGCTAGCATGATGATGTTGGTTGTGATTAGGATGGGACTAAAGCCGAAGGGTTGACATCGAATCGATCAATTGGTTGTAACTTCTCCTTCTACTTCATAATAAAGACATTTGTTCCTTTCCTAATGCATGTGTCAATGATGTTACATGTGTATTTACAAATGCTATCGATTTAATTTGTTTAACTTGAATAGATCATATTTCCTTTATGTTTCTCTTTGTCTCCTGTTTGTCATTGCAGGTACCAATCGAGCAAGTTCAGTGCAATTGAGAGCGATGGAATGACAAAGGGAGGCGAGGAAAAGTGAACAGATTACAAGTAGGTTTTCTTCCCTTATCTATTCATTTTAAGGAAAAGGTCATATATCTTTATTTATGTTGTTCTAAGTGAACCACCAAATTTATGGAAAGCATACTTATCTGTAGGTTTGATTTATGTAAAACAGATTGGCGACCATATTGGGGATCGACGAATCGTCCCTAGTGGTTTTGTCCTCATCCATCAACCTCTAGTAGACTTTACCTACTTAGTTCAGTCATTTGAATGTGTTTTAGCAAAAGTAGCATTTGATTTCTTTTTTAGAGAGTCCTCTGGCACAACGCATTGTTGGTCTTGACACAGTGCTCTGCATAGCACTGTTGGCTTAGGGACAGTGCTTTTCAACGCACTGTCTCCCACTCAAGGGTGCGCTGCCCCTGTGACCAACCAAAATCTATCATATTTTTTCTTTTGAAATTCATTTAAGTGTCTTGCTTGCTGAAGTTTTAAGTGACTAATTACCTCCAGAGACTAGATTGCCTCTACTGTTCTTGCCTCACTTTGGATTTTTTTGATCATATTTCTTTTTGTTTTCTTTTTCATTGTCGAATAGTTCCAAAGTTAATTTTACATTTGATCAATTCATTATTTTCAGAAAGAGGAATTTGTGTTTCATTCTTCGTTTCTCTTGAAGTTTTTGAAGTGATTGTTTGTGCATCATAGTTTATTTTTCGTTCATCTAAACTTAAAAGAAATTGAAAAGAAAAACATGCATTTGCATATAGGGATTGTGAGTGTTGCATAGGAATATTTTAGGGAAATTTCATTTAGATGTGCTCATTTTTTATTGCATACAATTTGATTACTCTATCCCTTTTAGCTAGTTTTTCATTGTCAAAAATTAAATCGAAACGAATGCTTATCATTCCAATTTCATTCTAGGAATGTTCAATACATCTTACGATGAACCTAAAAGAAAAATTGATAAGCAAGATCAACGTAAAATTTATCTGAATTTATCTAAGGAATCATTGTAACATTAATGATAACATTTAGAGGTCTAGGTTAGAGATGTGTTCCGACGTCGTTAAACAAAGAAGTTGTCATTAATTTTCTATGATGCATTCTGAGTGTGATACCTCATTCCACATACGTAAGCATATTGGAGCTCGTCCATGTACTTTCAGGTCTATCGGGTGGTGTTCTAGTACGAAAATTATAAGGGTATGCTCTCATTGCGCGGTTTCGCATTAGACATCGCTAATACGGATTGGGCCTCCAAGTACCTTTGAGTATATTTGGGAGGACAACTTTAGGTTTACCATCCATAGGTAACCGAGTCGGCCGCCTTGTACACTATGATACACTGAACACAACATTCGAGGAGATTTCTTGCATGTTCAAAAGTCCTTGGTTTACTGGGGTGGTATATTGCAATTCATAGTTGCTTGGTAAAACTTTTTCCTAGCATTACCCTCTTTTTGTTATTTGTTTTTTGTATTAAAATCAATCAACAATCATGGAAGAATATCAACCCTTTCCCTGTCGTTCGTGTAGGATATGGAATAAGCCACCTTTGATGCCAGAAGCTACACCTAGTAGCCGAAGGCGTGCTCTTCCTACCGAGTCTGGTACCTCTAGTATTTCATCTAATTTACTAGAATAATCTAATCCTTTGAGTACTGATTCTCGAGTCATTTTGACTAATCCCAGTTTATCTGCTAATGTCGAGACAGAACCCTCACAGTTACCCGATGACACTTAAATTCAATCCAGTGAAATGGTAAATCTAGAACCTGAGTTTTTTCAACTGAAAGTCGATCTGGAACCCATTTTTCTTTTACCATAACATCTTGATCTCGAAGTTGAACAAAAAGAAGTTGTTCCTGTGCAACCGTCTGATCCTCAGTCATCTGTAACCTTTGAGTCTTCCTCTTTACAATAGAATTTACCGCTTTAAATTTATCTCGGGCCTGACGGTGAAGTACTTCCACCTGGTTTTATTTCCATTGAGGAAATACCACAAGAAGAAACATTGCCTTCGACTCCAACTCATTTTGAGCCAGGGCTTCATCTTTTTAATTATTTTCCTCGTTTGACTTACTCTACTCCTATTGATCATTTTCACTCTCAAGATCCCATAGATTCGTTAGAGTATTTTTTTGGTCATTTGACCATGGTAGAGACAACATCCCAGACTGTACCATTACAACTATGACAACATCTACTATTTCTTCATATTCGATTTTTTCAACAACACCCGAGTCTCATCTTTATGGTGGTTCATTAATCGTCCCACTAGGTTACTAGGCTTTAAATGTAACCTACTCTGGTGTCTCCTCTAATCCATGGACTTCACTCATGTCATCATATGGAATTCTATCTAGTTCATCTCTTACGAGTATTAAATGGCCTGATCCTTTATTGACATCATCAGCTCAATATCAGGCTGGTCCATCAAATTACCGTCTATATTATCTAGTATCTGTTGGATACCCTTCATATGAAATTCAGTATGTGAAATATCCTTATACTCTATATGATGGGGGGCCACAGATGTTTAGGCCATACAGCAGTACTATGTCATTATAAAGTCAATCATATGTTGGAATGCCTACTTGTCAATGGCAGCCTATTTTTCCTGTTCAGTCGCAAATGGTTGTGTATCCATATCAACCAGTTCAACCTATTGCATATGTTACTATTGCGCATGTTATTTCTTCTATGGTTGTTGCTCAGTATGCTCAAGCGGGTCCTTCAACCCCTAATCCTCAAGTTTCGGGTCTACAGACTTCATCTTCCCAGGCTGGTGTTCAACAACCATCTGTATATGGAATTTCACAACCACGGGCTAGTTTACCTTTGTCGCAAGCTTCTGTTGGCCAAGTTTATTCACAACCGGGTCCAAATTATCCCGATGGGAAATATCCGTATTATCAGATACCGTGGCATCCACAACAACCATTCCAACAATATCAGGCTTATCCAAGTCCTAGTCAACAATACTACCCCTATCTGGGTCACCAACAATAAAATCCATTTGTTGGTGCACAACGGCCTATAGCCTAGGCAATTCCATCGTATCCTTGTTATGCTCAACTTGACCTAAATTGATAGTTGGCGTTTGTTTCAAAATTAGAATTACCTGATTTAAACTGGCTCACCAATGATCCCATTCATTATTTACCTTGGTGGCCGGTGATTCCTCATAAATTACCCTCGGACATTCCAAAATTCAATGGAAATTATGGAAAAGACCCGTCTATGCATGTCATGACTTATCATTTATGGTGTTCATATAATTCCTTAAATGATGATTCTGTTAGATTGTGTCTTTTCTAGCGAACGCTTATTGGTCCAGCTGCGAAGTGGTACATTGAATTACCATGAGCTTCTTTTGATAACTTTACAGCTTTAGCCACTACTTGCTTAAGTCACTTTCAGTTACCCATCAGATATGAAACTGGAATGGAACTTTTGACCAGCTTTAAACAGACCACTGCTACTCATATATCATATCATATACATGAGTGGTGTCGTCGTTGTTGAATGATTAAAACATTTGTTCCTAATTAGATTTTAGTTAATTGGTTTTTTAAGTCTTTGCTGCCATATATCATCGAGGATGTGGCCAAAGGCAATGTTGTCATAGAAGAGCAAGTAATTTCTTGTGCCCATTATCTATATTTGATTCACATTCAGTCTGGCACGATATATGAAAAGATTCCATATGCACTGCAACCAAATTTTATTGTTCGTCCTTCTCCATCTATTAAGTACATTCATGCCGGCGATGGTGTGATTGGTTCTGCTAGCACTTTGGCAGCAAGTCGACCATCTGGTTCTACACTTGTTGTTTCAAATCAAACCTGTATTGCATCTGATCCTACTTCTTCTTCTGAAATAAATGTTGTGTCATATGATAAAGGAAAAAGTGACAAGCAACCTGGAAGTAAGAAGAAGGGGAAAGAAAAGAAGAAATTAAATTCACCCCCACAGGAGAAATCATCTGATTCATTCGGTTCTTTTCAAAAACCTTGTGACCCTTGCTTGATTTTTAATGAGGATCATTTTACGTGAGATTGTCCTGAGCGCACAGAATTCTCGAAGCTTCTTAAGACTTCTGTCTCATCTGCAGTGTTGACAAATCCTTTTCTGAACCCAGAAACCCATATGGTTGCTATGGATCCTACTTCCAATTCGCAAGTGCTTATGCTATCTGCCCTAAGTCCAAGACTGATTTTTTGGTGTCTAATCGAAGTAAAGATTACATTAATCCGTTGTCATCCTCAAATGGCTAGGCTACAGATCAACCTACCACTTTGACTTCGAATTCATCTGACTCGGCTCCACTGCCTATCATTCCAGAGTTAACAATAAAGCCCCTAAAATGAGTTGTTCATAAATCGAGATTCAACCCTTGATCTCATGCAGCTCAAAATTATAATGTAGTAGAAGATTTGGCTCAGTCACCTTCTGCTATGTCAACGCTTGAGGTTCTTAAGAATTGTCCCTCCAGAAGCAGGATTTTTTGTCACTGATTGGTGGAATTGATCCAACGGATTCTAATCTTGTAGTCCTTAATCACACTGGATATGTGCCACAATTACCAGCACAATTAGCATTCTTGATTCAAGTACATGTATTTAATCATCTCATTCACCATAATATTATTAATGAAGGTGCATCTACTTGCATCATGTCTATGAGTTTCTAGAAGTCACTTAGCTCGTCGACTTTATCGCAATCACCTACGACGTTGAAAGCTTTTGATGGTCGTACTTATAAGCCTTTTGGAATTCTCAGTAACCTGCAAGTCGAACTAGGGGGAAAATTAGTTACTGTTCAAGTTGAGGTCAATGAAGGACCCCTTGTCTACAACATTTTACTTGGAAGACCGTGGGTTTACACTATGGCTACAGTAGTATCTACTTACTTTCGTATGGGCGTCTTCTCCCATAAATGAAGCATCACAGTCATTGATCAACTCGCATTCAACTCCACTGGTTCTCAGACAATTGGAAGTGTTCCATTAGTTTACAGACCCCTGCCATCTCTTCAAAACAATGGTGTAGGAATGTTTAAGTATCCTTCCCTAATGGGCACCTTTTCAATACCCAAGAATAGAGACCTGCAATATGATATCGTCCACTTCATCTGAGTTAAGGAAGATACCCTATAATTTTGAAGAGGTTATTCTGGGTGAAATCATGTCGCTAAGCTCAATTGAGCTTGCATAGAAATCAATCTTTGTGGCTTGTGTGACAAATCCCAATCCTTTGTCGTCGACCATTTGGGTCAATCATTCTTTGGATTATGGTACTTCTTCTGATCCTTTTTCATGTGTATTCTCAACCGATGAGAGCATTATGGAATCCATGATGCCGAAAGAAGAACGATGGGTAGAATCACAACAACAATCCCATCTTTCATATTACAGTGAAGATAATCCATCTGAACTATATCACCCAATAGTCATTGATTTCTTGATGAATTCTATTCCTATCCACGCCGTCTATTCTGAGTGAAACCCGTCAAATATTGAAGAAACATTTTCTATCGATATTTCGACCAAACCTAGTGTTGTAGAAAACATTCATGTCGGTGCATCTTTCTCTCCACCTGAACTTGACACTTACTACACTCTTTTTCGTGAATTCTGAGATGTATTTTCATGGTCATACGAGGAAATTCCAGGAATCGATTCCAACATTGTTGAACATGAGATTAAAATGTATCCTGATGTCAAGCCGGTGTGACAACGTCTTTGTCCTATGTACCCTAATAAAGCTATTTCCATTAAAGCAGAGGTTGAAATTTTTTTGTGTGTTGGATTCATTTGCCCTGTTTCGCTTACTGATTGGGTTTCTAACATTTTTCCTGTCATGAAGAAACAAGGGACAATTAGAGTGTGCGTTGATTATCAAGATGTTAATCATGCTTGTCCAAAAGACTAGCATCCCACTCCCTTTATCGACCAAATTTTTGATGAATGTGCCGGATGTGAAATGTTTTCTTTCATGGATGGATTTTCGAGTTACAATCAGATCAATATTCACCCAGAGGACCAATATAAAATCGCTTTTATCTATCCCTAGGACACATTCGCTTATCTAAAGCTCCCTTTTGGTTTAAATAACGTCGGGGAAATGTTTCATAGGGAAATGAATTATGCTTTCCATGATTTCAAGCACATAGTTCAACCGTATCTGGATGACTTATCTGCACATTCACAAAAACAGGATGACCACTCGCTACATTTAGGAGCGATCTTTTTACAATGTCGTCACTATAAAATATGCCTCAATCCACACAAATGTGTGTTTGTTGTTGGTTATGATTGTTTGCTTGGATTCGTCGTGTCGAAAGACAAGATTCGACTTGATCCATTGAAGTTTCAGGCCATTCTTGATTTGCTTGTCCTTCAAATCTGCTTCTATTGGAGAGGTAAATCCCCTCTACGGACAGAGGTGATCCCACTAGCCCAAGAGTGGGTCTAGCAACAAACAAAACATGCTACAATATTGATTCCTAGTTACAAAAGACAAAGCTATGATGGATAGCTTACCTCCAGTCCTACGCTGCTGTTGTCGAAGAAGAGGAGCTACTTTCATTCCTAGCTTGATAGATCAAAATCCTTCAGCACACCGCGTTCGTACACCTGTACATATGCAGAGAAAAGTGACGACATACAATGCAATAATTCAAGCATGTAACTATCAATCAGTCGAAAAATATTGAATCGAATTGCATTACACAAATAATCAATACAACGATGGATCCAATAACATAGTTGCACATATATTAAAATATGAAAGAAAGATTACAACTGAGCTCCGACGTCGCGTTCTTCCTTCGACAGGGCTTCCAGCGGAGCATGCCTCACAAAGCTTGTCGAGAATTTAGACAAAGCTCTCTCTCTTACGGGGTTCTCCTTAGCTCTGCTCTCAATAGTCGCTTAGTTATAGTTTTATTCCCAAATGTTTAGCTAGCTAGAAAATGGAGAGGGCAAGATTTTATAGAGGGAGAAGGAGAGGTTAGGCTCCCTATAATCATGGGGGAGAGTCCTATCTCTTAGGAAGGTTCCATGAGAGGTGGAAAACCACTTCCTAAACAGGGAGATCCGGAGGCAAACAACCCAACCTATTTTTGACGATCCGTTCTGAAGTTGTTAGAATCAAAATTCCGCCTTCTATTGTTAAAAAACACTCCTTAATAGGCTTAGCAAGGGCAGAACACAGGGACAGAGCGCCAGTTGGCATGCCCACTAGTGTGTATTTTCCCCATTGGCACGAGGGATGAACTGGCTACCCACACCAATGCCAAAACATGGGTTTTTAGGGTTTTCCAGAGGAAATGTTCTTCAGGAGAATTCTTTCCCTTATGCAGAAGGATACCATCAAGGTGTTTTCAGGACATTTTACTGTTCACAGGTCACGGGAATATTCCTCCAATGTATGGGGCGAGGGATTGCAGGGACGGTGACAAAATGTTGTGTAATATATGCCCCCTAAAGCATGAGGTCTGAGAGAGAGTGTTACGCATTAATTTGTCACCGTCCCTGCAATCCCCGTCCCGCACATTGGAGGGCTCATTTCATGACCTGTGAGCAGTGACATGGCTTGAAACCACTTTCATGACATCCCTCTGAACAAGAGCTTTCATTGCCGTGAAGACATCTCCTTGTGAAAAACCCTAAAAATGGTCCTTTTAGCATTGGCGCGAGCAGGCAGTTCAGTACCCGTGCCAATGGGGAAAATACTTCAAAGAGGTCGCGCCAGTTGGCGCTCTGTCCCAGAGTCGCACTCGTGCCAACCAATTTAAGGAATGTTTTTTAAAAATAAATGGCGGAAGTTTTGTCCTAACTGATCCAGGAACTAATATCTATCTTGAGTTGGGAGGTTTGGCTACGGGTTTCCATATAGAGGAAGTGGTTTTCCACCTCTCATGGAAGCTTCCTTGAGGATAGGGCCAATCCCATGATTTTAGGGATCCCAACTCCCCTTCCTCCATCTATAAAAGCTTGCCCATCTCCATTGCAAGCTAGTTCAAGTTCCCAAATTTCCAAGAGCCTTATGCGGCAAGAGCCTCCATAATTCCCTTAAGGCCAATTTCAAGCAAGGAGACTATCGTCAAGATCCGAAGAGAGAGGTTTGTCCCATCCTTGACAGGCTTTTCGAGATGTGTTCTGCTGGCGACCCGCCGAAGGAGAATTCAGCGTCAGAACTATGGTTGTAATTTTCCTTTGATTGATTATTAATGAACGACTATTGGTTATGGTTCCACTCTTGTTGTTATTTATAATGATGAGTTATGTCCTTTCTGACTGATATATAGTTGCATCTACTGGATTTTACGCTTGCGTTTGTTTTGTTTCTCGCATGTGTAGGTGTCCTATCACGGAGATCGTGGGGATCGTGATCTGCCAGAGCTAAGGAACGAGAGCGCCACCTCTTCTACAAGCAACAGTGTTGGATTCCAGGTAAGCCTTCATCGTTAGTCGGTTTATTGCAATTAAGAAACTACACCATAGCGTGAATGATTGTTGCTAGACCCGGTCTGGGCTAGTAGGGATCGCCTCTGTCCGCAGAGGGAATTTACCTCCACAACCAATTGGCGACTCCGCTGGGGATCGTCTAGCTTGTTGTCGTTCTGCTTTGTAAGCTACAGACGGAGCCTGAAGCTAGCCAGATAGCCTTCGAAACGCTATTTCTCTGCATTAGCGAAGTAGATCAAAGCTGCTTCAGTCAATCTCCGGTTTAGTTTATGAACTGAACACTTGGAGTATTGTCTTGTCTTTTCGGTTGTTTCTTGATTCTCCTTGCTTGATCGGCTCTTTTGGCTGGCTCTTTTCTAAGTGTTTGGCTTTTGGTTCAGCCCCAGAAGATCAGATCTGACCTCTGCTTTTCCGAATTTTCACCTTTTCATAGTTGGCTTGATTGGCGCGGTTTCCACCCTGATAGTTGTGCCAATTGGCGTGGTTTGCCAGTTCATCACTCGCGCCATCCCCTTTCTGGCGTGGATTACAGCCAGACAGTCACGCCATCTTCTATAGGTGCTAGGGTTTACCCTTGTCCGGAAGCTTCTTTTGGTCAGTACTTTACTTCTGGATTTGTTTTGGATTCTACTTAAAGTGGTGAGTCTGGTCTTGGTTGGGAGAAATTCTTTGTTTTTTCATTTTCAGGCGTTGGCGCTTGTTGTTAGTTAGAAACCCGCACCAATTGGGCATTGGTGCTAGTTGTCAGTGAGAAATTCGCGCCAGTTGGTGCTAGTTTTCAATGTACAAGTCGAGCCAATTCCAGGGTGTGTGAAAATTGATACTTTTTCCCTAAATCCTTCACCAGTGTGTCTTTCCCTTCCGATATTTTCACTTTATGAGCATAGATTACATTGCTCATTGTTTGAAATGTCTTATTTCCATGATTGTTTGATGTAAAAGGGAATGAATGCCTTGTTTTGATCTCTTGCTTTGGAAGTCCTCTTTGTGTTTGACCTCATATGTCTTGTCGCCTTTTGAGGGATTTCATTACAAAGTGTTTAAAACAACGATTCCATTCTTAGTGTTTGTTTACATCTCTTTTGCATTCATCCTTCATTAAGAAGATTTGCGTTTATTTAGTTTTCATCTCAAAGTGTTATTTTTGTTAAAATGCATTAGATCACATTGCATTGAAAAGTATTTTTGAGATTTATCATTGAACTTAGATTACATTGTTTAATGATTGAAAACTAGAAATCGCTTTAATTGCATTCTCTTTTATTAAAAGCATGCATTGAGTAGATTCTCATTTCATCGAAAAATGCATTGAGTGCATTCTTATCATTTGAAAAGAAAAGGGAATTGTGCATAGATTACAATTGCATAGTTTTCGAAAAAGAGGATTTTGCATAGATTACATTGCATTATTCGCATCGTTGAATGTTTTAGAATACTTTTGGATAGTGAAAGTCATCTAGTTTGGAAAAGTTTCGTTTTCAGTGTTGTTGTTTGTTGCATCATTGTTTGAATCTCTTCCCTTAACTAGATAGCATTCATTGAATTGAAAAGATTTCTTTTCTCATATAGCTGCATATAGGAGATTTACAGATGACATACGGCAGGGCCTTGAAACCGAGACATAATTGAAGATCAACATTAAAATTTACTCAATTTACACTAAGGCAACATTGAAATCTAACGAAACACATTTAAAGGTCTAGGCTAAAGACATGTTCCGACGTCTTAAAACCTAGTAGCTGTTGTTCGCCTCTTGGCTTTAGACAGCACTAGTACGGACTTGTGCTCCCCGTACCGTCGCGTATATAAAGGGAGACCCCACTAGGTTTCAATCCTTTATCCATAGGAAGCCGAGTCTGTCGCCCTATACCCATGATACACTGGACACAACATTCGGGGAGATTGCCTGCACGTACGTCAAGTCCTTGGTTGATTTCTTTTTCATCTTGAAACCAAGGTGTATATTGCAGTTCACGGTTATTTGGTACACCCTTTGCCTAGCATTCCTAAGCAGTCATTTTGATATTATCTGACTCCTTAAATTTGAAAAGATCATCAAGCACTTGTCCTTTCACGCTTGTTTCCAATCTGAAAGCGATAGAGTCACCATTTTCCTGTTTCTCGACTCTTAAAAGATGAAACAGTAGAGTTTTGTTTCAATGTTTTAAAAATTAACTGTCCACGAAATATTCCTGGTTAAAGTTAGTTTCCTTAAGGTGTTGTTCTGAAGATTGTTTCTGATGGCAACTTTTCCGGAGTTCACCAACCAAGGAATCCCCTCTGATGGGAATCCTAGTCCTTTTCCTCCTTTGGAAATGTTGGTGCTCCTTATATGGAAACGTTGTCCCTTCCTGGGTTAACTGTTGGGTTGCCTATTTGGTTGTTTTCAACCTCTGTGGTCCCAAATGTCTCGGCTACTGTTCAATCAGTTCCTTCGCCTGGAAAACATCATGTTGATTCTAAGGTGGACCTCTCCCCTTCTTCACCTGTTTCTGCATCCTCCTCTTCTACTTCGCCTGGTGAAAGTCTGGATTCAAGTAACCAGGTGGCTAAGAAGAAGAAGAAGAAGACAAAGAAGAAGAAGTCTGATAAGAGAGAGGCTAAATCTGCAACTGTCACTTCGGAAGCATCTCCTCTTGATGAACCTTCCAACCCTCCGCGGAAAGTCAAGTTCCCTTTCATGTTGTGCATGGGAGACCATCTTCTTCGAGACTGCCCTGGCATCCCCAAGGTACTCGAAGTATGGTCCAACGGTCGTCCGCCATTGCCTTTGGCTTCCGGGAGTCAGGTTTGGGGCACATCTTCCACTGGTGCTTGAAGTATGGTCCAATGGTCGTCCGCCATTGCCGTTGAATTCTGGGAGTCCAGTTGGGGGCACGTCTTCAACTGGTGCCAGTAAGGCTCCTAAGAAGCAGGCTAAGATTACAAATCCCTGTAATTTGTGTGAAGGGCACCATGTCATTCACCTTTGTCCATATATGGATGAAGCCAAAAGAGTCTTGGACAACTCAACCGTTTCTACACCATGCCTCCCGGCTGGTTATAAACATCTTTCTTTGAGTCCTCCGCCAGCTGATCCTACGATTGGTCAAGAGTCATCCTTGGTCAATCCCACTCCCTCAGAAATTCCCATTCAGGAATCCGTTCCCGACCAACCATTGGTCGTGGGATCGGTTGAGCTGGCCCCGTCTGCGGTGCACCAGGTCTTTTCCGTTGAGAGTGGATCTCACACCCCCCATGTTCTTCTGGTTTCTTCAGATTCTTCGGATTTGGAGAAATATTCTCCTGTCCCTATATCTCAAGAAGCTGCTCCTCTGCCTCTCGTGATGGAGGTCCTAGAGGATACTCCTCCCACCTTCGAGATGGAGGTTTTGGAGGATGCTCCTTCTTCTTTCGTAACACCAAGGGAAGACCATCTTGGTTCGATGGTAGCCCCTCTGAGTAGTTTGGTCGCTTCCTTTGATTGGAATCGATTTGTGGGATACCGCCTTCTGTCTTATGTGCCTTTCAAGATCACAGTACAGGCCTTTGGTCTGGTTGTACCCAACACCATTATAGATGAAGGTGCCTCTGTTAGTGTTCTATCCTCAACTACTTGGCAAGATTTTGGCTCACCGTCGCTTGCGCCTGTTACGCAGAATCTGTTGGCATTTAACAGAAGAATGAGTCAACCGTTAGGGATCCTTCCAAGGTTACCTATTACTTTGGCAGGTAAAACCATCCATATGGACGTGATGGTTGTTCAAGGTCCCTTGGATTTCAATCTTCTCTTGGGGCGCGATTACACCTATGCCATGGGAGCGCTTGTCTCCTCCCTTTTTCGTGTGGTCTGTTTTCCACATGAAGGACGGATCGTGACCATTGATCAACTTTCGTTCTTTGGTCCTGATGTGGCAGCTGGCCTACCATCATCCCTTCCTTATTTTTATCCACCCATTGTATCTTCCCCACCACAGGTCAACTATGTGGCCACCTACCCCATGCCTGTGCTCAGTGATGATGTCGTCGTGCATCAGGTGCTGGGGGCATTAGGTCCTGACTTCCAGGATGTTTTCCTTCCATCGGGAGTGGAACTCTTGGAAGCGATGACTTCTTATTCATCATAATGAGTTGTCGTCGGAGCACAGTTCGTTTTCTTATGTCAAGCTCCTTAAAAAATGAAACAAGCTGGTCGGAGCAGAGTTCCTTGTCTTGTGTCAAGCTCCTTAAAAAATGAAACAAGGTCTTCGGAGCAGATTTCCTTGTCTTGTGTCAAGCTCCTTAAAAAATGAAACAAGGTCTTTGGAGCAGAGTTCCTTGTCTTGTGTCAAGCTCCCTAAAAAATGAAACAAGGTTGTCAGTGCATGGTTCGTCTACTTGTGTCAAGCTCCTTAAACCATGAAACAAGGGTGTCCGAGGATAGTTCTTTTAATGTGTCAACCTCGTTAAAACAATGAAACACGTTCCCGTTCAATTCGAGTCTTTGATAAGTTCTTGTAAAATCCCAGTCGAGTCTTTCTCGTGATCTCGTAACTTGAACCTTCACTCCATCTGCCTTTCATATGGACTGAAGCTTGGGGGGCATGTACCTCGAATTGATTCACCATGCTGGGGGCATGCTTACTTTTTCAAGCATACTTTGTTTCCGTTTCAAGCTTGTGTAAAAATGAAACCGGTTTCAAGCATAGTTTATCTTTGTTTCAAGCTTGTGTAAAAATGAAACCAACTTCAAGCAGAGTTTCCTGATTTCAAGCTTGTGTAAAAATGAAACCTTTCCCATTTTACCTCTCGTGATTTCCATCTTATCAGCCTGTTTTTGCCAGATGAACCTTGGTTTTCTCATTCCATCGTCATTATCTGCTTGGCCGATCATATGCCTTCACTTGGTTGTTTTATCTGTTCCTGAGGAACCGCTGCGATGAGTGGTATTGTTAGCCAACCTCTTAACCTTTGTTTTTTCAGAGCAGTTCCATCATTATCGGAACCAGTGCTACCCTTAATACCACTCGTTCCTTCAGGAGGAGTCATCTTTCAACTCTTTTCTGACTCTCTAAATATGAAAAGATTGCCGAGGCCCTTGTTGTTTCGATCTCGTTAAAGTGGCCACGAAACGACATCTACCCAGTATACGTTTACCCCTTTTTCGGGCTGGGATGGATTATTTACGAAAAAGGAATACCCTAGCCTATCGCGACTAGGAGGTTTTCTCAGACAAAGTTTTCTACCTTTTCAGGTCTGAGAAACTATTTACGAAAAGGGACCGTTGGAGTTTACTTTTCCGCTGCCTTTTCAAAATCTCTAAACATGAAAAGACGCCGAGTTCTTCCTTTGTCAGACTCGTTAAACCGTGATGACATTGGATTCAGTCGTAATGACGATATTTGAGTTTCTCCTTCCTAGGGCTCGTTAAATGTACTAGGTTGGATTCGTCCGAAGGATGAACTTGTATGACAAGCATATGGTATCCTCTTCAAGCTTGTGTAAAAATAAAGAGGTACTCGCCATAAATGGTGGGGAAAATGGAACCAGCATCGTTGTCGTGTCGGCAGTATGTCGCTCTTGAAAATGGCACTTGTCTGCATTCGTGTCGGGTTGGGGACATCTCATCTCGTTTTTCACTGGCCTCCGTGGGTTTGGATAATCCCTTTTGACCTCTCATCTGCTCTTTGCCTCGTCATCATGACCTCTGATCTTTTGATGTCAAATACTGCCAAATCCACTGTCGTGCCGCCAATATGTTCAAGAGAAGTTGACCTCTACAAACTCCAACCTTCCTCTGATTCTCATCTGATCTTGATTCACAAAGACATTATGTTCCTCTGTCTCGTGTCGATGATGTGGGAAACACTATGGCCTACCTTCGATCAAGGTCACTTCCTGTCGACTTCAGCTCATTATCCAGGAAGCTGATCTAGAGACTCCCTTCTGGTACCTTAGAGCTTGCATGCTTCAATGGCAGGTTCTTCACATTCGACGTGAGGTTTTCATCATTGGCCTCTGATCGAGTGATTCTGCGGGTGTTTGACGTCAGCTCATTGTTCACATGCCGTAGATTGTACCTGTAGTACCTTGAGGACCATTGGCATTAATGGTGGTACCTCTCGCATCTGTTAACAACTTTCATCATTGGCTGGTAATCAGATGATGTTCTTGCATGTTCGACTTCAACTCACATATTCGCATGCTTGAACTTGTACTTTGTTCGGGTCGAGATGGAGTGCAAGACCCTGGATTCCTGTTTGTTACGATCCAGGCTGCGATTTTGTGGATTATCATGATTAGTTACATGACTCACTGATTGGATGGCTGCGATCATACCTGAGTCTATTTATCGATCCTCACTGGATGGCTGCGTCCATGACTTGGATCTGGATTATTGTATACTCTGTTATGGATGGCTGCGCCCATACCACATATATCATGTATTTGAGACATCAGTTGTACTTCTTCACGCAGGTTTTCCGACGGCGGAGTTTTCAGTTGGACACGTTCTCGTAAAGCATTTCACCCCTCTCTCTCTCTCTCTCGGGCCTCATGCTTTAGGGGGCATCTGTTACACAGTAATTTGTCACCGTCCCTGCAATCCCCGTCCCACACATTGGAGGGATCATTTCGTGACCTGTGAGCAGTGACATGGCTTGAAACCACTTTCATGACATCCCTCTGAACAAGAGCTTTCATTGCCCTGAAGACATCTCCTTGTGAAAAACCCTAAAAATGGCCCTTTTAGCATTGGCGCGAGCAGGCAGTTCAGTACCCGCGCCAATGGGGAAAATACTTCAAAGAGGTCACGCCAGTTGGCGCTCTGTCCCAGAGTCGCACTCGCACCAGCCAATTTAAGGAATGTTTTAAAAAAATAAATGGCGGAATTTTCGTCCTAACTGATCCAGGAACTGATATCTATCTTGAGTTGGGAGGTTTGGCTACGGGTTTCCATAGAGAGGAAGTGGTTTGCCACCTCTCATGGAAGCTTCCTTGAGGATAGGGCCAATCCCATGATTTTAGGGATCCCAACTCCCCTTCCTCCATCTATAAAATCTTTCCCATCTCCATTGCAAGCTAGTCTTCAAGTCTTCAAGTTCCCAAATTTCCAAGAGCCTTATGCTGCATGAGCCTCCATAATTCCCTTAAGGCCAATTTCAAGCAAGGAGACTATCGTCAAGATCCAAAGAGAGAATTTTGTCCCATCCTTGACAGGCTTTTCGAGATGTGTTCTGTTGGCAACCTGCCGAAGGAGAATTCAACGTCAGAACTATGGTTGTAATTTTCCTTTGATTGATTATTAATGAACGACTATTGGTTATGGTTCCACTCTTGTTGTTATTTATAATGATGAGTTATGTCCTTTCTGACTGATATATAGTTGCATCTACTGGATTTTATGCTTGCATTTGTTTTTTTTCTCGCATGTGCAGGTGTTTTATCACGGAGATCGTGGGGATCATGATCTGCCAGAGCTAAGGAATGAGAGCGCCACCTCTTCTACAAGCAACAGCGTTGGATTCCAGGTAAGCCTTCATCTTTAGTCGGTTTATTGCAATTAGGAACCTGCACCATAGCGTGAATGATTGTTGCTAGACCCGGTCTGGGCTAGTAGGGATCGCCTTTGTCCGCAGAGGGGATTTGCCTCCACAACAGAGAGGGAGGGGTGAAATGCTTTATGAGAACGTGTCCAACTGAAAACACTGCCGTCGGAAGACCTGCGAGTACAAATAAAACTGATATCTCTGATACATGATATGTGGTATGGGCGCAACCATCCATAATAGAGTGTACAATAACCAAGATCCAAGGTATGGACGCAACCATCCAGTAAATAAGGATAAAAAAGTAGACTCAGGTATGGTCACAGCCATCCAATCAAAAGAGTCATGTAATAAATCATAATGATCCACAAAGAACCTGCAGCCTGGATGTTTATGAGACAAAATCCAGGGTCTTGCGCTCCATCTCGACCCGAACAAAGTACAAGTTCGATCATGCGAATATGTGAGCTGAAATCAAACATGCAAGAACATTGTCTGATTACTAGCCAATAATGAAAGCCATTAACAGGCGCGAGAGAAACCACCAATAATGACGATGGCTCTCAAGGTAAAAAAGGTACAATCCACGGAATGTGAACAGTGAGATGACGTTGAACAGTCGCATAATCATCTGATCGAAGGCCAATAATGAAAACCTTGCGTCGAGTGCGAAGAACCTGCCATTGAGGCATGTAGGCTCCAAGGTACCTGAAGGGAGTCTCTAGATCAGCTTCCTGGAGAATGAGCTGAAGTCGACAGGAAGTGACCTTGATTGAAGGTGGGCCATAATGTTTCCCACATCATCGACATGAGATAGAGGAACATGATGTTTTTGAATCAAGACCAACAAAGAATGAGAGGGAGGTTGAAAACTGTAGAGGTCAACTTCTCTTGAACATATTGGCGGCACGACACTGGATTTGACAGTATTTAACATCAAGGGATCTGAGGTTATGATGACGTGGCAAAGAGCAGATGAGTGGTCAAAAGAGATTACCCAAACCCATGACGGCAAGCAGATAACAATTTGAGATGTCCCCAACCCGACACGAATGCAGACAAGTGCCATGTTCAAGAGCGACATACTGCCAACACGACTATGATATTGGTTCCATTTTCCGCCACCATTTCTGGCGAGTACCCCAATTATTTTTTAAAAACAAGCTTGAAGGGGATAGCATATGCTTGCGATATAAGTTTGTCCTTCAGAAAAATCCAACCTAGTACATTTTACGAGCCCTAGTAAGGAGGAACTCGAGTAACATCATTACGACGGAGTCCGATGTCATCAGTTTTTAATGAGTTTGACAAAGGGAGAACTTGGCGTCTTTTCATATTTAGAAAGTTTGAAAAGAAAATAGAAAAGAAAACTCCAGCAGTCCCTTTTCATAGGTAGTCCCTCAGATCTGAAAAGGTAAAAAACTATGTCTTAGAGAACCTCCTAATCGCGATAGGATAGGGTATTCCTTTTTTGTAAATAATCTATCCCAGCCCGAAAAAGGGGTAAACGTATACTGGGTAGATGTCGTTTCGCAGCCATTTAACAATTTCAAAATGACAAGCGTCTCGGTAATATTTTTATTTTTAGAGAGTCAGAAAAGAGTTGAAAGATGACTCCAGTAGTGAATTTTTCATGTTTTTACTGAGTCCGAAAAAGTATAAAATACAACTCGTGTCTTTGTCCTAATCGCGTGAAAACCTGTCGCTACACAAAAAGGAAGTGTAAAACCCATTTTTCGACAAAAATATAATAAAATATCAGAAAAAAAAGTCTTAAAACCTAATTTCGATTTGAAAAGTTATAAATATTACAAATAATAAATCTTATTCACTTTTCACCTTTTTACTTCTTTGCAGAGCGATAGTGAGCCATTTCCTTTGCGATATTGAGGTGACGATTGTGAACAATTCAGTGGACTAATTCGGATTCTGTCTTCTTCAGGTAAGAGACGCTTCCATTAGCCATCTTTTGAGTCATATTTCATAGCTTTTGATTGTCATTTGGCATCCCTAAGGGGAGGAATTTCAAAATTAGGGCCTCCGCGGTTGGCGTGGTGTCAGGCACGGACCCGCGCTAGCCGATCCTTTTTCACACAGGGGCCGTGCCAGGTGGGCTGACTGTTATCAAAACAGCTGCGCCAACCGCGCAACCCAACATTTCGTTTAAATTTAACAAAAATACAACCAATGAATTGTTTTTTTAAGTACCCAAGGGATCTTATAATGTGTTTATGACCAAATTGATGCAGGTACAAAGAAAAAATGGTAATTGAATGGAAGGAAAGAGAGCACAGTGAAGAAGATGAGCAGGTAATGGAGAATGAACAATGTATGAGTGCTCTCAAGAATTGCGGGCTCAAGAAATTCTTTATGACACCGTGTCTCTGGGCCCAGCCCGAATTACTACAATATCTTATCAGTATCTGGGACGAGGATTAGGAGAAGTTCAGACTTCGAGATCAGGAACTTGAACTTGAAGTGTCAGACGTATATTTCATCACCAGACTATCACGCAGAGGTGTAGTCCCTATTTTGACTGGTACACAGCCTTCTGGAGAGAACATGACAATGGTCATGAACAGGGTGTGCCCAAGGGCACGAAAGGGAACAGGGAGCAGCAAAGTAGACATTCAGATTGTCCCTGATCTAGCACTCAGAGTAGTGCTACACACGGCCATTACGCGGGTTGCGGGGTTGCAGGCACCGCAATAAGCCACAAAGACACAACCGCTGCTTGCTTCAGAGTGCATGAGCCCCACCATTTTCAACTAGGTAGAGGCTGTAACAATGAATATCAAGTGGCAACTCACAAAATGAAAATAGACCAAACTAAAACAGTTTGGATATGGATCAATTTTAGTGTCGTTCTTCTTGGAACGATTACTTATCTTTCAGCGCCAGAAAGCAATAGTCCCAGATCCACCATTGAGAGAGCCACGGATGGCTTGATGGGTGGCACTGATGCCGAGGGCAGGGGGCGGCCATCAGATGTCTTGGAGGCCTGAGTTATTTGGGTGGCTCCGACGACAACTCATCTTTGTGGAGGACTGGCCCTATGCCAGCACAGATTTTACTAGAGACTCGGGCCTCCCACTCCTGGAGGGAGAGGACTGGGATGATGAGCATGGTAAGACTCTTTTTAAGTTTATGAGTTTTATGATTTTTTGGTATACATGCATGTTCTAACAACTAATCCTATATGTATGTAGATGTTGGCCCAGAGAGGCCCGCCGAGATGTCACCAATAGCGAGGGGGACCCCTCTCGCTTATGACCCTCATGGTGAGGGGGGCGAGGGGGATGAGCTTGTACAGAACCTAGAGGGGATTTCTCGCGGGGTTCCAGATTATGCTTGTTTAGCTAATGTTCCCCTAGCTTATCAGAGGCATACCGTAGGGGTGCCAAGTCATCTCCACCGCTTATTGAGGCGGTTGGTGGGGCAGTGATGTGCTACCATGAGAACCATGCCGATTAGTCACCTAGGATTTTTATTTGCATATTTTTGAGAGACATGTCGTCTCCGGATGTAACTGAAACAAACATGTATATTTTTTGGTTGCACACGTTGCAAACACTCGACATATATATATACATCTATTTTCTACATGGATCTTGCTTTACATACGTGACGATGTTTTATATGTTATGAAAATGTATAATACAATGTTATATAATGTATCAGATAAATAATATTCATAAGTAACGACCCAATGGAAAAGTTAAAAGTTCGCAAAACGCATCAAACCAACATATTTTATTTTTACACAAGCTTAAAAGCACAAACGCAAACTATGCTTGAAAATGGGTTTTATGTTTTATTCAAGCTTAAAAAAAAAATGTAAACTATTCCTGAAATGACAAGGAAAACCAGGCATGCCCCTAGCATGGTGACTGAATTCGAGGTGTACATCCCCCCCAAGCTTCAGTCCATAAAAATTGGAGTGAAGGTTCAAAACACTAGAGTAAGAGAGACTCGACCTGAATTTTATGAAATCTAACAATACTTGAATTGAACGAGAACGTGTTTCATTGTTTTAATGAGGTTGACGCACTTAAAAGAACACTCCTCAAACCAACCTTCTTCATCGTTTAGGGAGCTTGACACGAGAAAGAGAACTATGCTCCGACAAGCTCAAAGGAGAAACTTGAGCGTGAGTCAATATTGGCGTTTGGAGTGGCGGAGAGGGAACCTGAGATGAAAAACGCTCGAGACAATTAGACATTGCCCTCAGGCTAGGCATAAACGAGGAATGATGATGCCCATCGCTCGACGGCAGATCTTCGAGAGACATAGTCTCTACAATAGCTTCGTCAGACGGAAAAACTTCTTTCAAAGGATCGGGTGAATCTGCATCACCGAGCCAGGGGGATTGAGAATAAACATCAAGATCCATGCTCAAAGGAGCATTATCAGTAGGAGGAGGACCCGATGTGGCAATTATCTCACAATAATTGATTTCAACCGGGGTCAGAGGCATCGATTCTCCAAAAGAGGCAACCTGTTCAGGAGAAGGGATGATCCATGGGTCATCCGACCTAGAGGTCATATTGACTTGAACAGTGTTCGGTGGTGGAATGGGGAAAATACCCATGAGAACGGGGTCCTTGAAAAGACCTGGTCCTATACTGTCAGGGGGATTAGGAATTTGATCCACGTACGACACGTTGTTCTCGGAAGACGAGGTAAAGAAAAACAACTGATCGACAGTAATAATCTTGCCCTCATGTGGAAACTTCAAAATTCGAAAGAGGGTGGACAGAACACATAACATGGCGTGGGTCCAATTGCGACCAAGTAGAATATTATAGTTGAGTTTTGCATCAACGACTTCTACTTTAACGTTGACAGTCTTTCCTTGTAATGTAATCGGTAGGCTCGTGAGAACACCCAAGGGTTTTGATTCCTTTCCATCGAATGCCTCAAGGGCATTGGGAGATGAAGTGAGGGTTGGAGAGCCGATGGCCTTCCAGCAAGCAGATGACATAACGCAGGTAGATGCACCTTCGTCCACAATGGGTCTGTGAATATTGAGGCCGTTAATGTTGACTTGTATAACAAGTGCAATCTAGTGCAGAAGCCGGGGGAAGAAATTCTCTAGATCGAAGGTAAGAAGGCTAGAATCGGCAGGATCAATTTCGTCGATTGCAAATAACAAAGCTTTCCATTGAGATGGAAAACTCTGAAGTACTTCCAATGCGAAAATCGCGGAAGGCACCTGTGCCAAATCCTCAATAATGCTATAATTCTTAGAAGCACGGGTGTTCGGACGATTCCGGTTTTGGGGCATCGAATTTGGCTTTGCCTTTGCCCTTCTTTTTTCCTTTGGAAGTCTTGTCCGTAGGATTGGCCTGGACGGCATTGATCTCTGCAGTATTACCAGAATCTGGAGTAGCCTGAGGAGTATAATTGTTGGAAGAATTCGATTTCTGCTTCCCATTGGAAGACTTGCGAGAAGTCTGAGAGATGAAACCAATAACACCATCTACTAATGGGGTGGCCGACACTTTAGAGGTCCCTAGTCGCGGGGCATCAGTCAAGATGTTATATAACGTGCCTGATTGAGAGTACACTAAATCGAGGTACTGGGCGCGAGATATGGCCTATTCCTCGGTCACACATGCCCCCATAGCAATGTCCTATGCAATATTATTGACAAAGGAGGTAGTGAACCAATGAGTCAGAAGTTGATCAGGAATGTCGAACTTGATCAGACGACGATGACGTCTCCATTTGTGAATGTGATATGAAATATGAGTGGCTTTGTCTTGTTTTAGAGATGTCAGGAGATGCGTCCCAACTTAATAACGAATCGGTAACTGGAAATGCGTGAGGAACGCCATAGCTACAGTATTAAAATCTTGAAAAATACCACGGGACAGTTCTATGTACCATTTAGCAGCAGCTCCAGTGAGAGTGCACTAGAAAAGACGTAGACAAATTGAGTCATCCACCCAAGAATTCGAAGAACATCATAAATGGTATGTCATGACATGTGCTTGGGGGTCTTCTCCAGATTTTCCCTCAAACTTAGGACAATCACCAGGCACCTTCGTCGGAACTGGAGGCCAATATGGATTATGAAGAATCGAATCATTGGTCAATTTGGACACGTCTAGTAACTCCAACGTGGTGAGAAAAGGTAATTTAGGGTTAAAAGGCATGCCAGGTCCCCGATAAGGACTTGTACCTGTACTCCATCCTGGTTGAGCATAAATCTTCCCCCATTGGTTCTGTCCCAGAGGATTCTGACCATAGGGGGTATAAGCCGGATAACTGGGTTGATATGGCGGCTGAAAACCAGGATACGGGGGTTGATAACCAGGGTACTGATTCTGATTATCCGTAGGTCCCGATTGAGCAGTGTAAGGATTTTGCTGTGGAGTATAAATATAGCCTGGCTATTGAGGGTAATAACCAGAACCTTGAGGTGGGTTGTAAATCGGTCGAGACTGACCTTGAGGGTAATAGCCGCCTTGGGGCCGAACGGGTTGCTGATAAGTGGGGCCCTGCTGAGTCGGATAAGTCGGGCGTACAGGTGGATTCGGCTGTGGCATAGAATAGATCGGCGATTGAGCAGGGTTAACAGGCTATGCAGGTTGTCCTGGTTGACTTGGCTGATGAGGGACACAGGTTGCCCCGGCTAAGCCAGTTGGCCTGATGGAGGGAGTGGGCCAGGTTGTGCCTGATAACCAGGTTGACCTGTGACAGGACCATAAGATGGCCCTGGCTGTGCAACATTTTGACCAAATTGAAAATGAGGCTGCTGAGGTTGCACCAAAGGTTGAGATGGATGGGTTTGCCCCCTAGGACCGTATGGGGGTCCAGGTTGATACCCCGGTTTCCCTACTGGTCCTTGAGGTTGCCCTGGTTGGACCACAAGGTGAGGCTGCAGAGGTTGACCTTGAGGATTGTAAGACTGCCCTTGTGGGCCGTATAATAATCCTTGTTGGACCGAAGGTTGTCCCTGTAAGGGTTGTCCTTGCAGGTCGTATGCATACCCTGGCTGGGCCGAAGGTTGTCCCTGGAAGGGTTGTCCTTGTGGGCCAGAAGCATATCCTTGCTGAAAAAAAGGTTGTCCCTGTAAGGGTTGTCCTTGTTGGGTAGAAGGTTGCACAGGTAGGGTAGGTATGAAACTGTTGATATACTGATAAGCCTCAGGAGCAGGTAAATAAATGGGGTTGCCATGCTCATCATATTGAAATGGATATGAATAGATCGGGGTACCATCCGCTCCATAATGAGAAAATTAAGGATGATTAAGATCCTGAGATGACTGATCAACCTGGGATATCGGTGGTTGTAATGACATCCGATACTCCTTGGGAGAAAGTTTCTAAGGAATGGCAGAAGCTATATAAACGTCTTCAGGAACTGACGAGGTCCTAGTTGATTGAGTGGTGACAACAGGCATAGACACAACCACGCAGAAAGTAGGTCTAACAGGTGCCGATGTGACAAAAGGAGATGTAGGGAGAGGTGTCTGTGGCGACATCCCTAACGAGGGAATGATCGATTCCGTGGACGGAGTTGATATTCCCTAGAGGCAATAGCGGCCATGACCTGACTTAAAGACCTATATCCAGTTGGGAGAGATGGATCAGGTGAAGACAGAATAGAAGGTTTGGGGATGTCTTCGGGGAAAAGCTGGTAATCTTCACCAAAAGTATAAATTCCCTCACTTGGAATAGGACTGGATGAGTCCATATTTGACCCTACCATAAGATCTTCTAAAAGACGACGGGGACTAGGAGGTATGACAGCAACCAAAAATGGTGATCCTGATGTAAGAGGAGGGAAGTGTTCCCAACTCCAATTCCAAACCAAGCGTTGGACAAGGGCCAATTGAACTCAACTGGTCCTCCAAAGGGAAGTTCAGATATAACCGGTTCCCTGTCGGGAAACTCAGATACAACGGGCTATTGATGCTCAGCAGAGGACTGAGAGACCTCTGATGAATCGTCTGTATAAGGACTACTAGTAGACGAAACTGATGGTTCTGCCACTGTGACTATAGCAAAAAATAGGAAGATATCAAAAACAAAGACACATGGGAAAAAACCAAGGCAAACAAAAACAGGCCGAAAACTTAAATCTCTAAATGGGCATGTGATCGTAGGTGATTAATTTTACCACATTGAAACTGGAAATTTTACTGTTTAATGTTTTAAGAGTCTAGAAACGAGTAAAATATGACTCTATCACTTTCAATTTGGAAACAAGCGTGAAACTACAAGTGCTTGATGATCTTTTCAAATTTAGGGAGTTAGTAAAGATCAAAATGACTACTCTGGTAATCTAGGCAAATGGGTGTACCAGATATTCGTGAACTTCCATATACACCTTGGTAAAAATGAAAGAGAAATCAACCAAGGACTTAACATACGTGTAGGTAATCTCTCTGAATGCTGTGTTCGGTGTATCACGGGTAAAAGGCAGCAGACTCGACTTCCTATGGATAAAGGATTTGCAACCTGATGGGGTCTCCCTTTATATAAGCGACGGTACGGGGAGCACAAGTCTGTACTAGCGCTGTCTATAGCCAGATGGCAAGCGATAGCTACTAGGCTTAAAGATGCCAGAACACGTCTCTACCTTAGACTACTAGATATTTCGTTAAGTTTTAGTGCTGCCTTAGGTTAATTCAGTAAATTTTAAAGTTGATTTTCAATTTACGTTTCGATTTCAAGGTCTTATCAAATGTTGGATCTCATAAAACCTCTAGATGCAAACTACATGCCACAAAACGTCATTTCGTTCAATGAAGAGCTATCTACAGGAGAGTTGAGAGCTTTCAAATGATAGTGAAATGAACACACAAAAACATCCACTACCGATTTCAATGCAAGCTAATGAAACTAGAAATTTTTTCTCTAGAATTATACAATGCTAGTAATGCGAAGAAGTTTTCAATTTTCACTATGCCAATCCAAATGAAAAAGATTTTGTTTTTGGTATTTTTCAATATATTAGAGAAAATGCACTAAAAAGATGAAAAACTAATGGAAACATCAATTTGAGAATGATAAAGAGAGATTTGAAACCAGACAAGTTCACTCCACTCAAACAAACACAATCATGACTCAAACCAATGACGAAATCCCTCAAAGAAAATAAGAATCTCGAAAGAGACTCAAACAAGTCGTGTGATCTAGGCTTGGAACAACACAAAGTGAAATTGAACGAAAGAGAGGAAAATCACTCAATAAACGCAAAGACTCAATCTGATTCAGCAAGATGAATGCAAAGAAGCAGAAACAAAGTTGATCGGGAAAGAAAAGACCCAAAACTCCCATGGGAGGCTCAACACACTGAAGCACCTAGAAGCTCTAGGGCTAAAATTAAAAACTGACAGAAAAGGGCAAACAACTGGAGGACAAGGGCTAAACACAGTAAAAAATGACTTCAAAGCACTCAAACAATCAGAAAAAACAACCCAGGACCAAAAATCAAGCTTAGAGAGTCCAGGAACAGGCAAACCCTAAAACCAAGCAAGGTTGGCGCGCCTGTCTAGCTGTAATCTGTGCCAAACAGGGGATGGTGTGGGTGCCTAACTAGCAACTAGCGCCAGTTGGCACGACTTCCAGAGGTATAACCGCACCAATCAATTTTACCCTAGAAAAATGATGAAAATAAACTAATAAAGGCTAGATCTGGTCTTCTGGGGGCTGAACAGGGTTTTAACACCAAGGAAGGTGAACCAGAAAAGTAGACTAATCAAACAAAAAGCCAAAAACAACCCAACGGAGGAAGGACCAAATCCCACTACTCTTCAGTGGAGTCGCCAATTTGTTGGAGTGGTAAATGCCCTCTACAGACTAAAGCGATCCCACTAGCCCAAGAGTGGGTCTAGCAACAAACAAAACATGCTACGATATCGATTCCTAGTTACAAAAGACAAAGCTACGATGGATAGCTTACCTCCAGTCCTACGCTGTTGTTGTCGAAGAAGAAGAGCTACTTCCGTTCCTAGCTTGACAGATCACAATCCTTCCACTCACCGCGTTTGGACACCTGTACATATGCAGAGAAAAGTGATGACATATAATGTAATAATTCAAGCATGTAACTATCAATCAGTCGGAAAATATTGAATCAAATTGCAATACACAAATAATCAATACAACGATGGATCCAATAACATAGTCACGCATATATTAAAATACGAAAGAAATATTACAACCTAGTTCTGACGTCATGTTCTTCCTTCGACAGGGCTTCCAGCGGAGCGTGCCTCACAAAGATTGTCGGGAATTTAGACAAGGCTCTCTCTCTTACGGGGTTCTCCTTAGCTCTGCTCTCAATAGTCGCTCAACTATAGTTTTCTTCCCAAATGTTCAACTAGCTAGCAAATGGAGAGGGAAGGCTTTTATAGAGGGAGAAGGAGAGGTTAGGCTCCCTATAATCATGGGGTAGAGTCCTATCTCTTAGGAAGGTTCCATGAGAGGTGGAAAACCACTTCCTAAACAGGGAGATCCGAAGGCAAACAACACAACCTCCTTTTGATGATCCATTCTGAAGTTGTTAGAATCAAAATTCTACCTTCTATTGTTAAAAAACACTCCTTAATAGGCTTGGCGTGGGCAGAACACAGGGACAGAGCACCAGCTGGCGCGCCCACTAGTGTGTATTTTCCCCATTGGCGCGAGGGATGAACTGGCTACCCGCGCCAATGCCAAAACATGGGTTCTTAGGGTTTTCCAGAGGAAATGTTATTTAGGAGAATTCTTGCCCTTATGCAGAAGGATACCATCAAGGTGTTTTCAGGACATTTTACTGTTCACAGGAATAGTCCTCTAATGTACGGGGCGAGGGATTTCAGGGATGGTGAAAAAATGCTGTGTAACAACTTCAGTGGCTAACTTTCTAAGGAGGTTCATTCCTAACTATGCCGAAATGGCTAAAGGATTTACTGGACTCTTGAAGAAGAGGATTCCCTTCCATTGGGATGACCTTGCACAAGATTCCTTTGGTGTTCTTAAAGATACCCTGATCTGAGCATCATTAATCTATCCCCCAAATTATCAAAGTGATTATTTCCTATATCTCGCCACTACAGATACAACCATCGCTATGATTTTAGTCCAATAAGAAGATGGGATTGAAAATCCAATCTATTATTTGAGTCGTAATCTCAATGATACGGAAGTTAAGTACACATATGTTGAGAAGCTCGCTTTGGCAATCGTTCAAGTTGTACAAATATTTCTCCATTATATCCTGCTCTGAAAGACCATTTTCATTTCAGATTGCAACCTTATGACACACATTTTGTCACGTCAATTACTAGGGGGAAAATATTCAAAATGGATCATCATTTTATAGGAATTTGATTTTGAATTCATTAAATCCAAGTCAAATAAGTCTTTGGTGTTTGTTGAGCTTATTTGTGACCTTCCTTTGAGTAGCACTAAATCTACTACAAAGCCATCAATTCCAGACGAGTCTTTGTTTCTAATCGAGCCATCTAACCTGTGGTATGGAGATTTCATCATCTATCTCCAGACCCAAAATTTTCAGCCCAATTCCTCTCGCTTGCAACAGCGACATATTCGATACCAAGCCAAAGATTATCTGATCATAGGCAATACACTATATCGTCATGGTGCTGATATGATATTACGTAGGTGCCTCACATATGAGGAGGTCGAAAAAGTTTTAAATGATTGCCATGCTGGTGCATGTGGTGGACATTTGTCTGGTTTTTCTACCGCATAGAAGATTCTTCGCGCTGGTTACTTATGGCCTACCATATTTCACGATTGCATTATCGCAGTTAGAAGTTGTCATGCTTTCCATATATTTGATCGTAAAACCCACTTGCCACCAACACCAATGCATCATCTCGTCATTTTTGGACCATTTGCAAAATGGGGCATTGACTTCATGACATGTAACCCCCACTCGATCGAGGGCATGGCTATATTATTGTCGCCATCGACTATTTTACCAAGTGGGCCGAGGCGAAGCCATAGTCACATATCATGGAAAACATTTTTGCAATCACATGATGGATGAGTTCACTTCCAAGTTAGGACTGTCACATGATTGTTGTACCCCTTATTATCCGCAAGCTAATGGACAAGTTGAAGCTATCAACAATATTCTTAAACGTATGCCTCAACGCATGATTGGGGTTCATAAATGAAACTAGAATTTGATCTTGTACTCGTCTTTGTGGGCATATCAAACCTCGGTGAGAAATGCAACCGAATTTACTCCCTTTCAACTGGTTTATGATTTAGAAGCTATCTTACCGATCCAATGTGAAATACCATCATTGAAACTCATGATTGACCTGCTACCTGAAACTTTTGATGAAGAGGCATGTATTTTAGATCTCATCCATCTAGATGAAACACTTCCTGAAGCCACATTGGCCAATGAAGCGCATAAGAGATGAATTAAGGTGCAATATGACCACAATATCAAGCCTCACACCTTCTCGGAAGGAGAACTGGTCTTGCTTTATGATCAGGAAGCTGATAAGATAGGAACAGGGAAATTTGATCCACTATGGCATAGCCCCTACATTGTCAAGCACATTCTTGCTAAGGGTTCCTATGAGTTGGTAGATTATTATGGGATTCCATTGGCGCAGCCTCTAAATGGGATGTATCTTAAACGTTACTATGCCTGATTTCGCTTAGTAAACACTGTATTATATGCTTTTATTGTGTGTGTGTAAAAGTGTGTCTTTCAGAATTTTTCATGTGATTAGTAATCCAATTTGCATTTTTTGCAGATGTCAGAATCTTCGGAACCATTTGTTGGATATGTCGATGGTGCTAGTCATAGTACTCAGAATTTATCCTCTACAGCATGGGCCATATTCACTCCAAGTGGTGAGTTAGTGATTTTCCAAGGGATTTGTATTGGTCGATCGACCAACAATATCATTGAGTATAGTGGGTTAATCGAAATACCCTATGATGCCATTTCACTTGGCATTCACCACATCATCATCAGGATGGAATCACAACTTGTCGTACTACAAATTACCAGCGTTTATATTGTCTGAAACCCAACAATTCATCACATGTTCCTTAGAGTTCATCTTTTGGAAATACATTTTGATTACATCCAATATCAACACATTTCCAGAAAATTTAACACTTTATTTGATTCTTTGGCGAATTATGTGTTAAATAGACATTTGCAGCATATGTAAAGATAGCTTTTCAATTCACATCATACAATTGAATAAGGATTGTGCATAATCATAGAAAAACACTGAAAGTAAAATAGATTTTTATTTCGAGTTTTTTACAACAAATTGTGTCCAAGACACGTTGGTCATTTGACCTCAAAATGTATATAGACATAGCATAATCTAATTATACCTAGTGGTGCTCATGATAGAAGGTCACTGCTTGGGCTATCATGCGCAATAGCCTCATCCAATGGCTAGGCACACCAATGGTATGGCATTGCAGCCTTATAGGTAAATCCTCGATTTGGACATCTGGTATCCCAAGAGTCAATCCCTCCACATGTTGTTGTAATGTAGCAAAAGCCTTGGCTAAATCCAAATCCTGAAGGAATGCTCTCCCAACAGTCCTCTATGTTGGTTCTCTCTCCTGCTGTGCACGAATCACTAATCGAACGGTACCTACATATGCATACATAAAACATTTTCAGTTTAGTCTTGGAAACATCAAAAACACAAAAATATGTAAAAAGCCCAAAAATAAAAAAACATGGTCAAACATTTTACATATAGCACCCCATTGAGCACTGACTGGTAAAATCAAATTTGGATCTCCACGGAAATTCATCCCTACATATGGATGCTCCTCTATGAAGATATTTTTTCTTCGGAACCAACTGAATAATGCAGTGGAAAACGAGATTGATGATTGACCAGCATGTCTAGCCATAGCTCGACCCACCACTGCATTTGTGGATCTCTAGGACCAGTTAATCCCAGTGTCACATGCTGTGGTTGCATCAATGGATCTTGTTCCAAAACGAAAGCAATCAAGATCAACCCATAGCTGAAATTTTTGGTCTTTTCACTTTTTACTTTGGTCAGTTTTTCTTTCATCTGAAGGAGTACTGCTTCAGCCTAGTTAAATATTGTTGGCTCGAGACACTTGAGCACATACTGCATGTATGATCTGTTTGCGACATGAAGTGTCACGTAGCCAGCTAGTTTTGCGATAGTAAATAGGAGTGTTCGCAAAGGCATATCACGTACACCTTTGATATTTATCTTTCCATCTTTGCTAGGCTTAGTTCCTGGCCGACAAAACTGTCGAATGTAGTCCTTCATTGTTTCACCTCCATGGATGGAGCCTGCAAGGGAAATGGGGGCACCACGTCTTGACAAACCTGTCAGAAATTAAATTTCATCAACCAATATTGGGTGCACTTTGTCCTGAATGTGAAATTCCTCTAGTGCTAGGTCCCATGAACGAATCAAGAGTTGCAATAGTTCCATGTGTTGCCTCATCCCTGACAATCTAAAGTGCTTGAGAAACCCACAATCTCTGAGGGCTCTCACAGTGCCAGGATCATTTAGGGCAACCATATCCTATTCTTCATGTTCTCTTTCTTGCCATGTAATCAACATTATGATCTGATCAAAGTCTAAAATCAAACCATGGGCTTAGTTAGGATCCATTCCATGCAAAAAACTAGAGAAATTTTGGGCAGAAAACAAGATGCAAGTTTATGAAATGCGCCCAATGCACTCCTAAGTGGAAGATAGAGCGTTGCAGAGTAAATTTCCTTCTTTCCAGCCTCTCTACAACGCACTATTCAACATCTAATGGTGTGTTGATCCTAGGGCATTCTATATTTACCCTAGAAGCCCAAAAACCTTGAAAAAATTGCATGAAACTAAACAAGAATGTAACCAATAGAAAGAGGAAGTTAAGATCTCCTACCTGTTCCAGACAACACAAGAAATGGTGCACAGAATCTGTCGTAATCAGCTGCTGAGGTTCGAAGGTAAAACTGGCTCAGAGCACTAAAATCTGAATGGTAAATGTGAAATGGTTAAAATGACTTGGTAAATTCTTATTTTAATATTCTTTTTGATTAATTTATGCATATTTAATGAATTGACTATGGTTTTTACCCACTTTTACTATGAAACAAGTTTTTTTAATCCGTTTGGTGTTTCTTTGAGCAGGTTTACAACTGATATAGTGAGTTCACCATCCATGATCGTGAAATGCAGTTTTGACCGCAAAGCACACTTTTATCTCTTTTTTGAGATTTGTTAAACACGAAAAAGGAACCCCTCAAAGCACACTTTTATCTCTTTTTTTAGCTTTGTTAAACACGAAAAAGGAACCCCCTTGGAGTTCTCTTTCAACTCTTTTTAGACTTCCAAAATATGAAAATATTGTCGAGCACTTGTCCTTTTGAGCTCATAAAAGGAATTGAAATGACATTTACTCAGTATAAGTTTAACCCTTTTCCAGACTAAGATAGATTATTGTTTACGAAAAAGGAAAACCCTAGTCGAACATGGCTATCAGGTTCTCTCAGGTATTATTTTACACTTTTTAGGATATGAGGGACTATTATACGAAAAAAATTTGTGGAGTTTTCTTTTAGTCCCTTTTTCAACCTCTCTAAACATGAAAAAGACTGAGCTTTCACTGTTGTTAGACTCATTAAAGCATCAAATAGCGACAAACTTGTCCATCATGACAAGATCGAGTTTCACCTTCACTAGAATCGTTAAAGAATAAAATAGTGATGGATTCAACCAAAGCGTGGAATGTTGAAGATTGCAACAAGAAATAGTGAAGGAGGCATCCTGAAACATCATTCCTGATCCTAGTTGGAAAGTGATCACCAAAACTAGGTGGGGCCCACACAGGTGATTTTTGTCGCAAAGTCTATTTTTAGACATGTCGATCATATTCTATGAGTTGCAGGATGCTATTTGTGGATGGTTGGTCAAGTTGGAAAAATAGATGGACTTCTATTTTTAGACATATTAGGCGGAATCTATTTTTAGATTGCCAGTCTAAAAATAGATATGTTGAATATTATTAGCTCTTAATAATATTTGGACTATAAACATTATCTTATTCTCTTGGAGCACTTTAGTTAAGTGCACAGATGTGGCACAGGAGCTGACAGAAGGAATTACACTATTCCTAGGGGTTAAGTGGAGCTATTGCATGGATAATTTAGTTAGAACTCATGTGACATAGTTTGGTGGAGTTGATTGAGGAAGTTAGTGGAGTTGTATTTAGTTTAACTAATCTAAACATAGTTGAGCTATTTGTATCTAGTTTAACTGATTGATACAATTAGTGAGAGTGGTGTGAATTAATTATTAATTAATTCACTAATTATAAGCTCATTAATCAACTAAAGAATACATCAGTTAACTACAGTGCATGGAATTTTCAGTGGAGACCAGTGCAAAGATAGGTGAAAGGGCAAGTGTGAGTATCAGTTGTGACTATAAGTGATGCATGGTTTGCATCCAACACTTAGTAGAGATTCCTATAAATATTGTGTGAGCAAGGCTGGGGTAATACATTCTCATCAAGAGGCATTCTTCAGCAGGGATTGCGCAGTAGAGGTAGGCTAAAGGCTGGCAAAGATCAGTGCATGTGTTTTGCAAGATCAAGCCTGATTAGTGTGTAGCAAGTGGAGATTATACTGAGAGATTGTGAGGAGCTTTGTATGATGATTGTTACATGATCTCTATGACATATATAATATACAGATAGTTGGGGTTTTTAGCTTTAAGATTTCCCATTACATACTGTGTTCATATGTGTGAATTTTTATGGTTTTAATGTGTGCATGCAATTGATTTTATTTCCCGCATGTGATGATCAATGGTAGAAGAGATTCGTATTGTGCATGAAGATAAAATAAGCAGGTGATCGTGAGAATCTCAAAGGATAACATATCAGTTATTCAAATTTCTACATGGTATCAAAGTGATATTGATCATTGGAGCAATTGCAAAGCATTGAAGCGGTTGAGTTTTAGGATAAACTCAGGAAAATAAAAATGGAGAAGAATGACACTATTTCGGTATACTTGACAAAGTTTTTCCACTGCAAGGATGAGCTTGGGAGTGTAGGAGTTAGTGTGGATGAGGAAGGACAAGTCAAGAAGGTTGGGATTCAAGAAAAGAATCTCTACAGACTTGAAGTATATGGGATGTCTATGAAGCTTCCTACTATTGGGAAGTGCGAGAAAGACACACAATTGATGCTTGAGAGGGAGCAAGTTTTGCATGCAGGTAAAAGTAAACCTCGGTATGTGGAGCAGCCACAAGATGAGGATCATGGAGTGGGAGAAACTGCTCATGCAGAAGAGAAATTTCGTGCCAGATGGGAAGAGGGAGTGCATGCAGCTATACCACCAGGTGAGAGGTGGGGCAACATGCATGAATAATCCCAAGAGGAGATTTCTAGGCAGGATTCATGAGATGGTGGATCTCATGAATTGAACCTGGCTACGAGGTGCCCACAGCACAGCAGTAGCATGATCAGCTGGATTGATGCAAGCAGATCAAAGTGACAGTGTCGGATACTGGAGCGCGAATCAGAGTTGACAGCAAGTGCAGAGTGCATGGGTGCAAGAGTTCAACAACGCAGTGGTTCCTGATGACATGTGCAGTTGGTACCAACAGAAGTTGAAGACTTTGATGATAGATGCATCCGACCGATTGAGTTGCTCGGGAGCCTATTCATTTTCGCAGGAGTTGCGCAGTAGATGCATGGAGCTTTTGATGGCGCTTGCAGGGAAGGTGATGGTGGCAAATGCATGGAGTTGCATGTCGCATGCAAAGACAGTCCTTTCTTGTTGAGAGGGAGTGTTGAATATTGAAACAAGAAATAGTGAAGGAGGCATCCTGAAACATCATTCCTGATCCTAGTTGGAAAGTGATCACCTAAACTAGGTGGGGCCCACACAGGTGATTTTTGTTGCAAAGTCTATTTTTTGACATGTCGATCATATTCTATGAGCTGCGGGATTTTATTTGTGGATGGTTGGTCAAGTTGGAAAAATATATGGACTTATATTTTTAGACATATTGGGAGGAGTCTATTTTTAGATTGCCAGTCTAAAAATAGATATGTCGAATATTATTAGCTCTTAATAATATTTGGACTCTAAACATTATCTTATTCTCTTGGAGCACTTTGGCTTAAGTGCAATGTGCTGTGTGACACATGAGCTGATTTAAGGAATTACGCTATTCCTATGGGTTAAGTGAGCTACTGCATGGATATACTCAATCATCACAGGACAGAAGGTTTGGAGGTGGAGCCGATTGAGGAAGTTAATGGAGTTGTGTTGTCCCCAACTAATCTAAAGAGCGCTGGTGTATTTGTATCTAGTTTAACTGATTGATACAATTATTGAGAGTGGTGTGAATTAATTATTAATTAATTCACTAATTATAAACTCATTAATCAACTAAAGAATACATCAGTTAACTACAGTGCATGGAAGTTTCAGTGGAGACTAGTGCAAAGATAGGTGAAAGGGCAAGTGTGAGTATCAGTTGTGACTATAAGTGATGCATGGTTTGCATCCAACACTTATTAGAGATGCCTATAAATAATGTGTGAGCAAGGCTGGTGTAATCAATTCTTATCAAGAGGCATTCTTCAGTAGGGATTGCACAGTAGAGGCAGGCTATCAAGTGGCAGAGATTGGAGAATGTGTTTTGCTAGATCTAGCTTGATTAGTGTGTAGCAAGTGGAGATTATACTAAGAGCTTGTGAGGAGATTTGTATGATGATTGTTACATGATATCTATGACATATATAATATACAGATAGTTGGGGGTTTTCAGCTTTAAGCTTTCCCATTACATACTGTGTTCATATGTGTGAATTTTTTTATGGCTTTAATGTGTGCATGCAATTGATTTTAGTTCCGCATGTGATGATCAATGGTAGAAGAGATTCTGTATTGTGCATGAAGATAAAATAGTGTGTGATCAGGAGAATCTCAGTGGATAACATATCAGTTTTTCAAATTTCTACATGGAATTATACATAAAGCATATGTTATCCTCCTCAAGCTTGTTAAAAAATAAAGTGGTATTGGTTAGCAATGACTGGGGAAAATTGGAAAGGGATAAAACACTTTATAGTAGCAAGTCTCTCTTGAACATGAAACTTATTCACTTCATCTCTATGACTTTTGGGTAGGGTAATCTGGTTGATGGTCTATCATACCATCCATCACTTCAGTTTTGGGTCAATGCTACTAGTTCATTCATTGTCGCCGATATGTTCAAGAGAAGTCACTCAATTATTCCTCATCATTTTCAATACTCATAAAACTTCATTTCATGACCAACATCCTTGAAAATCGCTTCATCTATCACATTTTATCTTTAAAATCATTACTCCTATTTCGTGTCATTGATGGGGGAAACATCAAGGCCCTCCTGTGACGAGTTGCTTCCTATCGACATTAGCTCATCATCTAGGAAGTTGACTTAGAAACAACCTTTCAGTACCTTGGAGCTTGCTTACAACAATGACAGGTTTCTTGCTTGTGACGACAGGTTAGCATCAAAGGCCTTCAACTGAAAGATTTTGTATGGTGTTCTACATCAAATCATATATTCACACCATACAGAATGTACTGCAGTACCTTGAGATCCATTATCATCAACAATGGTTTCTCTCGTGTCTGTTAATGACTTATATCGTTGGCTAGTAATCAGATGGTGTCTTCCCATGTTCGACTTCAGATCATATATTTGCATGGTTAGACTCGTACTTAATCGATTCAATGAACAAGATAGAAGACCTCGGATCTAGTTTCATCCATATGGGCTACAATTTTAGGAGTAGTAACAAATCATCCGTACGATGGTATTTATTCAGATGGTCATCCTATCATGGGTCTATATATCTAGATGACTTTTTGATGTTATGATAGTTTATGTGTTGAGTATGGGTATGCCTCCCTTAGTAATTCATGTCCAAGAGGAAAATATATCATAATGTAATGTATTGTAATTGATGCAAGTCACTGTTTGCTTAAGATCCTCCTTATCACATTGTAAAGCAATCAATCAACATTATCATTTTTGACTTCATGCTTTAGGGGAAAGTTGTTATAGGTCAATTTGGGCATCGTCCAAAAACATATATCAGTATCCATTAGGGTCTATCATACTCTAAATTAGTTGCTACATGCCCTAAAAAAGTAATTCCATTGATGGTATTCCTTAATGAAATTTTCACTGCTTAGATGCTAGTTGAGGTGCCCCATTAAGCCATCAACGCACCCCTAGACTGCAGTAACTACTTTGCAGAGCATATACTCCCTTGCAAGGATGCGTTGTAAAGGATCTAGGCCCACTTTAAGGTGCGTTGGTCGACTAGGAGTGAATTGTTCATTGGATTCCAGTAATCTTCCCAACCTCTAGTGGCTTATAGAAGTTGCTCCAACTTTCACTTCATCTGATAGCTTCATATATGGACACCATGAAGCCATTGAAACTCTTATCCTCCTATTCCCATGAACAAGGAAATATATTCATCCATTTTTAGGAAATCCATTCAATGATTCATTTATTTCAAACTAACTTCATCTACTTATAAATAGAGCACTGAGCATAATGCACTAGAGAGCAAGAATTTGTATTAAGTAGAGTTATGATGGTGAGATCACAACTCTTGAATTTTTCATGTAATGTTATGCTGCTAGCGTGATGATGTCGGGTGAGATGAGGATGGGACTATAGCTGGAGAGTTGACATCGAATCGATCAACTGGTTGTAACTTCTCCTTCTACTTCATAATAAATACGTTTTTTCCTTTCCTCATGCATGTGTCAATGATGTTATATGTGTATTTAAAAATGCTATCGATTCATTTTGTTTAACTTGAATAGATCATATTGCCTTTATGTTGTTCTATGTCTTCTATTTTTAATTGCAGGTACCAATCGAGCAAGTTCAGTGCGATTGAGAGCAACAGAACGACGAAGGGAGGTGAGGAAAAGCGAATAGATTACAAGTAGGTTTTCTTCCCTTATCTATTCATTTTAAGGAAAAGGTCAGATATCTTTCTTTATTTTGTTCTATTTTCACCACCACACTTAGCGAAAACATACTTATTTGTAGGTTTGATTTCCGTAAAACAAGTGGTATTACATTTTATCCCCCTTATTTATGCATTGTCCTTAATGTGATATATAATGGGCCAACCGGGGTAAAAATGTGATGAGAGGCTACTATAATGAGATTAAATCTCCAATGTGACGTTAAGGAAGTGGAACCGACAGAAAACACCACCTATAGACCTTATACAACAACCACAACACCCCGAGGAGGTAACTCGACCATTTAGGCCTCTTACCCCTGGGTGACACTGACATTTTGACCCCCTTTTATCTATAGACACATGCATTACACTGCATTTCAGAGGCTAGGAGGATATAGCCGCATACATAACATTACATGCTAGCAGGCAGGGCCCCAAATGCTCAATTTTGTGCTTGCGACTCCAAGATTTGAGCCACCTTTTCAGGCCCAGAGCCTAGGTCACTGTCCAAAACTTCATGAAAACTTAAGGGATGATAAATAAAAATAGGAAAATGATACATAAGCAATCACATCAACAATAAATCATTTTTACCCTTCCTAACCATGACGAGCATTTTTTCAAACATGTCAAAAATATTGAATCTACAGTTGTAAACAACATATTAAAGCATAGCATACTTATCTAAAATCGCTAAGAAGCATGGCTCCCTTACATCATTAGCTGCAATATAATCTATTTGACCATAGATACAATGTGCATTCATTTATAAGTAAAAACATGGATGGAGCCATACATCATCACTGATAAAAATACATGCTTATAACCAACATAATAATAACATAAATACCATGGATACAACAACAATAGAATCCACATAATAACCAGTGCATTTTTATACCAAATACCAAAGTAATGATATCTTCATTATTGAATGTAAAAACCAATAGGAAATGGGACTTCCACATTCCACCCCACCATAGATTGGCTGAGCCAAGTCTCACTTCAGCCAATCACCCCTATTCCATATTCCAAGCATGAATGTGGGATCTCATCAAACACACCAATTATAATCAATACAGGTATCCCAGAGGCCAAATGACCTCAACCCTCAACCAATGATTCCACCTCACGGTCGAACGTCACAATCATCACGGATTGGTCTATATACAAGTTGTTCCAAGGCTCCCAAGTGTTTGTTCCAACCACGACTTCCAGGACTAGTAAATCAACCCCAACTTTTAGAGGGATTCCAGAGTGTTTCTCCAACCCCAGTTGTTTCCATGATCCAGAGCGTTTGTCCAACCAAGGATCTAGTTTTAGTAAATCAACCCACCTAGGTCTCTAGAGAATTTGTTCAACCAAGGCTCCATGAATAGTAACTCAACGCCACTGGGCTCTAGATCGTCTATCCAACCAAGGCTTTTAGGACTAGTTACTCAACCCATAGTTCTTCGCTGAGCTCCAGAGCGGTTGTCCAACCAAGGCTCCAGGACCTAATAACTCAACCCACAACTAAAGGAATCATGAGAACCAACCAGAAAACAATTAATGGAAATAAACCCACAACACCATGGCTACCCATGAAATGGCAAGGCTAGGAAAATCCACATGTATACACCATGCATGCCAAAACTAGTGATGAAAACATACATTCAACTCGGTACCTGCACTCGGAACCCGTTGTAGATGTTGATCCCGATGTCCTCTTATGCTTCCCTGCCCTTCCTTTTCCTTCTTTCTCCAAATATCCAAGTATCCACACTCTCCAAGAGTGTTACAAGAAAATTCTAAGTATCGAAGAGTATGAGAGAGAGAGAGCAGAAGCTTACCAACTGATCCTCAGAAACCTTTTTATTAATAAGGCCTATATTTTCTTCATTTTCCATTATTTTCCTTCATTTTCCTTCTCACATGCAACCTATGACCTTTCACCTCCCTTTTCTCCTATTTTCTATTATTTTCATAAATAAAATGCCAATTAATGTCTTATTCCTTTCCAAATCCTTTTCCATTGCCTTTGCCAATTTCATTTAGCCACAATAAATCGAATGAACACCCGCTAGGATGCTTTTCCCAACATTCAACTTGGAATATGTGTCCCATTGACCGTGGTTATTATATTTTATAGGGATTTTTAACCAGGGTTGTTACAGAACCCTCTTCCTTGGGGGAACACCGTCCTCGGTGTTCAATGAAACCTACAAACCAACAAACTGCTAAAAACAAAACATACTACATATGGAGCTTTATAACATAGCTCGTTGCAATATTTACAATGAATTACCTGCTTAAAAGAAAAAAACAATCATGACAATCATACTGTGTACTAGAGCTTTATAACACAGCTCATTATGGTATTTACAATAAAAACCACATTTTATTCAACCAAAAAATAATCATATTGTCTATGGAGCTTTATAAATCTAGCTTGATACAATATTTACAATAATATGCACATATACACATTTTCTCAACCAGAAAATAAAAGGATATGATGCCCGTATCAATCAACAAGGGAATCCATAGGCTCACACCTCCACCCTCAAGGTAATACCAGGTGTTAACACTAGAAAATCGTACAACAGAAGAAAACATTATCTAATGTCAAGCATAAGGATTTACAGAGCTGGAAGACATTACAAAATCTGGAAAGTATTTAAAAATATCTAAGGTCTGAGGAAAAATCAAATTTGAACAAGTCCTAAAATGCTTTTTCACGCATTATCCTTCGTGAAGAGCACCTTTGCGCGCCTTATGGCCCGAAATGCGCGCAATCTTGGGAGTGGCAAAATGTCACTTTTCGGGACCACACAAAGCATAGGACAAGTGATTCCTCACTTGAAGCCGCCTAAGGACAACCACCAACACCTCCTTAAACATCAAGTGAGCACACAATGGAATATTTGGAGCGCACAAAGGAATCATACCTCTCCCTTGGGTCACCATCCACAATGTACCAAGAGAGGGAAGGAGGATTTGAAATCCCCTATATAAGGCCACCATGAGATGAAGAATGGGTGAACACATTGTTATGATGGCGAGAATTGCCCAAGCAATACCAGTGGTGTGTGATCCGGAGCTGAAGATAGAGAGGACTCAATTGTTGGCCATCCAATAAGTTCAGTCCACCACAGTAGAGAGAGAGGGAGACTGCACCGAGGTAAGCTTGGGATAAAAACATCCTTGTATCGGGACTTAGAATCCATGTTCTAGGGGCCCTTTGGCAAGAGGGTAAAGTTTCACTCTTATTCCTACTAGTGCTCAATAAGAGGGGCCTAGAGCCACCATTTGTATTATTGTTTTCGTTTGACTCTTTTCAGAGCTTGTGTTTATTTTTTTTAGTTTTTAGTTTAGTTTTAGTTTATATATCCATGCTATTTCTCTATCTAGTATGGTTATGATTCTAGCTTGTTCCACTAACTTGCTTGACTCCACTTCTTTTTCTGCATGTTAATAATAACTTAAGTGGGTAGACCACACCCCTTAAGTTGGTGTGATTTTGTACATATGTGCACCAAACACACTCCAACAGGATTGGCGACTCCACTAACGTTTATTACCAAGTATATGTGGTTGTGCCTTTTTTGTAGAGACCTCTGTTTGTGCTATGGAATGGAGCTAAATTTCCCCTTATTTATCTTACAGTCCCTAAGTAATCCCAAGTGACAGACTGAAGCAGAAAAAATCCAAAATCTACTTGCAGGAATTTGTGTGCTTTTTCTTCCCACAGATGTGCAGGCTACGCGTTCAGAGCTGACCCGCGCGCAGACATCGCGCTTGTTTCAACCTTTTGCGCGCAAAAGACAGAAAGAAAAAATTCTCCCTTATTTTTATCTTTTCCTTCTTGTAAAGTGTTTAGAAGCCCCTAATACACCGGCCAGCACTGGTTGTGGTACCCTGCAGCTTGCTAAAGCTCACTCTTAGATGCTTTTTGTAGGCTTAGTGTTAGTTTTATTTCAAGTTGATTTTTGCAAAGTTCACACATAATTTAAGTAGGAGGGGGGAAATAACTTGCATTCCGAAAAAAAATTATGTTTTGAAAATTTTGGTACTAACACACCTAGATAACTAGCCAAAGTAAGTGGCTAAAGACCACGCATGCATAGCTAGTTTCTTTTTCCTAGTGCAACATTTTTAGTTTAGTTCAATTTTTGCACTAGGATTTTCGGGACTAGGATTTAATTGTTTATAGAAGAGCAAGTAATCTCTGCTACCTTTGCACCCTCCGGTGATCCTAGGTAAGCATATAAACACTCCCTATTCACAACTCACTATCTCCCTATAGTTGATCACATATATTAACTAGGAAAAATAGAAAGCGACCCATAATCTGCACATGTTTTTATTTTGAGCAAGGAACAATACAACATAGTTTAAATAGGGGATTTTGAAAAGGTTCATCGAATATCCACACATTAAAACAATGTGCTTGTCCACTTTTTGCTCACACACACTCACTCACTAAGCGAAGCAAAGACACCTAAAAATAACTTAACCAAACTCACTAAATTCTCCCCATAGGGGCCACAAAAGAATTTATAGCTTAAGTTAGGATCAAGGGGGTAGGCATCCAATAAGCCGCCTTGATCATTCTTCATCTTGAAACATAGAATTTTCCTATTTAGGGAGCTTCAAATCCATCTATCAGCCCACAGAAAAGAAAACCCGAGTGTGGCAGAGACCTGTTTAAGAGGGGGTTAGGCTTAGGCGCAGTGTAGGTAGGTATCAGTCAGGGCTACCTGACTTGGCTGATACTCGGTACTGTTAGCTGACTTACCAATAAGCCCAAGACTCAAAATTTCACGTGGGATGGTGGTACTTAGTGACCAAAACTAGGGCGTCCTTTCCCTATAGGTGATGGTGCAGGCAAGCGCCAGACCCTCTACCCTTACCTTGGTGGATTTTCTTTGGTTGACTGGGGGCGTCGCCCGCTCTTACGAGACGTTTTTCCAGAACTCGCAAGATATATTCTGAAGGCCCAATTACATTTGAGTGTGTGAGGATGACTATGTCTTCTAGGATTTTGAGTATCATGCGTGTTATCACCCAAAAATTTTCAAAACATCATTATGTTAACTCTGTTTTTTATCATGGTCTCAAATGGGTTTGAAAGCCATTTTAGGATGTGGTTAAGGGTAGGTTAGAGTTTTTATAAGTTTAAAAGGTCATCATCGAATTCAAATAAAGTATTTTAGAGGTCCATTCCATGATCAAATACTCACATTTTCCATTTAGGGATCATTCCATAAGGTTTCGGGTTAAATTTCTGCAATTAGCCAAGAATCCTCCATTTCGTAGCGCCGCTAGTTCAAAAAAGAGGATTTGCGCTATGAAAGCACTGATACTTTCATAGCGCAAACTGCAAAAAATACACTGTGGGTGCTACGAAAGCGTAGTTGCTTAACCGTCTTGTCAATTAAGCCAAAATCTGTCAGAATCCGTTGGGGAATGATAGGATAGTGGTATGGTGAGTCAGTTAGTTATCAGATTCAATGTACTTACCTATCTCACAGTCATCATTATCATGATAGGGCATGAGTGAGGCATCATTCAGTTATGATATGACATCTTAAATTCAAAATTATTACTAATTTGGTCATTCTCATTTTCATTTGCCTCCATACAAGTGTCTGAGCTCTGAAGCAACTAAGCTAAGCCTGTGGTTGTTCTTTAGAAAGGCTATCTTCATCATAATCAAGTGAGGTTTTTCCATATTTTCAAGCGAGGATGATCATATATTCAAGCGAAGCTGTTCATTTCCTAATCAAGCGAGGTTGTTTCATAGATTCAAAAGAAGCTGACAGGTTTTTCTAAGAAGCATGGCAGAGGAGAAGAAAGTCCACAGAGGGGGACATTGATTAAGATATGAGCCTGAAAATGTGAAAGATATAATTGAATATCAAATAGTGATGGAGGCTTTTGGCAAATCAGGTTGTCTCCGGTTTTGTGAAAAGCTACAGGGTTGCCACACTCAGGTGTCTAAGGAATTTGCCTTACTCTTCAGTGGAACAACTACCAAAGTTGGGATGTTAAATTTGCCAGTCACACTTGAGATTATTGCTTCTATGATAGAAATACCAAGGGGGAAAGAGACTTGGTTTAAAGGTTTTAATTTTGACATGGAACCATGCAAGGAATTCATGAAACCTGAGTATGCAGATATGGACCTGAATAATGAAATACCTAGAAGCTATATCAAAGACACCTGTGCCAAGCTGTTGTTCAACATTCAAATATACTTTACATGTGAAGACAGGTACCATAAAGTTTATACTTATCATTTCAAGCTACTTCTTCATTTCACAGGTATGATATCACTAGATTTTCCCTTTTACTTGCATAGGAGCCTTGCCAAAATGGATGATAAAGTACAAGCCAAGTCTGATGGTTGTGAAACATCTTTGTTTCACCATGGTTTGATAAAGTTATTGGTGTTGAATGAGATTTAGAAAATAAGCAGGGAATGGTCTTATTTTTTTTTAAGAATGGTTTTGAACTGGAAACCCTAACCCCAGCTAGAAACCCTAAACCTAAAGGAACTCCTTCACCACTAGTAGCAGAGTCTAGTCAGCCTGTTGTTGCAAAATCAAAGAGGTTTGTAAAGTTGAAACCAAGGAAACAAGTTGAAGATAGGATGGAGAAGACACAATTTCTTGTTGCAGCAACTCCATCACCTACGAAATAGAGGTCAAAAAGTGTCAAAGAGGCAAAACAAAAACAAGTTGCCATCAAGCAAGAAATCAAGAGAGTGACAAGAAGCCAAGCAGAGGCATCAAAGGGAAAAATAGTTGTTTCAGGTACATATGATAGCTCAATGATAAAGGGAAATTTAGATGACATCCTTCATTCAATTGATATATAAGTGTCACCCATTATGCAAGCTGATTTCATTGGAGTTGATGAACACAAACAGAAAAAAGTTAAGTCAACAAAGAAACTTGAATTTGAGGGTGAAAATGTAGCCTTTATCTTTCAAGCAAGGAAACCTTTAACTAGGCATGCTAAGAAGCTCAAGGAAGGCAGAAAGGAGGTCCAAGAAACTATTGAAACATCCAAAGTCCCTGAAGAGGTGGTTGACCTCTCATCACCAACAGTGGAGCATGCAACCAACAGAATAATGAAGGAAAAGGAAGAAATGACTGAGTGCCAACATCTTGAGGAGAAATTGAGGTTAGAAAATCAAGAAATTGCTATGATGAGAAAGAGGGCCAGAAAACATATTATTGAGAAAATAGAGTTCAAAAGAATGAAGGCAGTATGGGAAGGCCAAACTGGTTTTAGGTCTGAAATTCTAAGCAGTGTAGAACAATTTTTCACATGGAAAGTTCCAGCCATCAAGGAAGCAAATTTTGTCAGAGTAATCAATACTCACTTGAGAGCCAGTAATAGAATACTAAGAGATCAAGTGGAGGATTTTGGGCTGCAGCTGAAACTGACTCAGGATGAGCTAAAAAAACAAAGGTGCGGAATGACAAATTATTTAAAAAGTCAAAAGATAAATCAAATGGAAAATGAAGAATAAACCTCATGAAAATTGTGTTTTTAGTTCATATGACTGTTTGTTTTGATGAAAATAGTGGTATTCTGAAGTTTTGGCACATTTTTAGTTCAAATTTTGAAGAAATATGGGAAAAAATGGTCACTCAGCAGTTTCGTAGCGCAAACAGTGCAAAAAGAGTGAAAAGCGCTATGAAACTGATATAACAGCTTTTTTCACTCTTTCTCCTAAATTTTTGAAGGGAAAAAGTGTAAGTTATGATCTAAAATTGATAGGGAGGTTGTGTTAATTGATAATGAAGATAAATCTGGAAGAAAGAAGCCAAATTTTTGAAGGTAAAAGGGTTAAAAGGCTGCGCTACGAAAAGCACTACGAAACTATGTTGTTTTCGTAGCGTAGGTCTACTTCTGCTATTTTGAAGAGTTTGATGGTGGTTTTGGATAGCTGGGACTTGGTGAGATTTTTGACAGGTGTTACTTCAATTCCTAACATCAAATAAGCTTGAAGTAATGGGTTCATGACATTCAAAGTGTCTCAAGAGAACAAAGAATCCTATGCCTAGAAAACAGGGGACAATTTCCTAGTTTAATGGAGATCAGCATTGAGGTCATAAAGTGTTGTAGCTTATCATGTATATTTGACCTTATGGGAATACAGTTGGAAAATTATATAATATAGTTTATATAAGGTTGTTATGAGTAGAGTTAAGGAGTTTGAATCCTATTTGTAATAGGACTATTCATTAGGTTTGCAGTTGTCATTTTGTAATAAATACCATGTCATATGGTTAGGAAAGGTGTCAAAAAGTAGGAATTCGATGTATCTAGCTCAGGATAAGGTTATCCTACATTGTAAATGATCTATAAAAGATCAAGAAGTCGAATATGCATGGGTTGGACGTTTTTAGCAAAAGACTGTGTTTATTGTAAGTGACTGGTTTTCAGCTTAATACAAAGTTTTCTACTTAGCCAACTCAAGATTCATTAAGAGTTCTAGTGTGTTCTTGTTCTAATGGAATATTTTTACTATCCTATTGCAGTGTTGTTTTCTTATGTTACTCAGAATTCATCATTGATGCTCTAACTTCCTTCATAGACAAACTGACTGTGTGTTTTACAGTTTCACATGTGTATCTCAGGACTAGAAATTTGATATGCCTTGACTTCCATGCTAAGTAGATTGTTTTGTTTTACTGAAGCTATTTTGACTCCAAAAGCCCAATGTGCACTTGCTAATGTGATTTACAACCAATATCTATCATTTATCTGCTTATTACCCTACATAGAGTTAGCCATCTATATTTTTATCAAAAATCATTAACCCTTGAGAGATCCCTCTCAGGTTGAGGAGGCTAAGCCTCAATCAAAATATTGGTTTGAAACAGTTACATGAGATTGATTTGATTAGCAGCCTATCAGATCTAATTTTGTGATAAAAATAGACAAACAAACAAAAACCATTTTTTTTGATTGCTTGATCACATATATTAATTTAAAGGGAGAATTTATTTTATTTTTTCTTTGTTTTATGTATGTGACACGAATTTTTCTTTGATCATAGACTCTATCCTCTCAATTTTTTCCAAAACCAAACCTACTTGACACTAGAACGGACCCAACGAGACCTCATTGAACTAGGCATCTTTTGGACCTCCCCCCATAACCAGGAGGGGTTCCATGTCTTTCATTGTTTAGGTGTCAAAGATAGAATGCTGCCACCATTATTGATTCGTCCTTTATTAGGGCATCCTTAGTTGGGAACCCTAGTCGGTATCCCAACACCACACCATAGACCACTCCTCCCACAACCCCTAGGGGGTAGAGGAGTGTGTTCTATTTGGCAAGCTAGCCGAATACACAACAGGGTACGTCATAAACCAACCCTCTCCCTAACTAGAACATTGTGTTTTTTCACATTGTAATGGCATCAACCTCTCAGTCACCTTTCTTAGCTTCTTTGAATCTACCCGATTTAACCAAGCTGACGAATGACCCCATCGCACACAACCCTACATGGCCTCCCATGCCCACGAAGCTCCCTTCGGATATTCCAAATTTCGAAGGAAAGCAAGTAGAAGACCCAAGTAATCCTGTCATGACCTTCCACCTGTGGTGCTCATCGAATAATGTCATTGACGACACTGTTCGATTGAGACTATTTCAACACACTCTGATTGGAGTAGCCACGAAGTATTACATGGAGCAACCCTTAGCTTCACATGGAACCTTTGGTGCCCTCGCCATTGCGTTCCTAACATATTTTCAGTTACCCACTCACCATGATTTCAGAATGGAACTACTGACACATTTTAGACAAACCCTTGTCGTCCATATCTCGAACCATCTCCACGATTGGAGGTGGCGTCATAGTTTATGTAAATCTAAACTCGGCGATCAGGTTCTGTTAGATTTTTTCTTGAAAACTCTTACGGAAGAGATTTCAAAGGATGTGGCACAACAAAGGCCCACATCCGAAGAGGACACCATCAGCAAAGCCCAACAGCTTGAGCTGATTTATATGCAGTCAGGATATATTTACAACATCCTGCCTAACGCCCCACGCCTAAAAAGTTATCAAGAATTTCCAGGCGCGTTGAACTCTGCAGACGGACTAATTGGGTCATTGACCCAAGGATACCTAGGCAGCAACAGTCAAAACTCCGGTTACACATACAGTTCTACCTAGAACGTACCCCGACCCGGTTTTCAAAGTCATCATATGCCTCAACAAAATTTTACCAATAGGGCGCCAGCGTATCATCAAGGAGGACATTATCCTCTGGCTCAGGGGACCTAGTACTCAGAAATAAACACTGATGGAAGAGCTCCTCTCCAACAGCCAGGTGCAAACCAGGGACCGCGTTATGCTCAGTCCCCAGCACAAGACCCGCCTATGTAGACCAATGCACAGGTGAACTTTGCGCAGCCCTCCCAAAACCAACCACACCAATACAACCAGGAGAACTACCGTCCTAAAGTGGTGAATAAAAAATAAAAAAACAAGCCAAAAGGGAACCCTGGACAAGGGGGAAACAACCAACAACGCCCATCGCGATCACAGGATAGAGGCAACTCCAACCAGAATCAGAACCAGGAGCCGAGCAATGCCCAATGACAGAGCAAAAGGCCACCTCTTCGAACAAACCATTCTTGTTCGATATGTGGTGATTACGGCCACTATACTCACCACTGTCCCGATCTCCCTGAGCAGAAGAAGCTACAAAGCAACTGAGGACAAGGAGGATCTTCCCAGCAACTAGATGTGATGCAAGAACCTTTCCCCCATCAAGGGACGGTAAGCACTCAGCAGAAAAATAGAGACAAATCCGGGAAAATCAACCATGAAATATACATGATTGGCGAAGAGATGTTTTTACAAACATGAAATCGAAATTACAACACCCCACCAAACACCAATACGTCAGGGGCAAGTACCAGTGCACGAACTACACCTTTGACCATTTCAAAGACGCATATAGAACCATTGCTAAAAATGGAAAAGGGACCTTATAGGCGAGTAGGAAACTACTCCAAAGCGGACCATAATTATATTATCGTGGAAGATTTAGCACAATCTCCCGCTGCTATGTCAGATTTGGAAGTATTGCAGTCATGCCTAAAACAACAGGAAGCCCTAATTTCCATGTTAGGTGCTATCGACCCTGCTGATACATGCCTAATGGCTTTTGATTTAGACAAAACCACCCCTAGGATTCCTTATATGGTCGCCTTCCAGATACCAGTGTCGGTCCAGAATATCACAATTTACTGATGTGTCATAGACGAGGGTGCATCCACGTGAATCATGTCTAAAAATTTTTGGCAGAAGTTAGGATCTCCTAAGCTAAAACCCTTAGTCATTACGCTTAGAGCATACAATGGTCGTCCATCAATCCCCGTCACACTCTACCAAAACGTCCCGGCCTGCTTAGCCGAAAAGACGGTCCACATAGAAATTGAAGTCTTAGATGCTCACCCGGACTACAATATACTCCTTGAGCGGAGTTATATGTACGCCATGTCTACCATAGCCTCCTCTGTCTTTCGCATCATGATGTTCCCCCATGAGGACCACATCATTACTGTAGACCAATTGACGCATAGCGAGAAGCGACCCCTAACAAACATAGATGTAATTCTACCCTATGTAGATACGTCCTTGGATGCTCTCTCACGGTACCAAGAATATGGCCCCGGCCAGTTCAAACCGTCGTCTGTTCTAGGGTCATTTCTAGGAGATCCTCCCATAATCCCTGAGTCATCGCCCGATGTCACAGGGGCTCCGGTGTGCATGGTGTCCACATCCAGTGTTGATTTTAGTCAGGACATGGACACAAGCGGTAATGGCATTGAGTCATCAGCCACGGCAGCCTCTCTAGCCTACGCTTCCTCCCAAATCCATTTCCTCCACCCCCCAGTAGGCAACACTGGTATTACCAAACATATCATTCGCAATACCAGTTTGGTACCTCATTCCCCTAGCAGAAATAGGAGCCACCCACGTCACTTCTATAGGATTGAAGCCCCTCAGTCTCGAGGAGGCCCCACCCATCTAAGAAATGGTCGAAACCACACCTGCAAGGGAGATTCCCATTGCAAAACCGATGATAATGGCTAAGAAAACCGAGAAGAGAGGAAAGAAGATGGTGACCCCCACCATACAACGGGAATAACCAGTCTGGCAGTCTATGCCATATGCGATGTAATAGGTCACCCTACCCATATCTGCCCAGATCTGGATGAATTAAAACCACTCCTTGGCTCTGAGACAGACATCACAACGCCGCATTTCCGCAAAAAGAAACCTACCGCCAACGGTAAAGGCAAAGCACTATGTACCAATCACGCATGTGCTCTTTGCAACTACTATGGGCACTATACCCATCATTTCCCAGAGATCCCATGATATAGGGATGCCTTACATGCGATCGATCGATCCTATCAAGAGGATCCCTCCACCCACGCATATATAAATGAACCTCGTACCATCTTGTACCTACAAGAGGAACAACGGTCACCAAAAAGACAACCATTTGTCCCTCCTCCCACCAAGCCACCATACACCAACCAGGGACAAGGGAACCTGGTTGCCTCATCCTCTTGAATTATCACACGCGTCGATTACTGCATATGATTTGATCGAGTCTTTGACCCAAGGTCACATAGGCAGCAGTAATCTATATTCGGGGAGTTACCAGGCGCGTCGTCTATTGTAGACGGTTTGATATGGGTCTTTGACCCAAGATCACCTAGGCAGCAGTAAAACCCATGATACTCACAGAGTTACCAGGTAGGTATATTCTGCAGATGTCTTGATTAGGTCTTTGACCCTAGATCTCCTAGGCAGCAATAACACCTAGGTAGGTAGATTTTGTAGACAGCTTGATCAGTTCTTTGACCCAAGATCAACTAGGCAACAATAGTACCATGTGCATCGATCCTACAGATGATTTGATTGTGTCTTTTTCCCAAGATCACCTAGGCAACAGTAGTACCATTCACATTGATTTTGCAGACGATTCGATCGGGTCTAAATTAGCCCAAGGACACTTAGGCAATAGTAATCAATACCTTGGATACTCATATGATTCTACTCAGAACATATCAAAACCTAGCTATAATGAAATTCACTCCAGCACTCATATACCAACCAGGGATGAGGGAACCGATATCCCCCATTCCCCGCATAGAATGGACCACTGGCACAACTTAATGTGCTGGTCAATCTAGTGCAACCCTTCCTAGGCTCATCAACAACCATACAACCAGGAGAATTATGAAAATCCTCTAAATGCTGCAAAAAGAAGTCAAGGAACAAACAAAAGGGGAGATCCTGGACAGGGGGTAGTAACCAGCAATGCCCCTCATGATCTCAGTCTGGGGGCAACCCCAACCAAAATCAAAACTAGGAGCCAAGTAACAACTCCCAAGGGAAAACTGGAGCTTAGAGTATCTGATCACTAGACCGAAAGCAACACCGTGATCAGCACTCCATAACGCCCAGAGGCGATGCCACATATCTGCACTCCCGAAAAAATAATTTTCAGCGCTGGCAGGTATGCCCTCTCCCAGATTCTTTTTAAAAGCTCATGGCTTTCAATAATATTTTATGAAGAAGATGATTTCACTTGAGGTAGTTGTTTTTGCACGAAAAGCTTGCAAATCACTCACAACTCCATCTACTAAAAGTTCCAGAGCATGTATCATTCTACACCAAGAATTATAGAGTCCCAGTAAACTCTGCATATCTTGGCATCATTTCTCCATTAGAAATAAACCATAGGATCCTCATATCCGACCGTGTTTATCATCACCTCACCTTGCACATGATAAACATCCTCGTTGGTCGATAGAGCCTCCCCTCCATGGCACTCGTCACCCATAGTAGACCATATATCACAAAAAAAGTGATGCCATGGCCATGCCACTTTAGTCCAGGAAGCACCTCATGCCCATCCATCCACCATGCATAAGGTCAAGTTTATCATACAAGCTAAAAACCCCTTCTCGGACGATCAGGTTGTACAAGCAAATCAAAAGTGCATTACCGTGCCTCACATTTGGCCCACCATACCTCCACCAGCATAATCCCATGTACGATACTTTTTCATCCGCTTCATCAACCACACACATGAGTCCAACCAACAGGACCTCCACCCTCAGCTAAAATACCTTCCTTACAACACCAGTGAGCGAACAATTTCATGTTTTTGGGTACCCATCTCTGTGTTTCGTACAAACGAAACCCCATTATTTTATTTTTTTGGTAAGTGTACAAAGACCTCGAATGTTTCACTACGTCCCTTCACCCTCCAATCCATATTTTCCTACCATGGAAACAGTCCCTGAACACCCTTGGTTGGAGCATTACACCCCCACGCGCAAGCCACCATGACATTCATAGCTGGTTTATACCCGCCCTGGAAGTCCTACCGACTCCAGGGATTTCCCCATTAGAAATAACTATGATTGCCACCAAGCTGCTTAGTATACTCTAACCTTGGGCCACTAAATCCCCATCATCAATTTTCAGTCACCCCTCACCAACATGCCTATGTTAAACCCATCACATCGAGGTCCCCGACCCCTCATATCGGCAACCCCTCTTTCGGTTGAGGCTTCCTTTTTGTCGACTTCAACACTCATTTTCCAAAAAGGAAGTGGTACCTTGGATCACCCCTCTCCAAAAAAGGGGCATCCTCTGGTGGCATTATGGGAAACATTATTGCCCATAGATGTCATCGATCCTCCAAACATTCGACTACAACAAAAGCTCTCATGTCAAGATGGTATCGTACCAGACAACCATTTCACTTTTATCAAATTCTTCGAAGACCCATGCCTCCATAAGTGTCTCTTTCAGCAATTCTTACACGGGAAGGTCCTGTTAGCCATCAGTAATTTTTGTCACAGCAAATGATGGCTAAAACAGGTCTTGAGCCTTCAAGAGATTATTTTCATAGAAAATTTCTCATTCTTGAAGGCTGTTATTCCTTAACACTGTTGTTCCTTTCAAAATAATGTTGTTCCCTTAAAAGAAATCCACTAAGTAAAAGCCTGCTGTTCCCAAAGAAAACTATTTTCTAAGGTCCCATTTTTATCACTCATTTTCCCCTTTGTTTTCCTCCATTTCCCTTTGAAAAATCCCTTTTTTCCTTTCTCTACACCCATCATTCTCCTAAAAAAACCTTAAAAAATCCCTTTTAAACTCATAAAAAATCCTTTTTATGGTTTAAAATCCCCCATTTTACCTACCGGAACACTAAAAAACCATACAAACCCATTAAAAACCTTTAAAAAACCTCTTCCGCCCCTTTTTAGGCCTTAAAACCCCTGAGCGCTTAACCTTCTGCTCCTTTTTTTCTCATGTGACTAACACCTGTGACTTGATGCTAGCGCTCATCGCATCACAAACTTTATATCGCATCAGCATTATCATGTTTTTATCCCCTAACCCTGTTCCCTCGCTGATGCAATTAGCCCCTTCCGGCTTAACCCCCAGCTTTTTCTCCGCCATAAGACCTGGCACCTGTGACCAAGTCCTTAGCCCCATCGCAGTGATGATGTTACGTTTTCATCACCTCGCTCCCCCTTTCCCCCATCGATGTGATAAGCCCCTTCTTCCTTGGCCCTTGGTCACATACTCCTCCACGTGACCATGCCCCTTCCCCTGCCCTTAGCCCCATCGCCATCGCGCCATCGACATCCCCCTTTCTCCTTCTCCCTTTTCTTGTGTTACATCGGACCCCCGATGCGATTATCCCTTCCACTGCCCGAAAAATTAGCTGACGTAATACCCATGTCATCGCTTCGGTCCCACCTCCCACTACCCTGCCACTCCTCCAATCCCCTCTTGCCACTTGGCTTTCACTATTTCCCTCACCCGTGCACCTCTCTCCATCACGTTCCTCCCTCACCGTTGGATCTGTACCCCCATCTCCAATGGATTACGATCTATTTCGCGCCCATTTCCCAAAATAATTAATCAAACGTTCACTGCGCGAAAATAGTGGTTTGGGGAGGATGCGTGTCATGTGATAATTGGATCGCGTTCCCTCCAGGCTAAACCTCTTACCATCGTATATTAACGCAAAAACCATTCGCGGTTTTAAAAAAACCACCAATCCCTTATTTCACGCCATATGCAGTTTTGAACCCTGTTTTCACTGGTTTTCACCCCTCCATCATGAAAACTCCTCTTCCACCTACACATTCTTCTCCTCCGCCTCTGCCAACCTTTGAAGTAGTATTTTCCGACCCTGCAGGATTTTATATAATGTGTTTTGTGGTTTTTTGTAGGTTCTGTGATGGTTTTTTGGGCCGAAAGCCCTCCTACAGTCCATAAAAGGACGGGCCAGAAGGTGATGACCTTCGCAGGTCCAAATAGAGGCAAAATCACGCAGAAAAGGGATGAAAGGGTTGAGTTCAAAATGTTAATCAGTGTTTCATGGACATCGATTACACTATAAACCCTCCAAAGTGCCAAAGCCACCTGTACACACAACGAAGAAACAAATATTAAAGATGAAGGTTAAAGTTAAATAAACCGAAGATTTAAAGACTTAACCAATGAGTTAAATACTAAAACACGGTTTTAAAGAGAATACAATCAACAGAAAAAGATTAAGATCTCCAAAGATTATAACAAATGCCCAAAAGCAGTATCAAGGCCTAATCAGTGTTTCAAGCCACTAAAGTAGATAGATCAGCAAAAGAAAGGCTTTAAATGCCAAATATCAGAAGCCTTTACTTCTCTGAAGACCAAAAATGCCACCTACAGGCCTATTTCCTCAAAAGAATACACAGTAAATGCACAGTCAGAGATATTTTGTTAAAGACAACTCAAAATTAATTACCAGCCTACTAAGAGCCCCTAAAGTCAACAAAAGTGACTGAAGTTAATGAAATTTAATGTAACAATCAATTAACAGAGTTAAAACATCAGATAACTTCTCCCTTTGGCCTCCAAAGGTTGAGAAGCATTTACTCTGCATTAATTGAACAAATAGACCTTTCTTTCACTCCACCTCTTCATTCTTCTATAAATACTTCTCTAGAAGATAGTATCATGTCTGGTCTTTGAATACTCATTGATTGTAAATAGCTATTGAGGCTGCTGAAACTCTGTTTGTAATAGTGTTGAAAATGCAACAAGATGATGGAGCTTAGTGAAATGAATTCGCCTTCACTAAGTGGGCCCGTAGGCTATTTTTGGCGCAAAGTCTATTTTTAGACATATGGATCATGGTCTATGAGTTGCAGGATGCTGTTTATGGATGATTGGTCGAGTTGGTAAAAATAGATGGACTTCTATTTTTAGACATTGGGCGGTTTCTATTTTTAGATTGTCGAGCTAAAAATAGAACAGTCAAATATTATTAGCTCTTAATAATATTTGGACTCTAAAAATTATCTTATTCTCTTGGCTACGAATGTGGCCCATGCAGCTGACAAAGGAATTACTCTATTCCTAGGGGTTTGGTTGAGCTATTGCATGGTTGACTTCAGTTAGACTCATGTGACAGAGTTTTGGTGGAGTTGATTGAGGAGTTAATGGAGGTGGTGTTCTGGTTAACTAGTTGAACTAGTTGTATTTAGTTTAACTGGCTAATACACTAGAGATGAGTTGTGTGAATTAAATATTATTTAATTCACTAATTATTAACTCATTATTCAACTAAAGAACACATCGGTTTAACTCAGTGCATGGACAGTTCAGTGGAGACCAGTGAAAGAGGGTTTGCTATTAGTTGTGACATTAGTTGTGCATGAGATTTGCACAAGCATTGGAGGAGATTGCCAATGAGAATTGTGCAGTTGGAGCTAGTGGGATTCGAACTTGGATCTCATCCATAATCCTTTTGGATTGCGCAATAGAGGCAGGCAAACTGTGGAGGAGTTTTGAACCCGTGACTTGTTCAAAACTGAGCTAGTTTGTGTGTAACTTTTGGAGATAGTACTGAGTACTTGTGAGGATTATTGTGCTATGTATTGTTACATTTTATATTCCATTATAATATACAAAATAGCTGGGGGTTTTCAGCTATAAGATTTCCCCATTACATACTGTGTTGATATGTGTGATTGATTATGTTTTAATGAGCGCATGCGACTGCTTTCTATTTCAACATATTGATGATCAATTGTAGAAGAGGTTATGTGTTATGCATGAATTCGAATTAGTGTGTGACCAGGATAATCTCGGTGAATAAATATTCATTATTCAGAAAATTTCTACATGGTATCGGAGCAAAGAATTGATCATCAGGATCTATTACAGTGATTACAATTATTTCGGTAGACAGAGTCTGTAACGGGCCAGGTAGCCTCTGGATCCATCCTTTCTCTGAAAGGTGATATATCCAAGAACGCCCCTACAAATGATCTCCGTGCTAGAAATAATTTGTCTTCGTCGTATCCGGTGGCGCTGAGTTTTGAGCTTGGAATTCGAATTTTGCACAGCTTTGTTTTCTTGGTGCTCGTGTTGTGAAATGTCTTTCAACTAAGCTCAACGGATTGCGACTGAATATGCCCTTGAGGGAAGTTCGAATTATGTTGCATGGAAGGACATAATGGAGGCGTATTAGATGATAATGGGTCAAGGATTTCATAGATGCCGAGATGGTTCATAGATGCCGAGATCCCAAAGCCTACCGATGCCGCTCAAGTTGAGGGCTTGGCAAAAGAATATGGCGAAATGTCGAAGGGATCCCGTTGGAGGGCGTGAAGGATCACATACAATCCACTTCGCATGGAAAAGAATCTCCATACTTGATGTGGAAAGCATTGACAGATCTATTCCAGAGCAAGAGCGACCAGAGGAAGTTGGAGCTCAAGGATAAACTCAGAAACATTAATATGGAGAAAGGCGACAGTATCGCCAAGTACCTCACGAAGTTCACTCAATGCAGAGATGAGCTGGGAAGTGTGGGGGTGACTGTCGATGATGAGGACTTGGTGGACCTGGCTCTCCTTAGTCTTTCGAAGAGTTGGAATTCCTATCAGGACTCTGTCAATGGTCGGGAGAAGTTGCTGGGATGGGAGCGACTTTGGTCGGATCTCATGCAAGATGAGATAAGGCGGACTACCAGGGACGAATCTTCATCAAAGGCATCTGATGAAGAAAATTTCACTTTGGCTACCAAAGAAAAGAAGGGGAAGAGCAAGAAAGCTTCTCAGTCTGGTGCAAAAGGTAAGAAGCAAGACATGTGCAAGGTGAAGTGCTTTCACTGTCACCAACACGGACATTATGCCACAAATTGTCCGCAGAAGAAGAAAAATAAGCATGCTGCTGGATCTATAGCGGGAGAGGCATTGGCCTCCCAGTTCGAGCTAGATTTTTTGCTGATCGCATGCTTGGTCTCAAGTGTGATGGGATCAGTATGATTCTTGGACAGTGGTGCGTCATTTCACATGACCGAAGATCGGGATTTGTTTTCAGATATGGAGGAGAAAGATCTTGGAGTGCACATCGAGATGGGCGATGATGGTAGATACAGTGCGACCAGTATCAGTACCATTTCCTTTGAGAGGGAGTCTGGTAAACCCTTCATATTGAAGGAAGTATTGCATGTTCCAGGATTGATGAAGAATCTGATCTCTGTGGTGATGTTGGAAGACAAGGGGTATGATGTGGTCTTGAGCGAGGGAAAGGCTTTCCTACACAGTAAGACAACTGGAGAAACCCAAAAGATAGGGGTTCGAGTCAAGAACCTTTATCAGTTGCAAGTAGATGGATGCGCAACAATGGCATGCAAGGTGGGAGAAGAGGTGAGCCGGGATGATGGCGAGCTGTGGCACCGGAGATTGGGCCACCTTCACCATGGAGCTTTGAAGATACTGCAGCATATTTCTACTGGGCTTCCTAAGGGCACTCTTGCGCAGTCAGATCAGGGCAAGGGGTGTACCTTGGGAAAATTTGTGAAATCCACCTTTCACGAGAAGGATAGTCACGCCACGACGATCCTTGAGAGAGTTCACACAGACGTGTGTGGACCTTTCTCAGTAGCTTTGACAGCAAAGCACAAGTACTATGTGATCTTTGTTGATGATTTCTCTCGGAAGTGCTGGATCTTCTTCATGCAAAAGAAGAGCGAGACATACTCAAAGTTCTGTGAGTTCAAGGCGCTGGTTGAGAAGGAATTGGGGAAGCATGTGAAGGCTCTTAGGAGCGACAATGGTGGTGAATTCATCTCTACTGAATTCAAGGACTTTTGCAGCGCAGAAGGGATTCGGAGAGAGCTCATCACACCCCATAACCCACAGCAGAACGGGGTGGCTGAGCGGAAGAACAGAACGATCGTGGGTGCTGCACGGGCGATGTTGCATGATCAGGGCCTACCCCTTCATTTGTGGGCTGAGGCATGCAATACAGCAGTGTATGTGCAGAACCGTTGTCCTCACAAGGTTCTTGGCATGAGTACACCGGAGGAGGCTTATTCTGGCAAGAGGCCTGATATTTCCCATTTGCGGATTTTTGGTTCTCCTGTCTACATGCATGCGATGAAGGATGCGAGAAGGAAGCTGGATCCAACTGCTGAAGTTGGAGATATTTGTGGGGTACAGAGAAACACCCCACAACTATCGAGTGTATTTTCTAAACAGTCAGATGATTGTTGTGTGACGAGATATAAAATTCAATGAGGTGAAAGCTATGAATTTATCGCTTGAGAGGGAGCTACACTTGCATGCGGAAGAGGAAGCCAGTAGTTCACAGGATGAGCTTACGGAGGAGAGCGCATACAAAGACGATCTAGGCCGGTACACTGAATACATGCTCTTGTGAAGGCAAATGTGTGTGGTCATCCAGAACTCATCATCTTCATGAAGCTGTGGAGGAACCAGCATGGGTAGATGCCATGATCGAAGAATATGATTCGATCGTCAGAAACAGTGCATGGGAGATTGTCCCAAGACCGGAAGGGAAATCAGTGGTGGGTTCGCGATGGATCTACAAAGTGAAGCAGGCGGCTGACGGAAGTGTGGAGAAGTACAAGGCGAGATTTGTCGCCCGTGGCTTTTCAAAGATCGAGGGGATTGACTATGAGGAGACCTTTGCACCTGTCGCAAGGTACTCTACCCATCTCTGGACGTCTGGCTCTCTCGGTGCGAGATGGGGTGGCATCCATCGGATGGATGTGAAGACTGCGTTCCTCAACGGAGTCATTGAGGAGGAGGTGTACATAGAGCAGCCCAAAGGTTTCAAGATCTTCAGCAGTGAGTCGCATGTGTGCAGACTCAAGAGAGCACTATATGGGTTGAAGCAAGCACCTCGCGCTTGGTACACACGGATAGACAGTTACTTTACCAGACTTGGATTCTCCAAGAGTGTGGCGGATCCTAACCTGTACCAGATTGTGGTGGAGGGGAAGTTGCTGATCATTGTACTGTATGTAGATGATCTGATTTTGACGGGAGATGAGCTGTTGATACTTTCATGCAAGGAGGATCTTGCAAGAGAGTTTTAGATGAAGGACTTGGGCCTCCTTCATTATTTCCTGGGATTGGAAATCTGGCAGCGCAGTGGAGGACTGTTTGTTTCTTAGGGTAAGTATGCCCAGGAGATACTGGAGAAGTTCAACATGCATGGCTGCAAGCCTGTTGATACTCCTCTTCCTGGAGGTTGGAGGAAGGAGGATGCTACTTCGGCGGAGGTAGTGGATGCCACTGTTTATCAATAGTTGGTGGGGCCGCTTATGTATCTGGTCAATACATGACCCGATATATGCTATGCTGTTAACCAGCTTTCGCAAGCTATGGTTAACCCTACCAAGCTCTTCTGGAAGGCAGGCAAGCATGTATTGCGTTATCTCAGTGGCACATCGGGATATGGACTGTGGTACAGACAAGAGGATGAAGTAAGGCTTTCTGGCTTCACGGATGCAGATTGGGCAGGGAGCCCAATGGACAGAAAGAGCACATCTGGAGGGATCTTCAGTATCAGGTCGACATCAGTTTCCTGGTACAGCAGGAAGCAGAGATCCATGGCACTCAGTTCAGTAGAGGCTGAGTATATGGCAGCAAGTTTGGCTGCATGCGAGGCCATATGGATGAGGAAGATCCTGGTCAGGTTGTTCGGGTCACACTTAGAGCCTACTGTGATTTATTGTGATAAACAGAGTTGTATTAAACTCTCGGATAATCCAGTATTTCATGATAGATCCAAACACATCGACATCAGGTACCATCATATCAGAGATTGTGTGCAGCGGAGAATCATGTTACTTTCATATATTTCCACGGAAGATCAGGATGCTGACATCTTGACGAAGGCGCTCACCAGGAGAAAATTCGAATTCCACAGAGGCAGGATAGGGGTTGCAGATAATCCATATCTTGTTGAGAGGGAGTGTTGAAAATTCAACAAGATGATGGAGCTTAGTGAAATGAAGTTGCCTTCACTAAGTGGGCCCGCAGGCTATTTTTGGCGCAAAGTCTATTTTTAGACTATGTCTATTTTTAGACATATGGATCATGGTCTATGAGTTGCAGGATGCTATTTATGGATGATTGGTCGAGTTGGTAAAAATAGATGGACCTATATTTTTAGACATTGGGCGGTTTCTATTTTTAGACTGTCGAGCTAAAAATAGAACAGTCAAATATTATTAGCTCTTAATAATATTTGGACTATAAACATTATCTTATTCTCTTGGCGCACTTCAGTTTGAGCTACGGATGTGGCCCATGCAGCTGACAAAGGAATTACGCTATTCCTAGGGGTTTGGTTGACTTCAGTTAGACTCATGTGGCAGAGTTTTGGTGGAGTTGATTGAGGAGTTGATGGAGTTGTGTTCGGTTTAACTTAGTTGAACTAGTTGTATTTAGTTTAACTGGCTAATACACTAGAGATGAGTTGTGTGAATTAATTTTTAATTAATTCACTAATTATTAACTCATTATTCAACTAAAGAACACATCAGTTAACACCAGTGCATGGAAAGTTCAGTGGAGACCAGTGGAAGAGATAGGTGAAAGAGCTGGTTTGCTATTAGTTGTGACATTAGTTGTGCATGAGATTGGCACAAGCATTGGAGGAGATTTCCAATGAGAATTGTGCAGTTGGAGCTAGTGGGATTCGAACTTGGATCTCATCCATAATCCTTTTGGATTGCGCAGTAGAGGCAGACAAACTATGGAGGAGTTTTGAACCCGTGACTTGTTCAAAACTGAGCTATTTTGTGTGTAACTTTTGGAGATAGTACTGAGTACTTGTGAGGAGTATTGTGCTATGTATTGTTACATGTTCTCTTCCATTATAATATACAAAATAGCTGGGGGTTTTCAGCTATAAGCTTTCCCATTACATATTGTGTTTATGTGCGCATGCGACTGTTTCTATTTCCGCATATTGATGATCAATTGTAGAAGAGGTTATGTGTTATGCATGAATTCGAATTAGTGTGTGACCAGGATAATCTCGGTGAATAAATCTTCATTATTCAGCAAATTTCTACAGAAGAAAGATAGGCTGAGATGAGAAGTTTGAAGCTATAAAGACCCACTGGACTTGAAGATTGTAACTGATTTGGACATCAAATATACAAGTTGATTTATGGGATCCTGGTCTATGTCAATCGTGATGTTTTTCTTATTGTAAATTGTTATTTTTCTCATGTTTACCATACTGTCCATATTCTTTGATTAAGAAGAACAAATATAGATTAGGATTTACTATCAAGTACCCTAAATCTCACTAATAAATCTTTATCTTTATGTTTTCTGCTAATTGTGAATTTGAGGATAATTCAATAGAGTATAACTAGTGAAGCGTTAGTAAGCCTGTGTTTCCTGAGTACAACTTGAGATATTGTCTTTGAATGTTCTTGAAAATTCTGCTAATTAAAGTTGAACTAGGGAAGTCTATGGTTAGCCCTGTCCTCCAGTTTCTTCTCTAACAGTAGCTTTGAAAAGTTCCCTAAGAGTATGTCAAAAGCAGGATAGGTTCAAAGTCCTTACCTGATCTTAGGCTGTTCTTTGTTTATCTTAAATGTTTCCTTTGAGAATATTCTGAAAGTAGACTAGGTTAAAAGTCCTTATTTGATCTTAAGCTATTATTTGTTTTCCTTTTGAGTATGATGAAAGCAGGCTAGGTTAAAAGTCCTTACTTGATCTTAAGTCGCTCTTTGTTTTTTTATATGTTTGCTTCTTTCACCACTTCTTAATGTTTCATACCATAAATCAACTTAAAGAGATCTGTTGACATAGATGACTTGCCCCATATACCACTCTTGAAACTTGCTGTGCAATTAAATCTTTTATGACTCCATAGCCCAATGGATTGACACTGTTTCTTACCTATCTTATCAGCTGAACCATTTTCAACCTACTCACAACTTTACCCTTCAAAAGACTTACTTCATTTTAATGATATTCATCCCAACCAAAACAAACAAAAACCCTTGTGCTTTATAACTAGCCTAATATCATATCATAAACCTTAAAGATCATATCTTTGAAAACACATATATAGATAGATCCCTTTCTGAATCTAGGAGGGCTAGATCCTAAGATTCCAAATTGGTTTTGATATTGGCTCTGCAGCGTTTGTTCTTACCAATCTTGCAAAATATGGAGACCTAACAGGTCCTAGCCAGCACCTATGCGTACAATGCGCAACTATATTCCATATCGATTTTACGCATATGGGTACCAAATTCCACCTATTGTCAAAGAAAAAACACCCCTGAGGGCGTCAACAGTCGTCATCAGCAACCACTAGATCACTGCCATATCAGTGATATAGACATAACATATATATGTCAAATAGATTTGTTTAACTAGCCACAACATCACGAGCATGGGACATGCCCGCCTCGTAGAAAATTTGTATATGTATTGTATTATATTTTCTTACAGGGGTCCCCTAGGACATGATCATTCTTGGAACTGGTGCAGGGTGTTTTCAATTCCAAGCTTCACGTAGGTCTATCTCTCTCTCTCTACGCACGATATATAGAAAAGAAACTATAATGTATTTTGGCTATACAGTTCTTCCTAGACCTCACACATTAGGGGGAAACTGTTAACACTGGAAAATTGTACAACAGAAGACGACATTATCTAATGTCAAGAAAAAGGATTTACAGGGCTGGAAGACATTATAGCATATGGAAAGTATTTAAAAATCTCTAAAGCTTGAGGAAAAATCAAATTTGAACAAGTCCTAAAATTCTTTTGCGCGCATTATCCTTCGTGAAGAGCGCCTTTGTGCACCTTATGGCCCGAAATGTGCGCAATCCTGGGAGTGGCGAAATGTCACTTTCTGGGACCACACAAAGCATAGGAAAAGTGTTTCTCACTTGAAGCCACCTAAGGATAGCCACCAACGCCTCCTTAAACATCAAATGAGCACATAATGGAATATTTGGAGCACACAAAGGAATCATACCCCTCTCTGGGGTCACCATCCACAATGTACCAAGAGAGGGAAGGAGGATTTGAAATCTCCTATATAAGGCCACCATGAGATAAAGAATGGGTGAACACATTGTTATGCTGGCCAGAATTTCCCAAGAAATACCAGCAGTGTGTGATCCAGAGCTGAAGATAGAGGGGACTCAATTGTTGGCCATCCAACAAGTTCAATCCACCACAGTCGAGAGAGAGGGAGGCTGCACTGCGGCAAGCTTGGGATAAAAAAAATCTTTGCATCAGGACCTAGAACCCGTGTTCTAGGGGCCCTTTGGAAAGAGGGTAAAGTTTCACTCTTATTCCTACTAGCGCTCAATAAGAGGGGCCTAGAGCCACCGTTCATATTATTGTTGTCGTTTGACTCTTTTCAGAGCTCATGTTTATTTGTTTTAGTTTTTAGTTTAGTTTTAGTTTATATATGCATGTTATTTCTCTGCCTAGTATGCTTATGATTCTAGCTTGTTCCACTAACTTGCTTGACTCCACTTCTTTTTCTACCTGTTACCCGATAACTTAAGTGGGTAGACCACACCCCTTAAGTTTGTGTGATTTTGTACATACATGCACCAAACACACTCCAACACCAGGATTCACCTCCTTCCCAAGAAGTCCATAATCCACTGCCAAAGTCAAAGCTACATCTTATGTCCATCGCTACAATCCTGCACCACTTGTCCTATCAATGAATAGTTACAACTCATTATTCTAGGGCACACTATCAATGTGCATATGATTCCATCTAGAAATGCTAATGACAAAAAAAAATCCTTCCCCGACCTTCCCTTCTCTGCCACTACACAGTCTCTCGGGCAACTCGGTCACCCCTTTCGTGCAATCACTCACCTTCCAAGTTCTGTTGGCACCCCCATCCCGAGCATTCCATCCCTTGGCAAGGCTTCCTCGCATCGAAAGATACAAACAACCAAGGCATATACCTACCTCAAAACCATCATATCAGTCATAACATGCTCATGGAAATCAATTGAAACTATTTTTTACTAGTGTCCCATAATGGCCCTACTCCTGTAGTGTTTTACCAACATACTTCTACATGTTCAAATTCATTTTGCTGACGTTGCTAGTTCTTGTAGTCAGTTTCAACCATCCCAAATCGGGCATTACATGTTTTTTGGTACCAAGCACATAATTTCCATTAGATTAAAAATAAATTTATATAACTTCAAATAATACCTTATTGGTAGCCTGTTAATAAGGTACACTTGCAATTCTGTTTACTTCCTGTCACACAAGTCAAACTAGTTGTTTGATCAAATCCTCATGTATAAAAATATCACATCTGGTTAGATCAAAACATAACCACCATAAATTAAAATCACGAATCACATGAAATCACCATAAACCATAATCATAAATCACATGTAACCATCATAACCTGAAATCATAGATCACATGCATAATAAAACTAAAATAAAATACAGATACTTATCCTTCATCGATCCTTACTACTTCCTTTTTTATTTCTATACACACACTAGATCGGTTTCCACACTTGGCGAACACCCAATGCCTTTTCTTCTCTTCAATCACATACACATACACATAGTGTACATCACAACAGGTCCACCAACATATGACATAAAACACCATACAATACACACACTCACACTGACATATGACACATACACCTAGACCCGGTGTACAATACAACAAAATACATATACCTACACAGGCATACAACACATACACCTTCACCAGGTGTACAATACAACACAATACATACACCTACACCGGCATGCAACACATACACCTACACTCGGCGTACAATACAACACAACACAACACATACACATATACATAATACAACACAAAGAAAACAGATCTCATGATACCACGACTAGACCACGCACATACATAGGACCGCATTGTCGAAACACAACATGTGTGACATGCACACAATACCACATGTATACCAGTACCATATGCACAACATGTACATAGTTCCACCTGTACACAACACTACTTGCACAACATCACATGTACACGAAACCACCTGCACAACGTGTACATAGCGCCAAATGTACACCGCACCACTTGTACAATGTGTACACAATACCACATGTACACAACACCACATGCACGACATGTACATGACAACACATGTAAACATTTCCACATGCACGACATGTACACGAAACCACCTGCACACAACACCACTTGTACAACATGTACACAACACCACATGCACACATCACCACATGTACAATCATTCACACAACACCAAATTTACATATCACCATATGTACAACACCATATGTACATAACACTACATATAAAACATGTACATAACACCATACGTACACAAAATTTCATATCAAACATGCGCACAACACCATATGCACACAACACCGCATATGCAACATGCAGTATGATGTGTACACAACACCACATATCCAACATGTATATAGCACCTTCTATACCTAGCATTGCACATGCAATATACACACAACACCATATATACAACAGGAATACAACATCATATGTACACAATACTACATATGTTACATGTACACTTCAGCATAGCTACAATCACTGAATATACAACATGCGCAACATATGCACAACACTAGTACTACACATCCACATACCACACACTAACCCCACAAATCAACCTTTCTTCTAGTGTCTTTCCACTATACATGCCTATCCTAGTAGGTCGCAAATCATACTACCTTCACATCATTAATGTACCCCTTTGTGTTACCTATCCATAACATATTAAACATAAGCATAATACAAACATATAATATCAATTCATGTCCACATGATACTGACCTCATAGATTTGTCAGGGCTACTCTTACCACATGATTCCTCATAAGATCAAGAACCTCTTCATGCCATTTTCCTACATAAGCAATCATTCCTCCATAAGAATGATCCTTGAAAACCCTATCATACAGTGACATAGATACATAGATACATACATATATATAATCATTAGAATAAAACAATCATGATCATGTTAGACAACGACATACATACATACACGTATACATATATAAACATCAACATAATCATGATCAAAATACAATTGCCAGATATCATAAGGTCTAGGTTAAGAGAACTTCCTTTATTCATGCACAACATGCACAATGTTGAGAACAATAGTTCCTAACATAGCCAAGGCATATAACACCTCAAATCCACTTTCTTTTCCTTTTCTATTTCCTTTTTCATGTATGTATTGGCACCATCCATTTACCACAATGGACCCAACCAGTCCAACTGAGTGTCATATTCTTACCTTTCAGTGCCCTTACTCGACACCGAGCTTCATCCAGTTCTTACATTACATGTTTGGTACCAAAAAGCTCTCCTCGAGCTCCATTAAATTTCCTCTTTCCCAACCAATTCCCAAGACTCTCAAAACATGAAAGGCCAGAAAAAGAGGAAGCAAGAAGAAGACCATGAAAAACCAAAAGCAACATGACACCACAATAAAGTGGTATGGCCAAAAAATAAACATAAATAAAGCTGCAAATAATGCACAAAAAACCACAAAATACCAAAAGCACAAGACTCTAAACAAACACCATGACTCAATCCTCATGGTTTCCGGTGCTTCCTAGGGAAATCTCAAATCGATACTTTTCAAATATTTCATGGTAGTATCTTTTTCCATGCAATCCCCTACATCATACTTCCATAAACACATAACTGTTAATGCATAAATAAACATAAAAACAAGCTAATTACCTTACCTTGTTGTGCCAAGCACACTAACCTATAACTGAAAACACATGTTAGCCATATGTACTGAACATCAAGATGACATATTTATCAATTCGAAACTAACAACCATGTCATATTTAACAATAAAATGACATTCGTCGGTCATAATATGTTATGAAACCAGCTTCAAAAATAGAAGAAAAGAGAGATCAATGCCTTAGAAATAAGCCACTTTGAGGGGGAAACCTCCTTTACATTACATAAATGAAAAATTCTTGGATGATAGAAATGACAAAACCTCCTTCTATATATAGGAGACCATGGGGTCACAATATAATCCTAACCAACCACCAATAATAATGTAAGGGCACAATAATAACAATATTCGGGTTACATGGGTGCAACAATAACAATAAGGGGGCTACACTAACAACAATAAGGGACTACACTAGTAATATAGGGACCTAACATGCCCCTGTCCTTAAAAAAGGTGTTGTCCTCAATGCTTGAGTAGCTCTAGATGCTTCTGTATAAAATTCTCATCTTGCCATGTAGAATCTTCAGTGGGTAAGTTCTTCCACTTGATGAGATACTCTGAAATTGATCGATTTCGTAGCTGTTGAGTTCTTGTTTCTGTGACTTCTTTAGGTTCCAATATGATTTTTCCTTCCTGATCAAAATCTGGAAATATTGTCTGAACTGGAAGATTGTCACCTATAACCTTCTTTAAGCAAGAAACATGGAAAACTAGATGTACTCACGAAGAATAAGGAAGCTCCAATTTGTATGCCATAGTACCAATCTTTTGTAACACCGTGTAAGGACCATAGTACTTTGGTGATAATTTATTATATTTCTTAGCTTGCTTGAGGGACATTTTTTTGTATGGTTGTAGCCGTAAAAATACTCAGTCTCCTACATCAAAAATTCTCTCACTACGATGTTGATTTGCCTGTTGTTTCATTCTATTTTGTACCAAATTTAAGTTATCCTTTAAGAGCTGGAGAACTTGTTGTTGATGCTCAATGTGATCTTCCACTGCTTGAACCTTAGAATTTTCTCTTAAAGATGATGTGATGGATGGTGGATGATATTCATAAAGTGCCATAAATAGGGTCATTTTTGCTGTGATATGAAAGGAAGTGTTATACCACCATTCAGTCAAAGGTAACTACTTGACCCATTTTTTTTGTTTATCAGATACAAGACAACGAAGATATCCTTCCAAACATTTTTTCACTATCTCATTTTGACCATTGGATTGAGGATGATAAGATGATCTATGAGCTAGTTGAGTACCCAAACAAGAAAATTATTCTGTCCAAAAATTTCCAGTAAAAATTGGATCTATGTCGCTTACAATAATCTTTGGGTTTCCATGCAGCTTCTGAGTTGTTTCCATAAATGAAGTAGCAACTGTACTTTTTTTAAATGGATGATATAATGCACAAAAGTGTGCATACTTGGTAAGTCTATCAACTACCACCATGATGACACTCTTTCCTTCGGACTTAGGTAAACCTGTGATAAAATCCATTGAAATCTCCTCCCAACGTTGACTTGTAATGGATAAAGGTTGTAGAAGTCCCGGGGTCTTAATTGTTTCCACTTTATTCTGCTGGCAAACCAAACATTCCGCCACAAACTTTTGAATATCAGATTTAAGGCCATCCCAAAAATATTATTTCTTCACCCTGTGGTAAGTTTTTAAAAATCCTGAGTGTCCTCCTAAAGGAGAAGTGTGCAATTCCAGAAGAATATTTTGTTTTAGTTGGGAATTATTATAAAGATATAAGCGATCTTTGTACCATAAGGAATCATTTTTCCAACTAAATGTATCAGATGTACTAGGATCTTGCTGCAACTTTTGAATGAGTGTCCATACATCTTTGTCCTTCTTCCATTCATCTCTTGCTTTGGTTATCCAATCTGGTTGGATAATAGAAATGGCACAAAGCAATGCTTCCAACTCTTCATTCTTTCTTGAGAGTGCATCTGCAACAACATTAAGCTTTCCTTTTTTGTAGATTATTTCAAAGTCATAACCCAACATCTTTGTGACCCATTTTTGCTGCTCTTCTGAAGATAGTCTTTGTTCCAAAAAGTGTTTAAGACTATCATGATCAGTTTTTACCATGAAGTGTCTTCCCATTAGGTAAGTTCGCCATTTCTTTAGTGCATGCAGTATTGCTAACATTTCCTTCTCATAAATAGATTTTTGTAAATACTTTCCTTTGATTGGACGACTTTCAAAAGCAATGGGTCTTCCTTCCTGCATTAAAACAACACCAATTCCATTTCCTGAGGCATCACATTCCACAATAAAGGTTTTTGTGAATTTTGGCGTAGCTAAGACCGGTGCTAGGCACATTGCCTCTTTAAGATGTTCAAAGGCCTTAGTTGCTTCAGGAGTCCATGAAAATGCATCTTTCTTCAATAATGTTGTTAGAGGTGCTGCTATTCTCCCATAATTCTTAACAAACTTGCGATAATACCCTGTTAACCCGAGAAATCCTCGCAACTGCTTTATGGTTGTGTGGACTTTCCATTCCTTAATGGCTTTAATTTTGTTAGGGTCTACCTTAACACCCTCGTGAGATACAATATGACCCAGATATTCCACCTCTTGTACTCCAAAGAAATATTTGGATGTTTTTGCATATAATTGTTTCTCCTGCAATAGTTTGAGCACCCTTTCAACATGTTGAACATGATCCTTCCAAGACCTGCTGTAGATTAGTATATCATCAAAAAATACTAGCACAAATTTTCTAAGGAAGGGTTTGAAAATGGAATTCATCAACCCTTGAAATGTAGAAGGTGCATTGGTAAGGCCAAAAGGCATGACCAAAAATTCATAATGACCCTCATGAGTTCGAAATGTTGTTTTCATAATATCTTTAGTCTTCATTCTAATTTGATGATATCCTGAACGAAGATCCAACTTGGTAAAATAAATTTCTCCATGTAATTCATCCAATAATTCATCAATCACAGGAGTGGGAAATTTATCTTTAATAGTGAGCTTATTGAGCTCCCTATAACCCGGACACATGTGCCATGATCCATCCTTCTTGTGAACCAATACTACTGGAGTAGAGAAAGAACTTTGACTGGGTTGAATTATATCAGCCTCTAATATTTCTGTAATCATATGTTCAATTTCACTCTTTTGGACATAAGGATATCTGTAAGGCCTGATGTTTGGAGGAACAATTCCTGGAATCAAATGGATAGCATGGTCATGATTAAAAATAGGTGGGAGTCCTTTGGGAGTTTAAAACACCTTGGAGTGATTTTCCAAGACTTTTTGGAGATCTAGAGAAATAGATGATTTTGATGTTGGAATTTCTAGTGAGAATAATTGTGTAATTACGCTTCATTGTTCTTTATTCAGAATATTTTTCATGACATTAGAGCTTATTATCTTTATCGGCTTCGTTGTGATACCCCGTAATTAGACTTCCTTTCCTTCTGAAATTTTTTTCTTGAAAATTAAAAGCTACCATCCCCAAATATTGTAACCATTGTACTCCTAGTACAACATCAACACCTTCCATTGGAATGGAAAGCATTGGACTATTCAATACATATTCCCCCATGGCTAGCTTGATATTATGGAATTTTCTAGAGAAATTTATAGTTCCCCCATTTGAAACCATCACTTGACATTCTGGTGCTGGGTAAAGGAAGAAATTCAATTCCTTGGCTACCTTATAATGAATTAAATTATGGGTAATACCTGAATCAATTAGCACTATTAACTTTTTCTTCTTGATATGTCCTTCTATCTTGAGAGTTTGAGGAGCGGTAATTCCTGCCAATGCATTACATGATATGGTCGGAATCATTTATTCTTTCTCTAGGGTTGGTTCCTGTTGTATATCCTCTTCTTTTGAAGTTTCTTGTTCATTTCCCCCTTCCACTTCATAATCTATGTAAAATAATTTATTCTCAGCACACTTATGACCTTTAGTGTATTTTCTATCACAACTGTAACAAAGCCCTTTTTCTCTTTTTTCTTCCAATTGTTATGGTATCAACCTTGTAGGTTGTGGAAGTCTAGGAGTAGCAACACTTCCATTTTTATAGATGTGAGTGGTAGGCTTCCTTGTCGCCATAATTTTACATTCAATTTTTTTTTCCAACCTGAATGCCTTCTCTAATGAATCAGGTTCCTAAACTTGAACCTCATGTTGGATGTTATCCTTTAAAGTCCCTATGAAGACATCAATATTGTGTTCCTCTGGAATATTTGCTACCCTTATATTCAATTTTTGGAATTCCTCAATGTGCTACACCACTGAACCCTTTTGTTTGAGATTTATCAATTGACTAAATAAGGTGTTTCCCTTTGTATCCTCATAATGTGCTATCATTTCCTCCATAAAAATTGACCAAGTGACAATTATTTTATGGGAGAAAAGTCATCGATACCATACAAATGTATTTTGTTCTAAAGATAAAGTTGCAATGCGTACCTTTTGTGTGTTTTGCACATTATTGAGATAAAAATATTGGTCCATATGTAGTATCCATGTTACGGGATCCTTGTCATCAAACTTCCTCATATCGATATTTGGAATATGGAGGGTCTTCAATCCAACATTAAAGTTTACGAAATCACGATTAACATTTATTTTGTTCTCATAATGAGTTTCCTCTACTATATTTCTTCCATTAGGAATCATTTCTTGTATCAACCTTGTCAAACCTTCCTTCAAACCTTCCATGTCTGCTTTTAAATCATTCTTCATGTCTTCCATGTTGTCTTTCATTTTTTCATCAATCTTAGCTTCCATGCCAGTTTCCATGCCATCCATATTATCTTCCATGCCATTCTTCAAACCATCCATCTTAGTTTCCATGCCTTTCTTCAAACCATCCATCTTAGCTTCCACGCCTTTCTTCAAAACTTCCATTTAATTTTTTGTTGCTCTTTGCGAGAGCGAAATTTGGTGCACTTGCTCTTGTAATTGTGACATGTCATGTTGCGCTTCTTCCTCTTCATGAGTCATAGTAGATCCTTATGAAGGTTTAATAGGTGTTGCATTCATTTTAGGTGGCACTTTAGAACCTAACATTGATATCTATGTTTCAAAATTCCCTTGGAATCACTTCAAACTGATTTTTCAAACAAGACTTATGCAATTGAAAAAAAAAATACACACCTTTTTCTTGCTTTTGAGGAGCTCGATATTGAAACTGAGGTATCTCTGTAATTTCAAATCTTCAATATCTAAAATCTGGTCCTATAGTAGCCCTCTGAAGCTTCTTTAAAATGCCACAAGTTTGACCTGATTTTGATTCTTCAAGGGAAAGTTATGCCCAATCTCCCACAATGACCTAATTATGGATTGGTTCAATAGAGTGAACTTGTACGACTTGCCACGTGTCAGTGTTTCCTCCTTCGGCTCTAAAATTTATACACATGAAAATGCAGTTTGTGCACTTTCAACCACTTTTTATAGAATTCCAATTTGATTCTCAGAGAAAGAGTTATGACGATTTTACCAAGGTCACCTCTTTTAGATGAAATTCCGGAGCCTGCAAAACCCTAACTTCCACAGATCATAACTTCGAAAATATTGCGAACCAATATATGAAATTTTAACACGACGTTCCTTAGGATTTCGGCTTTGCGTGATAAAAATTTAAGCTTCTTAATCTTCATATAAAAAAATTTATAGAGAAAATTCCAAGATGACCTATTTGGAGCAGTGAAACCCTAGAATCCAAAGCTCTGATACCAAATGTTATGAATCCAGCTCCAAAAATAGAAGAAAAGAGAGATCAACGCCTTAGAAATAAGCCACTTCGAGGGGGAAACCTCCTTTAAATTACATAAATGAACAATTCTTGGATGATACAAATGAAAAAACCTCCTTCTATATATAGGAGTCCATGGGGTCACAATATAATCCTAGCCGACCTAACAATAATAATGTAAGGGCACAATAATAAAAATATTGGGGTTATATGGGTGCAACAATAACAATAAGGGGGCTACACTAACAAAAATAAGGGACTAAATTGGTAATATAGGGACCTAACATAATACATAATGCTACAACTATCACCTACTTATATTCAAGTACACACCAACTGTCTTAATGCATATGTGTTATTATAAATGTCTTAAAACAAGATCATTACTTCATGCAATCTAATAGAAACATGCTCGTATCATGTGATTAATCAAACATTCAACATTAAATAGATGACATAATAGACACCAACGCTCAAAAACCAAATAAATTACATAATCAAACATTCAAGTACAAAGTAGACAACATAAGCAAGCTGATTCTTTAATGTATCTAAGGGGAGGATATATTTTTTGCACAATCAATCTATATCAGCACGATATAACTTCAAAACATATCAAACCAACCATAAATAAGCATGATATCCATAACAATATCTAGCTAACATGTTCACACCCTAAACTCATAAAAAATTTTCATTCATGCATACAATCACATATGCACAGTTAGTCTAGACATAATACAACACACTATCATAATTAGGTCAACTCATGCTCAAATTTCATAACCCTAACCATCAGGTCACTAGCATGTAACAACCACAAGTTATATATCATTCACATCAACAACATGTAACCTAATCATCAAGATAATTGATGAGGCTCATCATTAGCTATATCTTAAGCGGTTACAATTGTTGGCATTATGATGCAGAGTGTTGTCCTTGATGGAAACCCACTGAATGAAGGTGAAGACATACGACTGTTGACATGTGTTCGACTGTTGACATGTGTTGTCCTTGATGGAAATCCACCTGATGAAGTTGTGTTTGATAGAATATGTTCTTGATGGAGGAAATCTGATGTATCTACAGTATGTACAGAAGGCAATGAAGAGTGCTAAATCTTGATGAAAAGAGTATGTCTCTTGGCATACGCGGATTTGCCTAAGTGAAGTCGTGTATGCACACGGGATTAGACGTTCCAAGTCGCGTATGGGAAAAAGCACTCTTAAAGTGCAAAACCAGGGGTAACCGCCATGGTATTGACCCATTGTATTGGGTAATGTTCCGCCTAATTGACCCCGTCCAGGAATACCATCGGAAGTAATGTAGTTTTGGGCTCATGGTATTGTTTTGGCTCATGGTATTGGAAAAAGGATAAACCTATATAAAGAGATGAAATTCATTATGCAAGAACAAGAGTGTGGGTGCAAGATGTCTGAGCTTGAATGAATACTTCTCTCTGAAGTACATCTGAATGGAAAGGGTTACAATTGAATGATAGATCTGAATGCATGATGCACCAATGAGGAAGAAGGGGATCTAGATCTGAAATGTGCTTGTATTTTCTAGATCTGCTTATGGAATGATTAGATCCAAGAAGAGGCGAACATCTGTCTGAAGTGAAGGGTTAAATCTGAGTGAAGTATTTGTTCTGAAGGAATGCAATGACCTAAAATCTCTGAAGAACCATACGCTAGTTCGTTGAAGAGGAAGCACGTATATACGCGGCTTCGCTGAAGAAAAAGCGCGTATGCACAGTTAAATTGGTTCTATAATTTGCACAGAGGTATACGCTTGTTTGTGTAAACGGAAGCGCGTATATACGCGACATCAGTGAAAGGAAAGCGCGTATGCAAACTAGGGTTTGCTAAAGTCTGTGGTAAGAAATGTCTGATCTAATCTGCTGTGTTGCTACTATCTGTATTCTACTGTTCTGAGTTGTCTGTATCAGTTTGGTTGTATGGTTGAGCTTGAAAGTATGAAGAGGGTTCAGTCTGAAAATATAATGAAACGTGGCCTGCAAGTGTTGTTCTATTGAAGTTGTTGGATCTAGTGTGAAAATTGATGAAACGTGGTCCATAGAGGTGCTGAGGGTTGTAGCCTTCAGTCAGGGGGTTGTAGCTCCCTTCCAGGTGAGGCTGGTAAACGAGATCAGGGGGTCGCAGCTCCCTTCCAGGAGAGGCTGGTAAACGAGTCAGGGGGTTGGAGCTCCCTTCCAGGAGAGGCTGGTAAACGAGCGCAGGTGGGTGTCTGCATGCTGGTAGAAGTTTGCACCAGCACATATGTTGTAAAATGTTTTTCTCTATAATAAAAGATTGAAGGCTGAGCAACGGCAGCGGTGGTTTTCTCCCGACTTGGGTTTCCACCTAAAAATCTGGTGTTCATGCGTGATGCTTTGTGTGATGGTTTACTCTGCTCTTACTGTTCATGTTTACTATTTATTAAACATCTGATGAATGAATGATGGAATGATTTAAGTGAAGATCTAATAACATAATTAGATATCTGTGTATACGCGAGTTTCATAAAGGGTATCTGCGTATACACGCGAGTCTGTTTCAGGAAAGTAGCGTATGGGTTTTAGAAACAAGAAAAAGTAAAAGTTTTGAATGTGCAGTAAATACTGATTCACCCCCCCTCTCAGTATTTTTCCCAACAATTGGTATCGGAGCAGGTTCTTCTGCAGAAGCTTGATCGCTTGAAGGAGATCCGTCGCAATGGGAAGTCAAGAAGGAGTAATGTCTATAAAGCCACCTCTATTCAATGGAAGCAATCGGATATTCTGGAAGGTACGTACAAAAGCATATCTGCAAAGTCTTGGTGCAGATGTATGGGCAATCGTGGAAGAAGGTTATCAATACCCGGCAAGTATTCCTACTGATGCAGCAGAAAGGAAGAAGTATGAAACCAATGCCAAAGCAGTAAATGTCTTGCTAGGAAGCATGTCTGAATCAGAATTTTCTAAAGTGATGCAGCTACATTCAGCAAAAGAAATATGGGACAAAATCATTCTGAGCTATGAAGGAGATACAAAGGTAAAAAATGCAAAACTCCAAACTCTTAGAATTGAATATGAAAATTTGAAGATGCATAGTGATGAAAGTGTTGCCAGTTTCTTCCTTCGTCTAGATGATGTTGTAAATCGAATGAGAAATTTGGGTGAAACCATAATTGATACTACTCTGGTGGAAAAAGTCTTAAGATCCCTGACTTCAAAATTTGACTCTAAAGTTTCAACTATTGAAGAAAGGCAAGATCTGCAAACTCTTACTATTGTTCAATTACATGGTATTCTGACTGCTTTTGAAATGAGGCAAGGAGGCCCTTCTCAAATCAAAGAAGCTGCTTTTAAGGCTTCAGCAAAAGGAAAAGAAAAGGAAGTTGTCAAAGAATCCAGCTATATATCTGAAGAAGAAGAAGAAGCTAATTTTGTGAGAAGACTTCAACTAGGTACCGGAAAGTTCAAAGGTAAGCTTCCTTTCAAATGTTTCAATTGTGGAAGAGTTGGTCATTATGCTGCAAAGTGTCCTTATAAAGATTCCTCGGCTAAAGGAAAAGAAGTAGCAAGAAGGAATAAGAATCATTCTAGCACCAGAAAAAGTTATTATACTAATGAAGACAGTGATGGATCATCTAATAGTGAGGAAGAATGTGAAGAAGACTTTAGACTTCTCATGGCCTTTGAACAAAGAGAAGAAAAGGATACTTTTGTGGATGCTCTAGAGGACAATGATTTTCTTGAAGAAAACAATCAACTCAAGGTAAGACTAGAAGAAAAGAGCATAATCATAGAGACTCTTGAAAGTCAGCTTGAAGCCAAAGAAAAACGCATTGAGGAATTGGAATGTGAAATAGTAAGTCTAAGGAAAGATAATGAGAAAGTGAAGACTCTCAATCTTAGATTTGCTAAAGGTTCAGAAACCTTAGATGAGATTATAAAGACACAACGGTTTCCTCTTATAAAAACAGGTCTTGGATATACTGGGGAATCTTCCCAGACCTCAGCACCAAATTATCTAAAAGCAGTCACAACTGGTTCTCTTCACTCAGCCACTCAGCAAGGGAACAAAGGTTCTTTACAGGTAAAGCATGATCATCTCAAATCAAGGATCACTAACAGGGATATCCCTCAAAGAAGCAACAACCAACAGGTAAATTCAAATAGAAGATTTCATGATCGCCGAAATTTCTACTTCAATGGACAATGTTTCTCATGTCACAATTTTGGTCATAAAGCTGTTCAATGTGTTGCATATGAAACCATCATGAAAAGAGAAGCAAGAAAGAAAAGGATGAATATTGAACCAAAGAAGAACACCTATAACAACTTTTATCCTCTTCAAAATGAAGTTGAATGTACTTATTGCAATAACTTTGGTCATGAGGAATCTGAATGCAGGAGCAAGGTCCAGCCAACAGAACATGTTCCCTCAAGCTCTAAAGTATGGAAAAAGAAAGAAACACAGGTTGAAAATTGTGGGATAGCATTATTTGCAGAAGGTGAAGAAAATCAATGGTACATTGATAGTGGGTGCTCAAGACACATGACAGGTGACAAAAGTAAACTTCTTACATATAATGCTCTAGAAAAGGAAAAGAAAGTTACATTTGGAAATGATACTCCTGCTGTAATTAAAGGACAAGGGTCAGTATTTCTAAAAGAAAAGGTGAAGGCTAATGATGTCATGTATGTGGATGGATTAAGGCATAACCTGTTAAGTGTAAGTCAAATGTGTGATCAAGGAACAGAAGTGGTCTTTAGTTCAAAGGAATGTGTGGTTCGTGATCTTGATACAGGTAAAATCATTATAAAAGGAAAAAGAAATCCTAGCAACCTGTATGTACTAAACGATATAGATCAATGTTACTTGAGCAAGTCTTCAGAAAATTGGCTATGGCATAGAAGGCTGGGGCATCTGAGCTTCTCTCAAATCAACAAAGCAAGAAGACTTCAAGCTGTTCGTGGTCTTCCCAATATTAATCTACCAGAAAGCATCATATGCAAATCTTGTCAATTCGGTAAGCAGACCAGAGTACGTTTTAATGCCAAAGAAGGATCATCAAGTAAGCCTCTTGAACTCATTCATACTGACATATGTGGACCTATGAGGAAGAAGTCACCACGTGGGGAAGAATACTATATCTTATTTATTGATGATTACTCTAGAATGTGTTGGATTGGGCTCATTAAACACAAAGATGAAGCATTTGAAAAATTTCGGATCTTCAAAGCTTTAGTTGAAAATGAATTAGATCTAAAAATCAAGTGTCTTAGATCTGATCGAGGAGGAGAATATACATCAAATGAATTCTCTGAATTTTGTGAACAACATGGCATAAAAAGACAATTCTCTGTAGCAGGTACTCCACAACAAAATGGCGTAGCAGAAAGAATGAATAGAACAATTAAACAAATGGCTAGAGCTATGCTCGATGATTCTGGAACTCCTGACATGTTCTGGGGTGAAGCAGCACATACAACAGCTAACATTCTCAACAAGGCTCATGTTCGGGTAAATAGTGACAAAACTCCATATGAACTCTGGTATGGTAATTCTCCCACTGTGAAGCATTTTAGAGTTTTTGGAAGTAAATGCTTTATCAAAAATAATGATGAAAAGCTTGGCATGTTTGAACCTAGATCAGATGAAGGGATATTTCTTGGTTACTCATCTTCAAGCAAAGCATACACATGTTACAATAAAAGGCTTCGAAATATTGTTGAATGTATTGATGTTGTTATTGATGAGTCTCCTGCAGCTCCTAAAGAAGAAAAAAAAACAACAAAAGAAGATGATGGTGACCTATGTCCTTCTACATCAAATGATATAGACAATGGATCCAATGAAGAACCTGAAGATGATCTATCTGAAAAAGCTGCATCCAGATATGTGCAAAAGAATCATCCTGAATCTCAAATTTTGGGTGACAAGGAATCAGGTGTACGAACAAGGAGAACTCTTGTGGGATCTTCTAATCATCTGGCACTTCTATCCACAATTGAACCACACAATGTCAATCAAGCTAGCAAAGATGAATGTTGGAGACAAGCCATGAATGAAGAGCTTGATCAAATTGAAAATAATGACACTTGGGAATTGGTACCAAGACCACATGATAAAAATGTCATTGGAACTAAATGGATTTTCAAGAACAAGTTGAATGAAAATGGGGATGTTGTAAGAAACAAAGCTAGATTGGTCTGCAAAGGGTATACTCAACAAGAAGGTATAGACTTTGAAGAAACTTTTGCTCCTGTAGCTAGACTTGAAGCCAAAAGAATGTTTCTTGCTTTTTCAAGTTATCAAGAAATCAAAGTCTATCAAATGGATGTTAAATCTGCTTTTCTCAATGGTGATCTAGAAGAAGAAGTATACATAGAACAACCGGAAGGATTCATTTTGGGAAATGATGAAAATCTTGTTTGTAGACTTAAAAAGGCCCTATATGGTCTCAAACAAGCTCCAAGGGCTTGGTATTATCGTCTTGACAAATATCTTCATCAACAAGGATTTTCAAAGGGGTCTGCTGATAGCAACTTATACACAAAAGTTGAAAATAATAAACTGTTGATTGTGGTTGTATATGTTGATGATATCATTTTTGGGAGTAATGAAGAATCTTTGAGTCAAAAATTTTCTTCTGTCATGCAGCAAGAATTTGAAATGTCCTTACTTGGAGAACTAACATTCTTTCTTGGCTTACAAGTGCATCAAACTGCAGATGGTATATTCCTATCACAAGAAAAATATCTTAAGCAAATTCTGAAGAAGTATGGCATGGAAGAATGCAAACCCGTAAGTACACCAATGATAACCGGATGCAATCTCGGTTCTCATGATGATTCTCCCACGGTGAATCAACCAGAATACAGATCAATGATAGGAAGTCTACTTTATCTCACTGGAACTAGACCAGACATTATGCATGCAGTTGGGATTGTTGGACGATTCCAAGCTAATCCAAAAGAATCTCACCTTCAGGTTGTTAAAAGAATTTTCAAATATCTTCAAGGAACTCAAGACCTTGGTCTATGGTATCCAAAGAATGCTGATCTTACTCTTCATGCTTACACTGATGCAGATTGGGCTGGAAGTGTTGATGATCGGAAAAGCACTAGTGGTGGTGCATTCTACATGGGACCCCGGTTAGTATCTTGGTTCAGCAAGAAGCAAAATTCTATTGCCTTATCTACAACAGAAGCAGAATATGTGGCTGCCACATCTTGTTGCACTCAACTCCTTTGGATGATGCAAACCTTACAAGATTTTCAAATCAAATGTACACCTCTTGTCCCCATTAAGTGTGACAATACAAGTGCCATCAGTATTTCAAAGAATCCTGTTATGCATTCAAAGACCAAGCACATCCCCATCAAGTATCACTTCTTACGTGAACAAGTGCTTGAGCAAACGGTGAAGTTGGAGTATGTTCCCTCCAAAGAACAAGTTGCTGATATCTTTACCAAACCTCTGCCCAGGGAAGCGTTCGAGTATCTAAGACAGAAGCTGGGAGTGTTCTCTGCCAATCAAAAGAACAAATCTGCATAAATTTAGAATATGGCAGTGGATACGCGGGTTTCATGAAACACAGTCGCGTATATACGCGAGTTCCTGCACAGAAAACCGCGTATGTCTGATTGCTGACAATTTTCTGCTTGGAGTCAGCTCTCTTCAGCACAGCTGCAGTGATGTTTGGTATCTCTGATACTGTTTGGTATATCTGGTGGTGTTCCAGTTCTCATAATTCTATTTCTCATGTTTTGATAAAGATGCCTTGATGATTTGTTGGTGAAAGTGTTCAGGATGCACAAACTAAGGGGGAGCCTTAGTCATATGGAAAGGATGCTTGGATGCACAGATTTAGGGGGAGCATTAGCTTTGCTGAGTATAATGCATTGTTGGCATTATGATGGTTCTGAAATATGTTCTCTTTCTTGAGGACTTTCTGGTGTTGGTTATGAAAAGTCATATTTGTATATTGATGAAAAGGTCATGTTGAGACCCATGATGTAAATTTGTAATATTCAGTCATGTAAGGACTTGTCAAAGTTGTAAACCCACTTGGTTGGGTAGCTGAGTCAATTTTTGTAAACCCACTTGATTGGGTACTTGAGTCTCTTATGTAAATCCACTTGGTTGGACATTTGATGTAAGTATGAGTCTTTGGTGATAGGAAGTTCATAGAATCATGTACTTCATTGGAAAATATGTTTGAAGATTCAGCATGAACTTAGGGGGAGCTTGGTCACTTCTATGCACATCAGTTCTGCAGAATGAGAAAAGGGGGAGAGTCTATTGGTTTTTGATCAGCCCTTTGCCCTTGATGTCAAAGGGGGAGAGTGTCATGGTGTTTGAATGGTGTCATTGTATTCTTAATGTACCTATCTTTTGTAACCAAACACCATCGTGGTTGCCATCAAGTCCAAAGGGGGAGATTGTTGGCATTATGATGCAGAGTGTTGTCCTTGATGGCAACCCACTGAATGAAGATGAAGACATACGACTGTTGACATGTGTTTTCCTTGATGGCAATCCACCTGATGAAGTTGTGCTTGATAGAATATGTTCTTGATGGAGGAAATCTGATGTATCTACAGTATGTACAGAAGGCAGTGAAGAAAGAAATTCAGATTGTGCTAAATCTATGATGCAAGAGTATGTCTCAAGGAATACACGGATATGTCTAAGTGAAGTCGCGTATGCACGCGGAAAAGAACGTGCCAAGTCGCGTATGGGCTAAAGCGCTCTAAAAGTGCAAAACCAGGGGTAACCACCATGGTATTGACCCATTGTATTGGGTAATGATCCGCCTAATTGACCCCGTCTAGGAATACCATCAGAAGTAATGTTGTTTTGGCTCATGGTATTGAAAAAGGGGCTCATGGTATTGAAAAAGGATAAACCTATATAAAGAGATGAAATTCATTATGCAAATCAAGAGTGTGGGTGCAAGATGTCTGAGCTTGAATGAATACTTCTCTCTGAAGTAGATCTGAATGGAAAGGGTTACACTTGAATGATAAATCTGAATGTATGATGCACCAATGATGAAGAAGGGGATCTAGATCTGAAATGTACTTGTATCTACTAGATCTACTTATGGAAGGCTTAGATCTGAAATGAGGCGAACACCTGTCTGAAGTAAAAGGGTAAATCTGAACTGAATATCTGATCTGAAGAAGTATGCTGCTCTATAATGATTGAAGATCTATACGCTACTTCGCCGCAGAGGAAGCGCGTATATACGCGGCTTCAATGAAGTGGAAGCGCGTATGCGCAATAAAATACATACAGAGGTATACGCTTGTTAGTGTGGACGGAAGCGCGTATATACGCGACATCAGTGAAGTAAAAGCGCGTATGCAAACTAGGGTTTGCTGAAGTCTGTGGTAAGAAATGTCTGATCTAATCTGCTGTGTTGCTGCTATCTGTATTCTACTGTTCTGAGTTTCCTGTATCAGTTTGGTTGTATGGTTGAGCTTGAAAGGATGAAAAGGGTCTAGTATGAAAATATGGTGAAACGTGGCCTGCAAGTTGTGTTCTATTGAAGTTGTTGGATCTAGTGTGAAAATTGATGAAACGTGGTCCAAGGTGGTGCTGAGGGTTCTAGCCTTCAGTCAGGGGGTTGTAGCTCCCTTCCAGGTGAGGCTGGTAAACGAGATCGGGGGGTCGTAGCTCCCTTCCAGGAGAGGCTGGTAAACGAGTCAGGGGGGTTGGAGCTCCCTTCCAGGAGAGGCTGGTAAACGAGCGCAGGTGGGTGCCTGCGTGCTGGTCAAGTCTGCGCCAGCACATATGTTGTAAGATGTTTTCTCTATAATAAAATATTGAAGGCTGAGCAACTGCAGCGGTGGTTTTCTCCCGACTTGGGTTTCCACCTAAAAATCCTGGTGTTCATGTGTGATGCTTTGTGTGATGGTTTACTCTGCTCTTACTGTTCATGTTTGCTGTTTATTAAACATCTGATGAATGAATAATGGAATGATTTAAGTGAATATATAATAACATAATTAGATATCTTTGTATACGCGAGTTTCATAAAGGGTATCCGCGTATATACGCGATTCTGTTTCAGGAAAGTAGCGTATGGGTTTTAGAAGCAAGAAAAAGTAAAAGGTTTGAATATACAGTAAATACTGATTCACCCCCCCCCCCCTCTCAGTATTTTTCCCAACAACAATGTCACCTTTTAGCTTATTAAATCTCTCTCTCACTCTCTCTCTCTCTCATTTGATTACATTTTGTCATGTGAGAAAGGTGTAAGAGGTTTTTCATGACTTGAAGCCTAACATGGTTTAGTTGTAGGAAATAAAGTAAATAAAGCTATTTTTGAGTCAGATTCCATGTGAGGGCTCGAAGTAGAAAATGAGGAGAAATTATAGGAAGGTTTTTCACCTTCTTAGCTTCCAAAATCAGCCCAAGGTCACCTAAGATCCTCCTCCAACAGTTCGAAGTCAATGGAAATCAAGCAAGTGAATGTTAAGAGGGAGTCAAGCTCCACACCTCTCGAAGATCAAGGAGGAAAATTCCCACTTTTTAGGGAGTTATTGGTAGCTTCCCATTAGTATAAATAAACATGAGAAATATCTCATTACGATTCGATATTCATAGGCATCTAGAGAGCTCTTGACTCTGGATTAGAGATTTTTTTACTATCATTTTGATGTAAGAGACTTGTTATGAAATGAGAATGAGAAGTTGGTTTTCCTCTCACTGATTTGATTTCAGAGGATTGAAGTTTGTGGGTTAGGGCCCAAACCATGGGCTACAATATTTCTTGTGTATCTTTATGTTTCCTTTATGCTTCAGTATTTTAGTCTATTTCATTTCATTCTAGTAGCATCAAAAGACCATAAAAAATGTGATGGCAGTCTCTCTTTCTCACCCCTTCCATTGGAGCTTGAGGAGAAAGGTCTCCAACCACAGAAAAAAAAAATAATATTTATTTTATGATTTATTGGAAAGGATAAAGTATTTTTCATTCTATTTATTATGAATTTGTTGTATATTAGAGCTTGGATTTGTGTTCTAGGTGGATGCTAGCTTAAGTTAAGTAGAATTTAATTCAACTCATCTTTTCCATTATTTAACATGATAGTGTGTTTATGGTCAATGCATGAGTGTATGTATTGGTTGCAGGACTGGCTGTAACTTCATAGAAGGACCCCTTTCATCACTATCATCTTGGACTTCAACCCCCCTTCATTTTCCTTTCCATTCTGCTACCCACAACCCTATTTTGAAAACCATCTTCGTGGCCACCGTGAGCATCCTTCTTAGTGCAATACAGGCCCTCCAAGGATTCTGAGCTTGTCCAAGGGAGTTAGTCACCCCCCATCCACTTAGATATACCTTACCCTCACTCATCCTCACCTCCATTCCACCATTCCCAACCTTAAAACCCTCTCGTCCCGTTTCATGTAGCATTACAAGACTTCCTGTAGAAAAATAGGGATCTTATAGAAGCTTCCTGTAGCAACGCTAGGGGCCACCTTCTTCACTCCAGAATCAATCCCCCACATCAGATGAAATTATTATAGGACTTAGTTGAACTACAAATCTGAATTCTTGGTTTAAGGATACCCTTAGGCCACTCAAACTCATTTTCCTTTTGTTGCAAAACAAAGTAGTTTAGTGTGTTAGGCCACCATAGTAATAACATCATTAATAAAATAGCTAGCATGCAGTAGGAAAATTTTAATTCATGATTGATTCAGTGCACGTGTGAAGATATATTAGTTCCCTTCTTTCAATTTGGTTGAGTAGTTAAGAGAATGAATGCAATATAGTGTAATTTCCTTTCCTGCAACTAGATTAAGTTCTAGTTTCTTCATTGCAAAAGTAGAGGTTAGTTAGATGAATGAGTGCAATCTAATATGGATTCCTTTCTTGCAGACATAATAGTGTTCATGATTTGTTTTTAGTATTGAGTTGCAATTAGAAGTTTGATAGACTCTCTCTGTCTCTCAGAGTAACAATAATTCCTAACACCTCATAGTAGAACTAAGATGAGGTTGGCATGAGTAGAGCTCATTTTTTGTGCATATAGCACTGTCACCTCCAAGTTTGTATGAACCCTGGGTTGATAATTAAAGTTGAGTATCCCCTGGGAGTTGCAACACTCCTGGTGCAATACATGGGCTAGCCACTTTTGGGCATCATTGTCGGGGAGGTGTCTAAGTAGATGTTTGTTTCTTCTTAAGAATTATTTTCTGCTTTTTGTTTTACATTCAATTTCAAAATATTGAAAATACAAACAAATTTATCTTTCATGCCTCGTAGAAGTAGGGACAACCAAGGAAATTTTTTACCAAAAAATACCACATCCCCACACAATAAACCTTCACTCTTCTTCGATGACTGTGAGTTAGAATACCCTCTAGGTGAGCAACATTAAAAATTTGAGGAACCTATTGGGGAAGAAGAGGAACTTGCTTCACTTGTTCAATCTGTGGCTAAGAATAGAACCCAAGGAGTCTTTCCCATTAGAGAAACCAATGGAGAGACTAGGATGAAAAACATCAGCCCTTCAACCCTTCCAAACTTCCATGACTTAACTTATGAGGGCCCTGAAAATTTCATGTTTGAGTTTTTTGTTGTATGTAGGACTTCTGAATATGCCCCAAATGAATAAAATTTGAAATTGTTCCCCTCTACCCTCAAGGATGCAACCTCGCGCTGGTCTGGGTCTTCTTGGGAACAATATAAATACCTGGGCCCAAATGCAAGAGTCCTTCAACAACAAGTATAGAGACTATTGTAGGTCCAAATAAACCAAGGAGGAAATCTTTAGGATGACCCTAGGGCCTGATGAATCTTTAGGGAATTATGGGGAGTAATTTCAATTGACTTACAAGAGGGCAAATTGCACCCTTGATCTTGGATCACTCAATTTAGTTCTTCTCCAAGGAACGAGGGAAGAAGTGATAGAAACCATTAATATGTTGTCTAGGGGAGATATTTATCAGCTACCTTATGAGAACATCAAGTCTGTATTCAAAAACCACTCTAGCGAATCCAGGAAAAGAGGTAGAGCTAGTCAAAGCATGACCAATACCTCTTCCTCTTCAACCTCCATTAAGAATGAGATTGGAAACATGTTGGAGGATTTTAAAAGTGAGATGTTGCACACTTTTCTTTGCAAATGGACATACTGCATATCAAAAGGAAACAAGAGGAGTCATAAAGAGCCCTAGATATATTTTTCCCTAGATGAAATATAAGACACCCTAGGAATGAAAGTTCAATGAATTTCATAGAGGTTTTCTCAGTCTGTGAAGAGAACCATGAAACATACAAATTACCTTGCTTACTTGGCCTAAAAGTTGTATACCAAGGGGTGGAAGGTGGGCCAAAGCAACTCTTCATTATAAATCAAATAAGGCCTCAAGGACCTAGGTTTTACCAACAAGGCATGCAAGGTGTCACTACAAAATTTGGCGCAATTTGCGATGGCCAAATTGTCACTATTCCGACACAGAGTCGTCGCAAGAGCGAAAGTTCGTGGACGGGAAAAGCGTGGTTTTTCATGCAGTCGCACTTCCGACACATTCACAAAGTGTCGCACTACCAACACAATTTCCATCGCTTCCAAACATGCGTCACTCTTTCGACGTTTCCCAAACCGACGTTTGTAAAGTGTCGCCATTCCGACGAAAATTGGTCCGACGTTTTTAACGTCGCTCTTCCGACGTTCTTAAAGTGTCGCCATTCCGACGAGACATCGTCCGAAATTTTGAACGTCGCTCTTCCGACGTATTTATACTGTCGCTCTTCCGACGTATTTATACTGTCGCAATTCCGACGCCGTACATTCATCGCAAGAGTGACAGTAGGAGGACGGGAAAAGCGTGGTTTGTCATGCAGTCGCAATTCCGACGCATTCACAAAGTGTCGCACTACCGACACAATTTCCGTTGCTTCCAAACAGGCGTCACTCTTCCGACGTTTCCCAAACCGACGTTTGTAAAGTGTCGCCAATTCCGACGATGTACAAAGGTGTCGCACGAACGACGCTTTCCAGAGGCGTCGCAATATCGACGTCAGGAAAGACTGTCGCAATTGTGACGAAATGTGGTCCGAAATTTTGAGCGTCGCCCTTCCGACGTCTTTGTGCTGTCGCTCGTCCGACGTTCCTAGAGCTGTCGCAATATCGACACTTACTAGGCGTCGGTATACCGACGACGGTTTCAATTTAAAAAAAAAAAATGAAACTTTAAAACAGGGCAGTAAATCTCTAATATTTGTTATCACAATAAGAAATCAATGATCAGTGATCACGTCAAATCTTCCTCTTAGCTTGACGCGTCTAATAAATTTTATTGTAAAGGTTGCTGGCCAGTGACAACTGCAGCATTGAAGGAAATGCATTAAAGAAAATTAATGAGGCTGCGAACTCCAAGCCAACCGGCAACAACCCTGATAATTTTCCTTACCAACTTCCAAGTTGTGAGTCGGGCTTCAGACTCCAAAGCTAAGAATTTTCTTTTCATCGTGTTGGAGAAGAGAACTGCAACTTGCAGCAAAAGAGCAATTCCTCAGTCTCACTGCTCAGGACTCGGAGTCATTCCTTGCTAACACGGTATGTCTAAATTTTGATAAGATAACTTTCTTCACCCTCGTTTTTACTAAATTTATTCTTTTGAAAAGGGCCTGGTTCCATTTCAGAAATTTTCAACTTTCGACTTCTAGAATTTGTACATATGATTTTTGGACTGGGGTTTTGTTATTAATGAGGAGATAGTGTCTTGGTTCTATCTGTATAAAATAATTGCCTCTTTTTTTTCTTCATGTTCAGGGTTTTTGATTTTATCAAACCCTATCTCTCTTTTAAGCATGCTTGCAAATTAATATATTCCAGGAATGTACACAATTCCAGGCTTCATGTACAACATATTGTATCAACTATATTTTAACAAGTGAGTTGCATGCCCATATAGTGTTACATATTACAGGGCTTCATTTGGAGAATAAATGATAAGCCTGGCATCACTAAATCCAAGTAATTCCCCTCATCCCTTAAAAGAAACCTCTAAATATAACTAGAAATTTCAAATAGTTAGTAAAGGAAAAGTACAAAGATATAACAGATATGTGTTGAGCCAAAAACCTGTGCATTCACAACAAAACGGGGATGGATAAAACTTAAAAACAATTATGGACTTTGACAAAAAATCGTCTTATGCATACAAAATGAAAGAAGCATTGGCATACTACTATGTTTACAAATTTAAGGACGGGCAGAGTGAGTCTCCGGGCAACACAGTTTCATGTGGAGACCCTAGATCCTTGTACCCACAATATCTAGTGACTTAAAAAATGATTGCCAAAACAATGCCTTTGCTATGCATGTAAGAACACCACATGTATAATGAGGGAGATGTAATATTGTCTGAGAAGCAGATTTATACAGAGTGGTCCAAGATTGTGTATTTATGGAAGATACAACTGATTTTGGCATGAAACATGTATCCAAGATTTCAATGTGGCCTTATTTCAGAGCCCATTGATGATTTACTATGAAACCTAAACTTTCAAAAGAAACACATTGAAATCACAGGATCTCCATCATGAATATCATAAATATTAACTGTCTTTTGGGCACTGGCAGTAGATACCATAAGAGGCCCACATGGCCTGTACCACCAATGTTGATTCTCTGGCACAACATTGGCAAAGCCAAAATTTCTCCCCGAGACATCCCTCTCAGCCAAAACTGGAGAGATGGTACTGGACGTTGAAGTGAAGGTCTCTGATTCAGTATGGAATGCCATAATTTCTTTATTATAAAAGTCCCATGAACAGAAACCTGAGTCCAATGTACAACTTGCAGATGTTGCCACAACATATTTACCAGAGCGACCATCTGAACCAGCTGTTCTGATCAACCAGCAATCACCCCACATGTTTGGGGTAAACCCATATGGAGCTTTATATTCAGCCTTCTCCTGGAGATTGGAAAAAAACAATACTGAGTATTACTCATACATCAACTGCCCTTTATGTTAAGGGAAAATTTAAAGAGTGCATAAATATTCTTGAACATACCAGCTCATACTCGAACATAACATCTGTATCAATATTCTTCTTCTGTATCTTCTTGATCTTCATCCAACTGATCGACATCTATATCAACATCTGATTCAGAAACGGTGTTGAAATGATCGACCATGTCATCATCATCATCAATTATGTCATTTTCAATAATATCCTCATTGACATCATCATCAATAATTGTTGCCTCATCTCCTATGCCTGGTTCATCTTCTAAGATATCTTCTTCGTCTGTCAATGCATCTTCCTGCTCATCTGCCATTGCATCATCTTCTTCTTGATCAATATCATCTTCTTCCTCTACAGTATACTCTACTGGCCTTCCTCTTGGATCATATCTAATAGCAAATGACCATTCGTTCTCACCTGGAACCTCTGAGTAAAAGACTTGTTCGCATTGGCTTGGAAAAACATAGCGATCTTTTCCTACTTCAAACTGCGATGTTTTAACCATTGGAAATCCATTGTCATGTTGAATAAGTGTTCTATCATCATCACGTAAATTCATTCGTAGTCTATACCATTTGACGCCGAACAAAACTATTTTGAAGGAATTAAAGTCACACTCAACTATATAATCTAAGAACCCATAATATCTATTTTCAGATTCTCGAGGATGTCTGTCACTCCTTGAGGAAACATTAGTGACCTGGAATATTGTAGTTATCCCACTATCAGAAGTTTTCCTGTTATCATCCAACTGTTTAACGCGAAATTGACGACCATTGCACCACATAGCCTTGTGGTGTTTCAACTGCAATATGCCAAACATGATTCTCAATTAATAATTAAACATATAATTTACACAGCATGAAAATTAACTGAAAAATCAAACTTCTTGTCACATTATAAATATAGTATAAAATAAGTAATGAATAAAATAGGTGAATTAATTGCTTACCTTTCTATCTTTCAAACCATATGCTAAACCGATTTCCCTGTCCGTAACATTCCCATCTCCACTACGATACGCTTCTCTAAGAAATTCAGACAGTAGTTGCCATGATAACCTACCATCATTACATGCTTTACATGTTTCAATCCATTCACTCATCCACTCAAGATTGTTTGCAATGTATAAAAGTAGTGCCTCATAATCTTGAGCACCTGAATAAAAAAACAATAATTCACCAATATTAATAAATATTACTTATAACCATGGTAAATTATATTAATTAATAAACTATGAAAGATTAAGACCTAAATGAATATAATGATCATATACATGATGTAAAAAAATGAAACATTATATGTATTATACATAATAAATCTTTTACCTCTCACTTTCTTCATTCTACCTTTTCCCAACAGGTGCTCCTCTTCAAATTTTTTGATGGAGTTCACATCCCAAATGCAATCCACCGCCTTCATGACTGGCACAGCTAATTTAGGAAGATAATGACTAATATACACCATGGATTCATATACCACATATCCCTCCACCATAGAACCCTCAGTTCGTGCTCTTTGTTTAACCAAAGCCTTCAAGGATTTCAGGTGCCTTTCGACCATCCACATTGACCTTGTGTGTACTGGTCCACACATTTCAATCTCCTCAACTTGGTGTATCAAGTAGTATTCTTGTGCATTGAAAAAATTTGGAGGTAGATACTTTTTCATTTCACACATTAGCCGAGGAATTTCTCTCTTCCAATACTTTATTTCATCTTGATGGATTTCTTTCAATGACAACCATCTGCAAATCATTATGCAAGGTTATTTCAATGAAACATAATATATATTTCATTACAAGTAAATTAATACATCATTTCATCAAGTACGAAAATAAATTGTAGCAATTAGATTTTGCGTATAAATCAAAACTACTTACCTCATGTATTTACTAAGACCATATATAACTTGTTTGACATTGTTGTCGAAGTCGTTTGGGAGAGATACAGGTAGAACATACTATAACGATAAAAAATGAATCGTTATTGGTTTCCAAATTAAACAGAAAAAATGAAAATTTAAAATATGTATTCAAGCAATAACAAACAAAAACGTATACCAAAAAAATTACCTTAACAAAGGTATGCCAATCATGTGTTTTCACCCCACTGAAGTCACCTTTTTTCGTTAAGATATTATTTATGTTTGAAGCAAAACCTGTTGGAAATTTAATTCTTCTAATGACCTCTTTTACATCATTTCTTTGTTGTTCTGTTAATAACCATGGAATATTATTATAATTTCGACCTCCATTGTTATTTGATCCGTCGATCACACTTTTCATTGCATGATTTGATTTCTCAATGTCAGCACAAATTTTGTCAATTTTATCTCTATCATGTGCACCATCTATGGTTCGCCATAACATTTCTATCACATTCTTCCCAACATGCATTGTATCAAACAAATGAGCTATTTTTAGGTCCTCATAGTAGGGCAACCTCGCGAATTGAGAAGGATAACATTTCATTCTAGGTGGAAGTACAATATTAGTACCTTCATGGCGACGATGACCTTGATATCAAAGAATAAAATAAATCAGAACAATATTAATTATAAAATACAATAAAATAAATTCATTAGTTAAAACAAAAATTCCAAACATTACATAAACAAATAATATATATATATATATATATATATATATATATATATATACACACACATTACGTACCAGCTGCTCGACGATTATTAATTCTTTTATATTCCAACATCCACAACTGAGGTGTCATTCTTCGTGGTTTTAATCTAGTTTCTTCTTTATCATTGAAAAGATGTTTTTCAATAGTACGATACTTATGGTTCCTAGGGAGGAAGTGCCTAAACTCATCAAACACCATCTTTCTTAATTCTGGCGAATGACGATACTTCATCTTAGGGCCACAAACTGGACATGCAAATCTACCCTTTGTTTGAAGACATGCAATAGATGGATCAATAACAATTAATATACTATGAGATCATTTTTAAAACATGCAATATGGTATATCTAATTTAGATAATTATGTATTATATTAAAGTGCAATGATATATTACATACCACAAACATGTGTTAGTCCTGGGGCATCATGAATTGTCCATACAAGCATTCCACAACATTGAAATCTCTTCTGCTTGATTGGTTTAGTGATGTCATACATAGTGATGCCATGCCATAACTGTATTAGCTCATCGATAAGAGGCTCAATATATGCATTCATATCTTTGACCTGGTACTTACCTAATTGTTCAAAATTACGGTACATAATAATTACTCCCATGATATATGTATATATAAGTAAGTAAATAAATAAAATATATATTTATGCAAACAACGAGAGAAATTAAAATGTTACATTCAAAGAAATAATGTATCAAATACCTGGAATAATCATAGTCGACATTATGTGCTCCCTCTTTATTGACATCCAAGGAGGAATGTTATTGTTGATAACGAAAATAGGCCACACTGAGTAAGTAGATCTAAGCTCTCTGAATGGATTAACACCATCGGCTGCCAATGAAAGCCTGACATTACGAGGTTCATTTTTAAAATCTACATATTTTTCCTCGATTTCTCTAAATGCAGAACCATCTGCAGGCATTCGAAGAACACCATCTCCACTTCTATTCTTTGAATGATAATCCATTAACTGTGCTATGTTGTTACACCTGAACATTCACTGCAAACGTGGAATTATGGGAATATGACGAAGAAAATTTTGAGGCACCTTTTTGGTTAGTTGATCTGTTCGATATCTACTGGTACCACATTTCGGACATTCTGTTTTCAACGCATGTTCTCCATAATATATAATGAAATCTTTAGGACATGCATCTATAGTGTTATATTCCATTCCAAAGTGTTTCATAATAGCACGTAGATCTCGATATGTTCGAGGTAAAGTATTTGGTGATGGTAACAAATATTCACCCAACAATCTACAACAGAAACAAAAAGTAGTGTCTTGTAAAGATTATTAATCATATATATATATATATATATATATATATATATATATATATATCATAGTTATTAAAACCGAAACCGGTGACTGGACCGGTGGAGCTAATGAACCGGGTTTCGAACCGGAACCGGTCTAACCGGTAGCGGTCAGATCTCAATGAACCGGTTTTAAAAAAAATACATTAAATAATTATTTTTTAATAAAATGAAAAAAAAAACTATTTTTAAGATTTGCAACCATGATTCCAAGCCAATAGAGACAAAATATGAAAATTTTGCTCATTTATATACCATGCAAAGGTGAATATATCAAAATGGCACCAAATGCAATACATATCATCGAAAAATACATAAGCAAACTTGTTGAAGTAATGTATCAGGTTTCTCTTATATTATTCACTGTGTTTTATTGTTGAGTTAATATTATAATATACAATCTGTCCCTGCTCAGATCTGTTGTCAATTCATTGTATCAGCCTTAAAGACAATTCTGGGTTCAGTATATATATATATATATATATATATATCAGACCAGCATTTTGAAGATCTTGTATTCTTCATTATCTATGTTTGCTTGCCAATAAATTTCTAGAAAAGCATCTACAACACTTAGAGGTATTGAATTGGTTTATGAAACCCACTATTAGTGCTATTTGTAACAAGTTGAGAGAGCATTACAACTTCAACAGTCTGCTCACAATGTGTTTGACAAAATTTATCACTAAAAAGATTCATTAAAACCCAGAAAACTCAGTAGCCAGTTTAGTGCATTTCCAAGCGGGAATTTTCTAGTGGTCAATTTATTATTACCAGTCACATTTTCATTAGGTTGTATGTTGTTGTCCCTTGAGTGGCGTCAGACCATTTGCATCAGTATTGATGCCATGATCAAATTGCTTGTATGATGTGTGAAAGGTTTTGTATTTATGCTACTGCTATGTGTGAGCAGAGAGAGAGGGTCTGACAGTTCCTAGCTGAGTGTGAAATAAGGTTGCTGCTGATTGTTTTGAGAACATAAATTGTCATCAAGTACACTTGATGAGTTGCATGCTGCCAGGGATTTTATGCTAGCCAGCCTTGTATTTATCAATCATCATGTGTATTGTTGCTACTATAAGGTGTTGAGTATGAGTTATTAGACAAGTTTGTTGCTAGTATAATAGAGGAATTTGCAGCCCATGGAGGAGACACTGAGGAATTTGCAACTCATGGAGGAGCACCTAACCGGCCGGTTAAGTACGGAACTGGCCGATTTATGCATAAACCAGCCAGTTCCTTACTTAACCGGTCGGTTAGGTCTGGTTAACCGACCAAAACAAGTGAGAATAGGCTATTGACCAGGTTGCAAGGCCGGTTCCAACCGGCAGCCGTCCTGACCGGCCGGTTTTGATAACTATGATATATATATATATATATATATATATATATATATATATATATAAGTTATTATTTTACACATTTATTACAACTAAAAAAAGGGAAAATAATCAACATTTACATATATGTGATCATATATACATATTGCATACCTTAGGAGTTGTGTCATACATATGTTCGAAAATTTATTCATAACCTTTAAGTTCACCAACAACAATAGCAGAGAGCTGGTGAACTTAAAGATTATGAATAATTTGTCGAACAGATGTATGACACAACTCCTAAGGTATGCAATATGTATATATGATCACATATATGTAAATGTTGATTATTTTCCCTTTTTTTAGTTGTAATAAATGTGTAAAATAATAACTTATATATATTATATAAGTTATTATTTTACACATTTATTACAACTAAAAAAAGGGAAAATAATCAACATTTACATATATGTGATCATATATACATATTGCATACCTTAGGAGTTGTGTCAAACATCTGTTCGACAAATTATTCATAACCTTTAAGTTCACCGGCAACAATGTAGCAGAGAGAAGAGTTGCATTTGAGTGTTCAAAAAGTAGTTCACTTGACCTTTCAATCAGAGGTACATCATAAATACCGTCACTGCTATCTCCACCATCATCATCTGACTCACCATACAAGTCATGGAGCATTTGATTTGTCCCATCATTAATGTGAACTGTCTCATTACTGTCATCATGATCTACCTCCATGGGATCATTAAAATTACCTTCATCATTCGCTTCATGTTCTTCACCTTGTAAAACATCATTTCCAATACTAATATTTGCTGCAATATTCTCTTGTACTGGTGCAACATCATCTAATCTACTACTATTTAGCTGTGGAAGTTGGTTGATCATCTGCAAAAAGTTGGGGGGCAACTGTGCCTTTATGAAAATTACAAACATTAATAATTAAACATTAGTGCACATATAAAAAATATTAAAAATTAAAAATAATATAAAATTTTACAATATAATCAAAATGAAGATAGATAATTAATTACCATGGGACGATAGTCATTCGATCCACCATCAATGTGCCCATATTTCCTACAATGCACTGTTGTTGTTGCTATTAAAACTCTAACATTATTTCTCATACAACATTTTTTACAAGGGCAATAAACTCTGCCATCATCCCTTTCACCCTTTTGAATTTTTTTTCCAGCTCCAATGTTTTCTTCCATTAATGCAAATTATCCTATAAAGAAAACAATAAATCTCTCTCAATGGTGTAGAAAACCCAAGACTTGTTGAACTGAATGGGAGCTCAATATATAAGAAAAAATAAAATAAAAGTGGGCATTTTACAAATTGTGAGATTTTTACAAAATGTGGGCTTTTGACAAAATTGTGGGTTTTTTACAAATTGTGGGCTTTTTTTATTCTTAATGCATTTTCTATATAATACTAAACAGATTTGTCCAAAATTTCAGATGCGAACTGTAGTCTCTACTACGTTTGGAAAATTGGAGGTTTATAAAAGATAAACTGCAAACAGAATTGTACCACTATGATAAGAAGCTGTCAGAAGCATTCCTTCTGCTTCACAAACGTGGAACTACCTTAAGAATGCTTATGGTTGATATAAATATTAGAGCATGGAAGTTAAATGTAGTAGTTATGCTAAAATACTGAATAACAGCTTGAGAGTGCTCTTCAGATACTGTATGAATGCACCAAATTAAGGTTGTACCATTACTAAAGATAAATGGCCAAAAATAGTCAATTTTGATATCGTGAAGTTATGTCTTTCTCGGTAGAAAACTGGGGATAGGATGGCAAATATGAGAGAAATAAGTTCCAAGGACTAAAAAACCAAGGCCAACATAGTTCTGCCTTGAATCAGAGACAAAACAAAGCTGCCCAAAAAAGTGTTTGAGAGCACCCATTGAAGCTCCTATAGATAGGAGAGTCAACATTTTCCTATTGAACAAGTTTGTATAGTCAAAGCCACAACAAGATCAGATAGCCACGATCCTAAATGAGAACCAGAGCCAAAGCTAAGACAAATCCACGTTTAGCAGAACAAGACAGCCATAATAAAGGATTTGACCACAGAACCAGATCATGAGAGATAGCAAGATTCTTGCTTCCACTGTGGAAATGTAGAAACTGTACAAGGGCTTTGCTTCCAACAGATTTCATTGTGACAGTAATTGCTATGGTGTTGTAAGCGCTCATTAGTAGAATCTTAAAGCCATTCTGGAATTCTTTTAACCTGGAGAGGGTTTTCTGTGGTTATCAATCCTCATGTTCAAATTCCATTGTGGATTGGTTGTGTTTGATATTATGTTTTTACTGTCCGCAGTTGAATTTTCGCAAAGAAAATTATCAGTCTAAAGCGGAGCAATTTTGCGATGTTTCTTTTGCTTCCTATTGTGAAGTATTTCGCTCAGAACTCTACTCGTTGTAACAGAGGTCTTGGGCATAGAACAGGGGACTTGGGTTTTTGGAATCAAACTTCAGGTTAAGATGCTCATCTGAAGAATGGCACAGTGAGCCTTAGCATGGAGTTGGGAGTACCAATTTGAAGTGCAGGTAGGGCATTGTACAATAGACTAGTTAGATTTCTAGACCCTAATACAAAAGTTTCTTTTTCTTTCAAAATGTGTTTCTCCTTTTCTGTAACCAATGTGGGTCCTGTTCTTGTTTCAATTGGGGATGGATGAGAATTTGTTATTGCTCCAGATGATCACACTCTGGGTAGCCCTGGAGGCTATTTGGGGGTGATGAGTCCAATAGGTCTCAATGAACTGTTGCCCTCACTGGGGAATACTATTGCAGTGGAATTTGATACTATTTTGGATGTTGAATTCCACAATCCTAATGGAAACCAGTACCTTCAGCTCCAGTACCTGTTCACAAAAGAGGGTGCCATAGTCATTCATGCGTGCAGAGAGGGTGAATTGCAGGCATTGCAACAGGAGGTGTTGTTGTTGTTGCATTAGCCACTAGATTGTTTGTCTGGTTCTGTTACAAGCGCAGAGTATTGAAAAGGACAGACAAATTTAGTTCAGATATTGTGAAATTGCCTCGGAAATTCACCTACAAAGAGCTCAACAGTGCTACGAAAGACTTTTTTTGAATGTGATTGATAATCGAAAATTGCAAGCAAGGGTAATCCCCTTGTGAAACCCAAATTTCTGAGCATTTTCTAAGACCTGATGACAGAGTCATTGTAATGAACAAGCGGCTAGGTCCATATTACGTCCAAATCTACCAAGCACCAAGATCTGTAAAAAAAAATCCACAGTATCTACGAACTAAGAAGAAGAGGCAGAAAATGTATTCTGCTTACCTATTCGAATAGTGGTTGGGGTTTACCACGGCAAAAATTTGAAAGAGCCCATGTAGCATTTCGTATCATTGAAATTCTGGCAGTATCATTCAACTGGGCAAGCACCTGCGTCGGAGCTCCATGACTGAGAGCAAGATCCCTAAATGATGCAGAGTCTCCAGCAATATTTCCCAAAGCCCAAACAGCCTTACACGAACACCAGTTGAACTCACAGATGTATAAAGATAGTTGGGAAGAATAATTTTATGCCTCTAAAATGAACGTGCTACCTGTTCTCGAACATTATCATTCCCAGAGGTAAGAAGTTCCACAAATATAGGCAGTGCCCCGTAATCAATCACAACCTTTGTATTCTCAGAGGCTCAAAAAAAACCCTAATAGGGTCAACCCTACTACAGGAGGAAGGGCCTTAACGATGAGGCTTCCCATTTTGCGAGGGCGAGGGGCGAATGTTGCCACGAAGTGAGAAACGATCACCCGAAGATGAATGTTGTTCTGCCAGAGGGCGGGCAAATATTTTAGGGCAAATGTTCGTGCATAAAGAGGGCGGGCGAATGCGCGCGTGATATCAGACGTTAATGTAGTTTTTAAAAAAATAATTTTTATGTAGCGCGCATTTGAATTTTAGCATTTCAAATCATTTTTATTTACATTTGATTTTTGCATTTCTAATACAAGTGACAAACAAATTTCTACAAGAGGTTGAAATTTTTACTAGATAGCCATGAAAGAATAATTAAAATGGCTTAAAATGCAAGTGGAACTTCAAAATAAATGTAATTGAAGGTTCTCTCCACTAAATTTTTGCAAAAGTGCTTACATTATTTAATTTATCTAGGATATTTTTTTGTATTACACAATCAAAATTAAATAATGAAATAGTTGGGTAGTCTTATTGTTTCAAATTAGGACACAATTTTCAAATGGTGATGAAGTTTCATGTGATTATTAACTGACAATATTCTCCTTTCCTATCCTTGAAAAACTATACAAGGTTCCCTGTTGCCACATGAAACCCTAACTCATGTAGCAGCATAGGACCAGTCCTCCATTTTTCCCGTCATAAGGCATTTTTCACATATTTGACGACTAGAATTTGTGGATTCCCATTTTCCATGAGGTGCTAGGAAGGATAGAAGAATTAATTTTGACGTTTGAAATTTTTTCAAAAATGTTCTTACGCCCTTTAATTTCCACTTACCAATAATTTTGCAACACTAGTCCTCTTCGCAATTGCAAGGCTGTACTCAAAAAGTAAGGGGAGTTACTTTTTTGGCTCACTCAATGATCCAGGTGGATACTGGTGGCCACCCACCTATTCCACTTGGGGCCCCACCATTGTCTCTTTCATTTTTTTAGTTTCGGCACAACTTACTATTTTTAGCAGTTTTTCGGGTCCTGAACTTCTGAAGCCATTTTGAGGCCCTAAACGACGTTTTTTGGGCATCACGCCTCCAGTGAATATCATTCTGTATCATTCTATTTCAAAATTATATTCATGGCGAAAGTTGTAGTCCTCGAATAGATCTTTCTAATGATGTATCATGTGCGTAAAACAGAGATAGTATGCCAAAGTTATGTCCCTAGGAAGTTGAAACCCCAATTTACCCAAATGGGGCCCATAGTTTTGGCGCTTCATCTCCTAGGGTTAGGTTTTTGGATGTTTAGGGTTCTCCATTGTTTCTCAATAATAAATAGGCCCTCGAGCCTCATTGTAACTTAGTTCCCGAGCACTGTGGTAACCACATCTCTCTCAGGAATGGTACAGTAGCACTAGCTAGTTTATTTCCATTCTGTCTATAAGCAAATTTCGATTCATATAAGGCCTGATGTTTGGAAGAACACTTCCTGGAATCAAATGAATAGCATGATCATGATCACGAATAGGTGGGAGTCCTTTGGGAGTTTCAAACACCTTGGAATGATTGTCCAATACTTGTTAGAGATCTGCAGGAATAGATGATTTTGATGTTGGAACTTCTAGTGAGCATAATTGTGCAATTATGCCTCGTTGTTCTTTCTTTAGAAGCTTTGTCATGACATTAGAGCTTATTATCCTTCATGGCTTCCCTTCAATACCCCGTAATTCGACTTCCTTTCCTTCTGAAAAAAATTTCAAGAAAAGTTCTTGAAAATTAAAAGCTACTGTCCCCAAAGATTGTAACCATTGTACTCCCAGTACAACATCAGCACCTCCCATAGGAATGGAAAGCATTGGACTAGTCAATACATATTCCCCCATGGTTAGCTTGATATTGTGGCATTTTCCAGAGCAATTTATAGTTCCTCCATTTGCAACCATCACTTGACATTCTGGTGCTGGGTATAGGAAACAATTTAATTCCTTGGCTACCTTACAATGAATAAAATTATGGGTGCTACCTGAATCAATCAACACTATTACCTTTTCTTCTTGATTTGTCCTGCTATCTTGAGAGTTTGAGGAGTGGTAATTCCTGCCAGTGCATTACATGATATGGTCGGATTCATTTCTTCCTCTTCTAGGGCTGGTTCCTGGTGTATATCCTCTTCTTGTTCATTTTCTTCTTCCTCTTCACAATCTATGTAAAATAATTTCTTCTCAACACACTTATGACCTTTAGTGTATTTGCTATCACAACTGTAGCAAAGCCCTTTTGCTCTTTTTTCTTCCAATTGTTGTGGTGTCAACCTTGTAGGTTGTGGAAATCTAGGCGTAGCCACACTTCCTTCTTTATAGAATTGAGTGGTAGGCTTCCTTGTCGCCATATTTTTACATTCAACTTTTCTTGCCAACCTGAATGCCTTCTCCAATGAATCAGGTTCCAGAACGCGAACTTCATGTTGAATGTTATCCTTTAAAGTGCCTATGAAGAGATCAATCCTGTGTTCCTCTGGAATATCAGTTACCCATATATTCAATTTTTGGAAGTCCTCAATGTGCTGCCCCACTAAACCCTTTTGTTTGAGATTTATCAATTGGCTAAAGAAAGTGTTGCTCTTTGTATCCTCATAATGTGCTATCATTTCCTCCGTAAAAATTGACCATGTGACAATTTTTTTACGGGAGCAAAGCCATCGATACCATACAAATGTATTTTGTTCTAAATGTAAAGTTGCAATGCGTACCTTTTGTGTGTTTGGCACGTTATGGAGATCAAAATATTGCTCCATCTGTAGTATCCATGTTACAGGATCCTTTCCATCAAACTTCCTCATATCCATTTTTGGAATATGGTGGTTCTTCATGCCAACATTAGAGTTTATGAAATCACGATTAACATTTATTTTGTTCTCATCATGAGGTTCTTCTACTATCTTTTCACCATTAGGAAACATTTCTTGTATCAACTTTGTCAAACCTTCAATGTCTGTTTTGAGATCATTCTTCATGTTTTCCATGTTTTCTTTCATGTCCGCTTCCATGCCATCCATCTTAGCTTCCATGCCATCCATCTTAGCTTCCACGCCATCTATCTTAGCTTCCACACCTTTATTCAAACCGTCCATCTTCACTTCCATTTCATTTTTTGTTGCTCTTTGCGAGAGTGAAATTTGTTGCACTTGCTCTTGTAATTTTGATAGATCATGTTGCAATTCTTCATCTTCATGAGTCATAGTAGAGCCTTCTGAAGGCTTAATGGGTGTTGAATTATTTTTACGGGGCATATTTTAGAACCAAATACTGCTATATATTCTACAATATGCCCTTGGAATCAATTCAAATTGATTCTTCAAGAAGACTCATGCAATTTGGAAAGAAAAAAAATATACACACCTTTTTCTTGATTTTGAGGAACTCGATATTGAAATTGGATTATCTCTATGATTACAACACTTCAATATTTGAATTTCGGTATCAACGTATCCCTCTGAATTATATTTTGAATGCCATAGGTCTGACCTAATTTGGATTCTCCAAGACAAAGTTGTGTCCAATCTCCCACAATGACCTAATTCTGGAGTGGTTCAGTAGAGCGAACTTGTACGACTTGCCACATGTCACTGTTTCGTCCTTTGTCTCTAAAATATATAGCCAAGAAACTACAATATGTGCAATTGCGACCACTTTTTACGGCACTCCAATCTGATTCCCAGAGAGAGAGTTATTGAACTTTTCCCACGATCACCTCTTTGAGATGAAATTCAGGAGCCTAAAAAAGCACTACCTTCCACAGATCATATCTCCCAAAATATTGCGAACCAAGTTCTGAAATTTTTTGACGAATTTCCTCACGATTTCAGCTTTGCACCATACGAATTTTAGATTCTGAACCTTCCTAGAAAAAAAATTTATAGCGAAAATTCCACGATGACCTGTGTAGGAGCCTGAAAAAAGACCTAACTTCCATAGATGATATCTCAGAAAATATTGTGAACCAAGCTTTGAAATTTTTAGACAGTCTTCCTTAGGATTTCGGCTCCGGACCCTAAAAATTTAAGCTTCTGAAACTTCGTAGAAAAAATTTATAGCGAAAATGCCACGATGACCTATTTGGAGCAGCGAAACCCCTAGAATCCAAAGCTCTGATACTAAATGTTGTGTAACCAACTCCAAAAAGAGAAGAAAAGAGATATCAACGCCTTAGAAATGAGCCACTTCGAGGGGGAAACCTCCAATACATTACATAAATGAACAATTCTTGGATGATACAATTTACAAAACCTCCTTTCTATATATAGGAGTCCACGGGGCCATAATGTAATCCTAGTGGGCCACAATGTAATCCTAGCCGACCTAACAATAATAATTTAAGGGCACAATAATAACAAAATGGGGTTTACAAGGGTACAATAATAACAATAAGTGGGTTACACTAACAACAATAAGGGACTATACTAGTAATATAGGGACCTAACAACATCTGCATCCAGCAGCCACTCTGGAGGTGTGACTCCTTTTAAGGTACAAGTAAATTTTGACATTCCCATATTTGAGGGTCAAATAGATGCAGATGCTGTAGATAGATGGTTGAATCTATTAGAAGGATATTTCTAGGTTCATGACCATGATGGGACCACTGAGAAGGTGGGGGTGTTTTTTTAATCATGGAAGTGAGGTTTAGTAGATTGATAGTCAAGTTACCTTTCCCTATAAATTTTCTCGATCAAGTTATTCATTCATTGAACTTTGATTCATTCCCACTGTTTTGATACACAATCCAATCCAGTTGAGTCTTGAGTCTTCATTGAGAATGGAATTCATAGGTTTTCAAGAAAGAGGTTATCATGCACATGCCCTCTTCTTTTCTTGGTATCTTTGTAACTATGTTCAGCCCGAGTTCTATATTTTTAAATTATCATAATAGTTCGTGATTATTAAGATTTTATTTTGTCTTTTAAGAATTTTAATTTAATTATTATTAATCATTAAATTTAAAATATATATATATATATATATATAGTTATTATAGTTATTAAACTCGCCCACCCGCGTTATTATAGTTATTAAACTCGCCCAAGAGTGTTGTCAATTAGTTCTTAATGTCGACTGATCGGCGTTTAATGCCATTTACTCCTGGTGCTCCTCGATACACATTCGCATGCCGCGACATGGCTCAGCCTCCAGTTCATACTTATGGTGGTTTATTGCAGTCGATTCACAGTTGTACGGCAGACTGGGTTGTTATTATGGAGCGTCCCTCTGGTCTGAACAGAATTCCCCCCCCTCTGAATCTGTGGTGCGCTCCAGGAGCAGGGCTTTCTAATGTTCGCACAATAATTGGTAAGAGGAGCTGTCTCAATTGTTGTTTGTATTTTGTAGAAAATCTCCACTTCTCCCACGCTGGTTCTTGCAAGCTTGCTTCTGTCGCCCTGTTGCCCCTCTCGCCTCAGTCTTCTGTCCATATTTTGCCTCCCTGCCCTGCTGTCTCGAGTGCGACTATGTCGCGCCTAAGGCATAGAATGCGCTGCCGAAGAGGCTCCACGAGGCGCCAAATTCGACGCTCTCCCTCCACCTCTGGCACCTCCTCTGCGTCTACCTCCCACTCTGACAGTCAACCTAGAGGGCTCCTTCTCCGCTCAGGCCGTTGCATTGCTTCCCCCACTCCTTCTGCTCCTCCTGCTCAAACCCACACCGCGCATTTTTCCTTTAACAGCACTCTCAATCGACCCAGGGTGACTGCCTCAATTACGGTCGTCTTTCGTGAAGAGCCTCAGGAAATTGTTCCCAGTTCTCGCCCGGCGGAATGCAGCCTCTCGGCGGCTCAGGATTCGGCGCAGTTTTTTGGGTTGAAGCACCCTGATAGTGCGAACGTGCAAGGTCAGATGGGAAAGGCCACGCAGGACCTGGCGAACAAGGAAGCGGTGGGTCAACCTAATGAGAGGCAGGATGCAGTGAAAGCGAGCGAGGCGCAGATTACTCCTCCTCCTCCCGGGAAGGTGATCCATTCTATTGCTGACTTGTATAATGCTGACGGGGAACCAGATGAACTCTGGTGCAGAGTTGTCTATGAACCTCCTGATGAATAGTTCCTCCTCTTCACTCTGGTTTTTTGCTCTATTTCTGCCCATTCTCATGGGCCTGTTCATGTGTTTCCTGCTGTCTCTGAAAATGCATCTATTTTTTTTGCTTCAATATGGTCTCCAGTACTACAATTCTCTGGTTCCCCTGCGCGGGATTTTTCAAATGAACTGTTTCAGACTGGTTTCCCTCTTGCAGGGCAGTCTTCAAACTATGGTTTTTTATTTCAAATGCCACAGCACTCGGCAATGATCAGGCTTTGGCCCGCTGTACTGTACTCCTTTTGTTAATAGAATTACTTTTACTTGGAAAAAAAAAACTTTCATACATGAGAAAATAGATACTGACAAATGGTACATCATGGCCTGATTAATTTCGCTCAGCAATTATAAATGGTATAACATTTAGTCAACAGTAATCATCAATTTCTGCACACAGAGACTAATTTCTCTGGAAGCCTGAGATTTCTTTGGCTTGTTATTCTTATAACTACATAGACATAATTAATAGAGAGATTGAGGACAAAAAAAAAATCTAGCGCTTAGTCTCCACTACTCAACATGATTTTGTGAGAAATAATACATAGATTGATTTCTCTGAGTGCCTTAGCGTTCTTTGGCTCATTTTTTTAATCACAACAACAATAAAAAATGCACTAAGGATTTGTTCTTAGTCCAATTATGCAATTTTTATAAGATAGATTATGCAATATGACCTCGATGTCAGGTGGGTCACATCCTCATACAAAATGTCGGCTTAAGTTTTAAATTAAAATAAATAAATAAATAAATCGCATTGTGCTAGAACATATATCAATTTCTAATACAATTATGTATTATTTATATAATTTGAATGGATAGTAAATTATATACTTGAATTTGAATGGATCATAAATTTAACTTTAACAAAAAAAATTACCACATTGAATTTCCAAATTAAGTAAAATTTTAAACATCTTTACTCTTTACTAAATTCAATACCATTTCCTAAATCAAAGGAAAAGAGTTAATTCAACACAAACAATCAAAATCCAAAATATTTTAATATTTCTTTTAATTAAATATTTGTAAAATGAATTTATACTTACTCCAGAGGTTAGATGGATCTAGGCTGGTTGCAATTTAGGGAAAGCTCGTTCATGGTTTTTTCTTTATATTGGAAGGTTACTTGATTTTTGAAGTAATTTTTAGTAGATCATAGCATATATTGAGGAAATATTAGTTTGACAAGAATCAGTTATTTCTCTTGAAACTTTAGGTATTAAAAGTCCATGACACGGATATATCACACTCCAAAATCCAAAGAAAATGGAAGAGCGTTCAATTTTTTTAATCAAAATTTTATTGGTGAAGGGTTAATTTATTACGAGAACATCATTAATGAAGTGCAAAATTTTAAACGTAACATTTATTGACTAGAAAAATAATGACCAAAATGTCAAAAAAAATTGTGTGACGGGTAAAGAGAAATCCAAATTCCAACCCTGCCTGCCACTTGTTGGTGAGTGGAGGTTATTCACTTTTCATTTACAGCTTACCAAGTTATTCATGTTACCAATATTTTCACATGGCTCACTTTTAGGTGACTACTTATTGTACTTCTTCTTTATAAAGAACAATTGGTAGATAATTGTATATATTATTTGAAATCTATAACAAATCCAGGCAACAAAATTACAACAAAAAGAAAATTATGCAAAAAATTCACCAGGGCACTACTAATGTGTGGATATCCTATCATTTCTTAGATCCTCATAACTTACCAACACCTACTATATTGGTATACACATAATATGGCATTTACCTAAAGTATTTCATATGTATCTAAAAGTAAATAAGTTGTATGACAATTGTTATGGCATATATAAGATGTGTATTATAGTTTATATTTCAATTTTTCTTAAGTAGCATGCATGTGCAGTCCATATAGTGACTACAATTACCAAATATATTTCAGTGAAGATGTGAATATGATCTCTCATTAGGTCCTAATTACTTAAAGCATCATTAATTAGCTTTCCAAATGAATAAAATATGTTAACAAATTAGTAAAAACTAGGAAAACAAATCATGCTTTAAAAAATATGGCACAATGAGTCACACTCTGAGATTTATTTAATTACTCATCAAGTGTCACTACAACATATATATGATCACCATTACCATAGAAATGGGACATGTGACCATCATTTTGGTTTCACCAATGACATTCCACATCATGAGCATTGTTTAGGGTTGATTGTGTTGATTTTTTTTAAACAAATCATTTATACATTTTATGGAAATTATAGACACAATTTATAATCACATTACAAGATCATGATGTATAGATATTCCTTATCATTTCTTAGATACTCACAACTTACCAACACCTAATAGATTGATATACACATCATATAGAATTTACCCCTAGAATGCCACATGTATCCTAAAACAAATTAGTTGTATGGCAATTTTTATGGTGCATATATGATGTGTATTACGGTTTATCTTATAATTTTGTTGAAGTTAACAAATTAGTAAAACCTAGGAAAACAAATCATGCTTTAAAAAAATATGGCACAATGAGTCACACTATGAGATTTATTTAATTACTCATCAAGTGTCGCTACAACATATATATGATCACCATTACCATAGAAATGGGACATGTGACCATCATTTTGGTTTCGCCAATGAAATTCCACATCATGAGCATTGTTTAGGGTTGATTGTATTGATTTTTTTTAAACAAATCATTTATATATTTTATGGAAATTATAGACACAATTTATAATCACATTACAAGATCATGATGTATGGATATTCCTTATCATTTCTTAGATACTCACAACTTACCAACACCTAATAGATTGATATACACATCATATAGAATTTACCCCTAGAATGCCACATGTATCCTAAAACAAATTAGTTGTATGGGAATTTTTATACTACATATATGATGTGTATTATAGTTTATCTTATAATTTTGTTGAAGTAGCATACAACAATTTACATAGTGATATGAGAACCACTCTCTAGAGTATACATCGATTTTGTACACATGGCTTTTCAGTTGCTTTTTAAGATATATCATTGGTGATGCTCACATGACTATATAATGAACCATTAAGTTGAACTATGAAATTATTCCTCACAACACACACATATTGATGAATTAATAATTTTTCCCATATAATTTTTTTAATCTATTTTGAAAAATAAAATAAAATTATATATAATTATTTCTAAGAAGAACAAGAGAGAGTTCCTTACCATATCTTTGTAAAACATATAATAGCGACGTTTGGAGGCAGCCGTCTAGCGACGCTTTGGGGCATAGTGTCGCAATTGCGACACTTTTTATAAGTGTCAGTATTGCGACACTTTTCTCTAAATGTCAGTATAGCGACGGTTTCTCAAGATCAATGGCCCAAAGTGAACCCGATAACTTACCTTTTCCCCGCACCTTTCCTTTTGATCATGGCCGTTCGCTCGTTGAATCCAGATCCGACGGCGCTAATACATTTCCGCGCTCATAAAGTAATCATTTGATGTTTTGGAAAAGCCACGCGAAATGGGTGGTTTTTCCAAACTACCCACGCTTACGTGTCGCCACCACGTTGTATCGCGTTCGAAAAGCTAGTTTCCGCTTACCACCATTTACCCTCACGAATGCCACTGGCGGTATTCCCTAAACCTCACCCGTTTAGCCTGAGTTTAATGTCATTTAACTATGGTTATACCATCGTTTAATACATTAAAATTATATTTTTCATTCAAATTTTCACCTTTTCGCTTTAAACCTGTAAAAACATTGCAGAACCGTTTTTCCTCAAAATCACGCCGTTTGAACCCTGAGAAAATTTGCAGAGCCATTTTCAACCTACCAGTACCATTTTTCGACGCCCATTGCCCTGAATTTCCATTACAAAGTACTACATTGTCCTCTGCGAAGCCATTTTCAAAAAATTGAAGACTGAGCACCTCTGCAACGTCTTCAACCGAATTCCGCTTGTTCTCCGGGTACTTTTATTCGAAGTTGCCCTCTGAGATTTCAAAATTCCTGTCGATTTCAAATAATTACCAAAGTTACTGCAAAAAAGTGTCCATTTTTCATGGAAAACTCTGTCAAAATTTCCCTGGAATCCCTAATTGCCCTTTCTCGCAGTTTTTTCCATACCCTGGTCCATTTTGCTGTTGAAATCAATTTTAAATACATAACATTAGATACAATTCTTGCATTTCTAAAATTATGAACCCTGTTTCTTGTAAAGGAACTTAGAAAACCGTTTAATCTTGCTTCGTTCATTATTAAAAATGACCAAGAAATAGGTAACCCCCAAGAATGGAGGCCCAAAATCTCAAAATAAGTCTTCTGCAAAGATTCCTCAGCCTATGTCCTTCAAAATCGACAAACCAACTCCTGTACTCACGGCTGATTCTACAGAAGTGGTCAGACTAGTCCAGCCTCCAGTCATTTCTCCAGAGAACAACCCTTTAGTTGATCTGGACTATAGAATACTAGACCCTAATGTAGAATTTAACATGCTTGATGTCTATAATTGGTGCTATGGAAAATCAGTGGAAAAGGGTGACAAAGATATTCCAATTTGGGAATCCAATCTGCCTAGATATATTGTCCCTCTCACTCATTCTGTTCCTAACTTTATCAGATTATGCCAAGCCTATTATATGCCAGAACAAAGATGTATTGTAAACAAAGAAAAAGATATCCTGTTTTACATCACTGAAGAGTCGATAAATCCCATGCTACAAATGAATCATGACCCCAATTCTGCTTCCCTAACAATAGAAGATTTAACCCAGCTATATCTTGACTTGGATTTCAATGCTAGATTCAAACATACCAGACTTTTTGTCCAAATCAAGTTGATATTCCTAAGTTAAATCCTCCTTTCAACACCGTTGATTTCCCAGATGAAACTAGACAGATTTTCTCAATGCTCTCCTTCATACTAGGATACCACAGTGATGAATTCACTGATGTGGCTATCCTAGGTTTTCTGTCAACTCTAAGCCTTGGTCAATCACCATCCATTCAGTTCAATTTTGATAAATTTATTGCTGAAAGTATGCATTATCAGTTATCCAAATTACCAGAAGAAGGAGTTTTCAGATACTCCTCTTATCTACTCCACCTCTTCCTATATTATCAAACAGATAAGTTTCCAATTGAATGTAAGAAAGTGGATGCAGAAGGAAAAGTTCTATCAGTAGTATTTTGGTCATCTATTTTAAGGAAATGGAATAGAAAGTATAGTTTTACAGATTTCAATGACTCATTTATAGCCCCTGCTATGTATCTCTTGGAAAAAGAGGAGATCCCTAGGATCAATGATGAGACAAGAAGAATTCTGCGGTTATCAGAGAGCTACAAAACTGGAGATTGGTATTTATATAAAAATCATACAGAAATTAGAGTGTATGGCTCATCCCTGGCCCCATATAAGTTACCCAGATTTGTTACTACAAGAATATTTGCTTTAGAATATCTGAGACAACTATTGAATGTAGATGAAATCCACTTCATAGCTTTCAAGAAAAGACCCAATTTAAGCTGAAAAATCAAATTGGGCCATTCATTGTGAATAACAGAGAAGCTGCCAATGAGATAAATGTCAAACTTAAAGAGTATAAGTTCCCATGTAGTTTTACATGGAAGTATGACCCACAAGGTATTTTGAGTGCAATGAGGGTAAAATCTAAGTTTCCTGTTTACTTGCATGATCCTAAGACCCATATTGAAAGATATGTAAATAAAATTGAATGGGAGCCAAACACCCTATCTGATGATGATTCACAGGCAGTACAGGTAATACAGGTAGACAGTGGCAAAGGCAAACAGATTGAACAGACAGTACAGGTTGGGTCTACAAGCAAAGATATTTATAATGTACATAAAAGAGATAGAGAAGGAGATAGTTTCATAGCTGAGACTATTGAGGACATAAAATTCAGAACTCCTTATAGTAAAAGAAGCAAGTCAACAGAAGAAGAAAAGGATAAGGCTGTAAATATTGATATAAATGATGAAGCAACAAGAATAGTCACTCAAAAATTAAAAGAGCTTCAAAATGTAAAAATTGGAACACAACAAAAAGATACAGTCATGAAGGAAAACTAGGCTACTGTTGATTTGCCTCCTTCTCAGGAAACTGACAATACAGAGTCAGAGATTCAGATCAGATTCAGACAGATTAAAGAGAAGAATGAAGAGCTCAAGAATCAAGCTCATTCTAGATTTCTTAAGGAAAAGCCTGGAAACAAAGACAGGATTCTTTCAACATTTGATTATTCATCCAATAAATTGGTAATGTCATTCTTGAAGCCTACAGTGGCTGAGCCAAAATCAGTGGCAGATTATTCCAAAAAAGATCTTGAACTGGATGCAGATGCCATTCATGAATTAGATCAAATTGAATTTCATAGGAGCAATACTGAAATGCTATATTCCAAAATTGTCGGTAAAACTATGAAATCAATTAGGCTTGAGAAAACAGTGCTCAACCTCCAAAATCAAATGAGGTTGGACAAAGCCTCACTGTATGCTAATAATTTAAGAATAAAAGCACTAGAAGATATAGTGATTGAAGCAAGGGGTGACCCAGCCAACATTGAAGGGGAAAAAGTCTTAATTAAACAGAAAAATGAGGATATAGATGCTCTTAGAAAACAGTTGAAGTTGCCTCAGAGTGAAAAATCTCAAGCAAAAGAAATTCTACAGCAAAAAACAGAGAATGATGATTTAAAGTAGCTTGTACATCAAATGACAGGTCATATAAAAACAATGGAAAGTCAAATAGAAGCTCTAATGAAAGAGAATGAAGAACTAAGAAAATCACAACCAATGGTCATTCCTACAGTGATCCCCACTGTAAACACTGCTATACCATCTACTTTGGCAGAACACTTGGCACCAAACGGAGTACTGCCAACTGCAGTGCCAATTACTTCTTTAATCTCTGCCTCTTCTTCTTCATCCTCACAGAGGTGCACACCACAAGACTAAGATAAAGAGATTCTTAGTTTGAGAGGCACTATTAAAAATTTAGAAAAATCCAAAAATGATGCCTTGACTACTTCTAGAGGACATGAGCAAAGGGCTAATCGACTACAAGAACAAGTAAAGATTCTGCAAGCACAAGTAAATCTTACAGATCAAGTGGCCTTTATAAAAAATCATTTATGGACCAAAATTATTGATGGCATTCATTATCAATGGCCTTCAATTCAGATAATTTATGAACAGAGGGAGTTACTTCAAGTTGCTAGTGCAGAGATTGACAAGACTAGGAGGGAAATTGACAAAAAACCAGCCCAAGCAATCCAACTCATAGCTTTTTTAAACAGTAAAACCAGGGAAGAGTTGGAAGAATTGAAAATTTTTGATAGAACAGAAACCATTCTTCAAATCAAAAAGGTCCTGAACAAAAGAAACATAATGAGTAATCTAGAGGACCGGTGTAAAGACATGAATTTATCCATCTCAAGATTTTTAGCCAAATACAAAACATTGTCAGAAGCAGGATTTCCTGATATTCATGCATTGAATGAAAATTTAATGCCTCAGAAAGATTATGATCTAAAAATAAGAAATCATGCAAAAGAGCAAGCCAGACAACAACTGCCTCAAGGATCACCAGCAGGCAAAATACTTCTTCAGTATTTTGAAAATCTGTTCTTTTTAGATAATGAGATCAGGCATATGTTCACTATCAAGCCTAACTTTGCCAAGTATACAGAGGCAGATGAAAGTTACAGAAAATTGAAGACTATGAAGATCCCCTCTGCAGAAAAGTGGCAAGAATTCACAGATATGTTGTGAATTTAATGGATAAAAAACAGGAAATTCACTTGGAAATTCATTTTTTACTGTTACCTCAAATGGTAAAAATACAGGGTTAAAGTGCACAACAACAATCAGTTCAAATTAGAATAAACAGTTCTATTTTTGCTTGTAAAAAGGTAACAACTTGCAAATTGTTTTGCAGCTGTCCCTCTTTTAAAGTTTTCTTTCCTATTTTTTATTAAAACATTATCTCAATTGCTGAGATATTTTGTAAACATTCTTTTGTATAAATACTTCACAATTCGAATTATTCAGTGTGAATAAAATTTCTCAAGACAACTATAGTTCATGCTCTCTACTTGCCATTTTAATGTTTTCTACTTTTTTCGTGTTCTCTACTTGGCCATTGGCATGTGGGTGATATGGAGTTGTAATCTTGTGCTGAATGTGGTAGTTTTGCAATGTTTCAGCTAATGTATTACCTACAAATTGTGGTCCTCCATCTGTGATTATGTCCCTTGGGAGACCATAGCGCACAAAGATTTGGAAAAGAAACTGTACTACAGAGTCCTCTGTAGCTTTTGAAAGTGCCTCTGCTTCGATCCACTTAGTGACATATTCGGTTGCAACTAGGATGTATGTTTTTTGGTTTGAGGGAGGACTAATAGGGCCAACAAAATCAAGTGCCCAACGTTCAAATGGTTCAATCACTAGTTGAGGGTTCAAATGCATTTCATCAGACTGCCCAGGGCGTCCTGCCCTTTGGCAGCTATCACAGGCCTGCACGAATTTTTTGGCATCCTTAAAGATGGTAGGCTAGTAATAGCCTGTTCGTAAAACCTTATGGGCGGTTCTACGGTTCCCAGTTAGATCCCCTTCTTCAATCTTCTTATCTGTAGCTTAAGGATTCTTAAGTGCCCTTTTGCTCAGATTCCATCCACTCCATCAAATCAAGCCTATACATAGCCTTAGAAGGTCACCTATCTTTCCCTTAGCACATTTGCATCTCTGAGCCTTATTTCTTAGTTCTTCTTGCCTAGAGAGTTGACTCCATTGCCCAATATTCTGGTAGATCCTTCTGGTTTACCTTGAAATCTCTTTATTCCCACCAATATTTTAAAATCAAACCCAAATAAACAATCATAGCTAGCGGCTAGCCTAATATCTGTTACTAAAACAAAGCTAAATCATACAGAGAGATCCCTCTCTAGAGTTCAAGAAGGCTAGATCTTGAATTCCCAAAGCGGTTCTTGGTTACCCCTAGTGTTCTTAACTACAAAAATCCCTATCCCACAACCTGAGAATTACTAGGGTGATAACAGGCCTTGGGGGTATTATGATCCTTGGAGGAAACTCCCACAGCTAGAAGAGTTGACAGAGAAAATTGGATCGAGTAAAAAGGTGTGGCAGGTGGGTTTTACCCTGCACCAATTGTTATGGTGCATATATGATGTGTATTACAGTTTATCTTATAATTTTGTTGAAGTAGAATACAAAAATTTACATAGTGATATGAGAACCACTCTCTAGAGTATACATCGATTTTGTACACATGGCTTTTCAGTTTCTTTTTAAGATATATCATTGGTGATGATCACATGATTATATAATGAACCATTAAGTTGAACTATGAAATTATTCCTCACAACACATACACACACATATTGATGAATTAATAATTTTTCTCATATAATTTTTTTAATCTATTTTGAAAATAAAATAAAATTATATATAATTATTTCTAAGAAGAACAAGAGAGAATTCCTTCCCATATCTTCCTAAAACATATAATAGCAAGAAAATTAATCTATTGAAATTTCATTTCCAAACATATTCATGGAGTAAAATGAAGATTAAAAGGAGATATTCATGGATTTACCTATAACATCACCTCATAATTAAGAATGTAAATGTACAATATTGATGATACATAGGTTAGGAGAAAATTAATCTATTAAAATTTCATTTCCAAACATATTCATGGAGTAAAATGAGGATTAAAAAGAGATATTTATGAATTTACTTATAACATCACCTTATAAAAGTGTAAATGTCCAATATTGATAAAATTTATTTATATATGATAAATAATAAACCTTTATCTCACATGTATCATATAATCTTATAAACAAACAATTGCACCGGGGGTGCAATCCTCAAAACTTTTAAACTGTCTAATGTATATGTACCTATTTAAAGTATTCAGGGCCCACATTACAAATGCCCAAAGTGAAATATTTGCGCATATGTTATATATGAACCAATGGTTTAAATAACTATCGGGCGGTGAAACAAAACTTATAACAAAATATTAATAAGACTATATCATACTTCCAGACTTCAAAAAAAATAAACCCGTTTTCAATCACAGATTCGCGTTCCAAACTAGCCTGCTGATGTCACCCTAATTTGTGACGCGAAAAATTCATAGAATACGCCATATAAAAATTCGGGTCCGTTTTTTGGCTTTTCGTATGGAGGAAACTATGACGCGAAAATCAAATTAATTCCGCCCTATAATGTTTCGGGTCCGAAATTCCACAATGCAGACGGGCCAAAAAATAACGCGATCGAATCCCCTGCTTCCACGTGGATGGCTGATTTGGTCTGTGGTCTGTGGGACCACGTTCTTCTGAATTAAAATCTCCCACGTTTACTATTAAATTTCTCTGTTTCCAAAACAATACAGCGCTCGGTTTTTAAGTGTGCAGGGACTGTGATTTCAAAACCAAAATTGACTATTCATCAGTTTTAGAAAGCGGCTGTTTGACAGAGCCATTCAAACAGATTTAGAAAGCGGCCAGAGGACAGGGTAGTTGAAATTAATATTTCAACATCCCTCATTCACTGAGAATTCCCTCCTTGGTGCCTTCTTCGTCGGACTACGATGTGTTCATCAACAGTCGTGAACCCGATGTTCGTTGCTTCGCCAGGCATCTTGATCACAATAGTCTTGTTTCCAGAGGATTGCGAGTCTTTCTCGACAGCATAGAATTGCAGGCTGGAAAATCCATACCTTCACAAATCAAAGACGCAATTAAAGGAGCCTCTCTCATTATTACTATTTTCTCTCCAAATTATGCGCAATCGCAAAGGTGCCTCCATTAACTACTCCTCGCACTGCTCTGTAAGCCGACCATTTTTGCAAAGGCATATAACTATCATTTATTGCATATAAGTGTTGTTATGCCGACGGAGGCCAGAGCGTTGCTATTGTGACGGATCGCTCTAAACGTCGTAATTACGACACTTAGACATTGCGACGTTTGGAAGCATCCGTCACAATAGCGACGCTTTGGGGCATAGTGTCACAATTGCGACGTCTTCCTTCAAACGTCGCAAGAGCGTCGCTATTGCGACGGATCGCTCTAAACGTCGTAATTACGACACTTAGACATTGTGTCGCAAACATAGCGTCGCTATTGCGACGGCTACCTCCAAACGTCGCAACTGCGACACTTAGACATTGCGACGTTTGGAAGCATCCGTCGCAATAGCGACGCTTTGGGGCATAGTGTCACAATTACGACGTCTTCCTTCAAACGTCGCAATTGCGACACTTTGTCTAAGTGTCGGTATTGCGACACATTTCTCTAGACGTCGGTATAGTGATGGTTTCGGGCGGGATTGAAAAAATTTGGGGAAATTTCCGACATTTGGTCAAAAGCGTCGGAACCAAGTGTCGGAATTTCCGCCAAATGTAGTAGTGTGTGCCTTATTCTTACTACAATTCAAACCTGAATGCACCATTGCAGCCTTGGTATTCCTCCACTCCTCCATCGTGGCCCACGCCTCATTCTTAGCCTTATGCCCCTCCATATCATCATCAACTTGTCAATCACCATTTCAACCATGGGTTTTGTGTAGTTAACCCATAGCCATGGGTTTGTGGATGGCCCACAACCATTATGATTATAATGTGTTAAATGTAAAATATGAGAAGGTTTTTGTGCAGTTAACCTATAACCATGGGTTTTTTTACGACCCATAAACAATTTTGCAATGGAAAGCTTTGAGAAGAGTTCTTTTTGTGTGGTTTACCCATAATCATGGGTTTGTAGATGACCCATAATCATGGATTTAATCGACCTCTTGCTAAAAATTTGTTGATAAGTTTCGATATAGGTGATGAAATCAAATTTTGTCGAATATTCATTAGAGGTATTGAAGAGAAATTTCCATTTATATAAGATACTTTCTCTGTAATTATCCTTGGAGTGAGAAAAACATTCCTAAAACTAAATGTATGCACAATTGTGCTACTTTACATACATGTGTGACCTCATTTGATCATATCTCTCAAACCAAGAAATCAAATTCCGTAAAAAACCCATTTTAGCTAACGAAATATCCTTTAAAATTAGTTATTATGCATCCTATAAAATTCTCTGTAGAGGTAATGGAATATTAATAAAATTGGTTGAATATTGTTGCCATACATTCCATCCATGATTATGCTTCTATAGTGGCCATACCACTATGGGTAATATGAAAAATATATTAAATGAGGTCGATTAATATTCTATATTATGCATACAAACATTTTAATCTATGGCATAGTTGTATAAATATGCAGTAATAATGAATGTGAGAATACCAAGTGCAGAGGACCAAAAAGGATGCCAAGGGTTTGTGGAGCAGCATGGGTTGTTGTAGAGGTCATGGAACCTGCATGTTGCATACCAATGGATGTAGTGAATCCATGTAAGACCAATCCTTCAATGGTGAATGAATATCTAAGGGTAGAAGGCCTTGTAATTCTTATGGACCATCTAGGATACTTACAACATATGTCCCAATAAATGGACTCCAAAGGGGAGGTTGGAGATTGCTGAAAAACTTTGAGACTGAAATACACTTCAAAATCTAGTTCCCATGGAATAGTAACCTGCTTTGATATCATGTTCCTAATTTGGGTGCCTAAGATCAAGGAAGCTTGATTTCCAAGAGGGGAGGAGATGAAACATATTGATATTCCATGAAATAATCACAAGAAAATAAAAAAAAATGTAAGAGCTGAATAGATCACAAAAATATTAGGAGAGCGAGAATTGGAGAAGAATAATTCCATTAAGAAGAAGCATTACATGCAATGAGGCCAATTTTGGGACCTCTCCTTCTCTTCACTCTCTTCCTATTTCCTTCTTATAAGGTGTCTTATTGACAAAGTCAACTTTGATTAGGGTTTAATTTGTCAGTTACATATCTTTCAAGTTCCTTTTTACATAAAAATATGCATTTATGACTTATACATACAAGCTTAGACTATAATCCCCCCTAATATTCGAATCAACAGGCTTACTCAATTTACTAATTTTGGGACCTAGAGAACCTGAGATGCTACTATGGGAAAAATCAAGATGATTTATGTTGATCAGATACTAGATGATGTATGATATTTCACTATTTAAATGTTATAGAATCTTTCAACACTCTTGTAGACCAAATGCTCTTATATGGCATGAGTAGCTCCATTCTCCTTGCAGACTTGAATTTATCTCAATTTTTTTTTTCAAAAATCCACGTGTGACTTTTCACACTCTAAAAACATGTACATACATGGTTCCTAAGAACAATATTTGTGTACACCTTTTTAAAATTTGAAAAAATAAATAAAAAATATTTTTTAGGAAGGGTTTACGGGTTTTACCGAAATCAAACCTACTGGAGCCTATGGCTTAATTGAATTAATTGGTTTGAGGTGGTGTATATACACCCCTTGGGTATGCCTAATTCATTCCTATGGAGATGTATCATTATTATGCCAAAATTTCCCCATATAAGGTTTGTGTTTTTCAAGTGCCTTCTGCACTGCTACTCTCCAGGAAAACTTTGTTTCCTTGCATAGATACACATCCTCCTTATTTAGAATCTTCTTGCATAAATTGGAGATGAAGTATTTGATGGCTTGGGCTGGATGGATCCAAAGGAAGGTATCTCGAGTCCCTTTGATTAGGATCATATTGTAGCTTCACCTATTCATGTTGCTTTAAGTTAATAAAGAGACTCATGTCCTATTTCAAAATTTAAATATTATTCTATGAACATTAATTTATGATGCTTATGGTGATTTAAAACACACACACACATATATACATACATACATACATACACACACACACACACACACACACACACATATATATATATATATATATATATATATAATTGTACTTTAAAATTTGGTGATTTTCTTCTGTCTTTGTGACTCATTTGTAGGTATGCACATCTTGGAAAAAGATAGAGGGTTTGGACCCTAAAATATATACTTCAAACATAGGACCTCTAGGTACGTTTATAATCCCTACTTTTCTAAATTCAAGTGCTTGGCATGATTGTATGAGTTCTCTTTGTTATGATTTTATTCTACTCTATTGGAGATCTCAACCTTATCCCTTGGGAATTTTTCCCTTCAACAGAATTGGCAACTCCACTGGGGAAATACTTATAAAGTATTTCCTAAAGGGTTGTCCAGATTGATCTAGGTGTTGGGTATGTTGTTTTTTTGTTTTCTCAGTTTCCTAGCATATTGGATGACTAGATTCTTTAGCCTGATCTTTCCAATATAGGATTTATTTTCCTTTGTTTACTATATATACACAATTTTTATTCAGAACAGTTTCGTATATATGCAGTTGTAGTGTTTGCAACACGTGTATATGTAGGTTGTACGAGTAAATGGTGAATACATACACAGTCTTTATTTTTAAAAATCATCTATGTTTTTGAAAAGTGATTTTTTTTACTTAGATGAGTCTTTTAAAAGCTTGAAAAAACTTGTTTTTAATATGGCATTGCTGCTATAGGGTGAGAAACTTCGTGTCAATAGTTTTCTTGATATATTTTGTTTGGGTGAAAAAGCCTTGTGCCAACCTAGGTTTTTTAATTTGTGAAGTCTGTGAAGTATAGAGTTGGGTTTTAGATCTTCTTTGTGAAGTATATAACTGTCTTTGTTCTTCAGGAACAACTTTATTTTTGTCGGAAATTTTTTATACCCATATTGCTTCTTGGTTTTCCCTAAGAGTTCATATTTTTTGTTTTTATTTTGGTTCTTGAAAGGATTGGAGTTTCTTTTTGAAGATTTGAAATCTCATTTGGTTGAGGTATTCTTGATCTTTGGAATCTCTTACATCTTTCTTTGCCAAGTTTTTGAGTGTTTTATGCTCTTGTTTGCATTAGTCTTAAAACTCCTTGTTTTCTGAATCTCAGACTTGGTGAACTTGAGAATTATTCATTTGGTTGTTTTTGAGATCCTTTGCTTGCTTCTTTTCGTGAAGATATGGATTTCATTTAACAAAGAAAAATAAAAATTTGTTGTGTTTATTTTTTTCTTTTGTTTTAATTTCATTAGTTTGAAGTCTTTTGGTTTTAACAAAGCGGGAGTTTGTATGGTGAATTCAAGAACTCATTTGTTTTTGGAATATGATTGGCATTGAGATCTTTATATTCTTTGTTTGTTTTATTTGTCATTTTTTCTCTTGTCATGATTCCTTACCTTAATATTTGTAGTTGAATGTTGCATTTCATATCAACATGCATTAGGATTTGGTGCATAAGAACAAGCATTTAGTTTTTTTTATTGATCTTGAATGTGTGAGTGCTTATCAAAAGAAAAATAATAAGTTTTTCTTTAAGTAGATTATCGTAGAACCTTTTAGAAATTGCTTTCATCGAAGAAAAAAGAGTTTCATTTGCATGTAACCTAGGTTTTGTTATTGGTTTCTCTTGTGTCAGAACATCTTAAGTTGAAATCCCATATCCCTTACCTAAATAACACATGTTAAAATGAATTCTTAATTAAAATGAACTATACTTTTTCTTTTGTCATAGAAACAACAATTAGTCTAGGGCATATTTAGGGCCTTGGAATAGGTGTGTAAAGAGTAAAATATATAAGGACACTCAAACTAAAGTATAGAATTTTATTAAAGAGTGGAATTTTAGTATCTTATAGGTTGTAGGGGAAAACTCCTCTAACACAGGAGTCAAGCACGAGGATGTGCAAATATAAGGAAAAAGAGATACCCCCTCTCCTACTTGTCTAACCACACGCCAACAATTGTTCCCTCTCAATTTCTAATTACGAAGTGGTAACCTTAGTTTCCTTTCCTAGGGACCACATAGGTGAATGTGAGGAGGAATTCTCATGGTACCTAAGACAACTTTTGTATCACTTTGATAGTACTTCTAGAGAGTTCCCCGCAAAGTGAGGGTACTTGCACTAGAAAAGGATATTGTCTATAGGTCAGTGTAATTGTTTCTCATACATTAGTTGGTAAGACTTGGGCCCTCATCATCCCAAATTTCATTTGGAAGTCCCCTTTATCCACTTTCTCATCTTTTGGTGTCTAATCCCAATAATTCAGAGCATAATATTGAGATTTGTTTACTTGTATGTATCTTTAGAAATTTTATAGTGGGTTGCACTTTCCTCTTTGTATTTAGTTGGCTTTAGGTGGATTTTTTCTTGTCACTTTTGGATCTTTTATTTTGAGTGACTGACCAACCACTCCATTGGCCTTGAAAGGATTTTGGTCTTTCTTTTGGAAGTGTGGATTTTCCTCCTTAAGGGTGAGGTTTGATTGTGTTGTCTCTCTTCCTTGAAATCCATTTGAACAATCCCACAAAAGAAGGATATGTGCAAAATTCGGGAATGGGAAATTTTGCTAAGGATACCAACCAAGGGACCCCTTTAAATAGGATCCTTGGGATTTTTCTTTCTTTGGAAAATTTGGTGCCCCCTTGATCACCATATTGAATATTCTTGGGTTGAATTTTGGACTTTTAGTTTGGCTATGGCCCACTCTGAATATTTCAAATGTTCTTGAAGCTTCTAAGATGATCAATTTATTTCAAGGACATAAAATGGGTGTTAATTGTTAATATTATTTTCTAAGGAAATTTTTGCTTCCTTTTTCTCCTCCATATTGTAACATGAAATATAAAAATATGAAAAAGAGGAGGAATAAGAAGATCAATAATTTTCTCCATGTATCATTTACAACCTTCACAATTCATGTTTGAGATGAGTCTTTAGTCGCTGCAAGTCATGTTGGGGGCATAATTCTAGTCATTGTTATTCATACTGGAAATTAGCCATCAACCTGTGTAAGTCATGTTTGAGGGTGACTCACCAACATTTTTTATTCATGCTGGGGCAAAACTTCTATCCCTCTTGGGAAAGGGCCACTAACATTTGTATTTCATGTGGGAAACTAGTCACCAGCCACTTCTAGTCATGTTGGGGGCATTGATGTTGATAAGAGACCTAAGCGTAGAATATATAAACCTTGAGATTTTAATGGTTCAAAGGTTGTGGCCTAAGTCTGAAGGTTCTTCTACTCTTGAACGTCTTATAGTTTCTCAGTGATCTATTCATCCATTGGTTGATGAAATGGTTTATCCAATGCAATATTTGGTTGATCCCACTATTCTTTTGGGTGGTGAAGTGTCTATTAGTAAAGTATTTTTGAATTCTAGTTCAAAGTATTTTGGACTAGGGGGCATGTCGGTCTCTTCGAGTGTAGTGCCTCCAAGTTATGGGAGTATTTCCTTTGATTGGGATAATTTTGTCGAGTCTCGTCTTACTTCTTCTGTACATTTTCAAATAAGGGTTATAATTAATTCCACAAATTTCTATTGATGTATAGTGGATTAAGGATCCTATACAAGTATTATATCCTCCTTAGCTTGGAAAAATTTGGGTTCTCCAAAGTTTCTATCAGTTTATAGTCAATTGCTAGCCTATGATAGAAGACCTGGTGAATATTTGGGTGTTCTTCCTCAATTTTCTATCACATTAGATAGGAAGGTTATATTTTTTTATATGGTGGTGGTTGATGGCCCTTTAAACTTTAATATGCTCCTGGGGTGTCATTATGTATATGTTATGAATGTTGTGGTGTCTACATTATTTCGAGTGATGTATTTTCCTCACAACAAAAGCATTTTCACTATTGAGCAACTTGCATTTGAAAATCACCATCCTAATTTGAACTTAGTTCATAATACCCCTTGGTATGTTCCAAGTATTCAAGTTGACTCCACCCCTCCACGAGTGAAGCATGTGGAATTATATCCTCAATGTTCAATTTCTTCTGAGAAGATTTCTTTAAAATCCTATTTTCCTTCTTGGGAATTTGTCCCAACAGTTGATCAAGTGGTTTCTCTTATAGGGGTATGGGAATACTTGCTTCTCCCCATTGACCACTCTATTTCCCACGATTTATTGGATGTTTAGTTGCCTCCATCGGAGGATCTACTTGAAGACATGACCTTGAGCTATCAAAGGATTCCATAGGTTGAGTCCAAAAATGGGTTTGTCTTGAAGAACTATTATGCATAAGTTACAAGGTTGTGTGGTTCAGTGTACCATATTGTACATATAAGGTGTTGGCGCTGGAATCAACACTTGGAATGCAACAAGCGCTTAACCATACACATCCTAAACTCTAAGGCAATTTAATGATTTTTTTATGAGATTGGTAGGTGGTATAAACTCGGATTCACTGAAAAGAGATTTCAGTCAAATCCACAGTTCTACTAATGAGGGTATTGGAACCTGATATGGTGGCAAGGAGTGAGTTTGTAGCCTATGAGGAGAAGAAATAGTAAGGTGGGAGAGGAAACAATAGGTTTTCAAAGCAGAAATCTACTGCATTTGGTAGAAATTAACAAAATTTACAGTTTAACAATATTTCATCAAGAGAAAGCTATTCCTAGTCTTACAAGATTCTTACTGAAATATCATGAAGGATAAATATCATGAGTGATGCTCTCCCACTGTTATAACATACATTTTACCAGGAATTCTCACTATGTGAGAGTAACAAAAAATGATAAAACACATAACATTTTTAAGAGACTGATAAGAACACATAATATCATGATGGTTTATAAAATTAAACTGAAAGAAATAAGATATCGAAACCCAAGTAAAGTTGACAATACAAAAAAAATATTCGTAATAAGTCTTGAGTAGTATCATTCCATTTCGTTCACAAAAAATATTACAGATCATATGAGTCAATATTCTAAAACTATGAACCTTTAATTCATATCAGTTTGACATATATACACAAAATATGATACTTCCATCTCCACAAATAAAGGTAAATCTGTTTCAAAAGTTATTACGATCTCGTGCAAGATATGAGGCTTATCTCTAAACTTAAATAAAAAGTGCTATATTAAAAATAGGATAAAAATAATGAAGGTTGTCAATCCGAAATGGTTGTATGAGGTGGTAGCCTATTCGAAGACCACTCTTATGTTCTGGTGCAACCAATCTTCAGCAAAATGTGTAAAAATAGTGAGAGTGACATGTGGTTGTCTCCTTCAAATGTCCAAAACATAACCCTGGTATTTCGGAGAAGACTTGATACATGACACCTGGCAGCATCCATTGCAATTGAAAAACTCCTCCAGTTCATCTGTTTGATGTCACCATCATGAAAAAAAACCAAAAATTATCCCCTTTCCATCATATGCTGGTATTCAAAATAATTTCTACCTTCAGAGAAAAGGTAGCTATATCCAGAAAACATGGAACATTAACCCAAAAAGTTTCTCCAAGGAAGCCTTGATCCTTCATTCATTAGAGATCCAGAATAGAGGCAAAAATCCTGATGGCCTCTACTTTAGTCATCCTCTTATCTGACCTCTTTCTCTGAGCTTGACTTTTTGAATGAGTCTTTTTCTTCCTTTCAATTTTGTCTTATGGACTCTCCTTAATGTTGATAATTTCATCTCTTAATTTAGGATTGGAAATCAACTCGCTGTTTAGCCTGAGTTTATTTTTGGGCCTAGTATGGGGTCTCTTTACATAGGGGTTAGGGATGAATATGGACCTCTTACCTCCATGGATGGGTCTACTAGACTCTCCCTCCTCATCTTCTGATTCTGTGTACTCAGGGTCACTGTTGTCTTCATAGGAGGAATAGGAGTGTATCATGTTAGGGTCCCGTGATTTGGCTGATTGGTAAGCCAAGTGACAGGGTAACATCAAACCAATATTTGGAGCCCAAGGACCTAGCCTTCCTGGACTCAGAGAGGGCTCTCTCTATTTGTGTAAGGGATATCTGTGTGTTTGCTTCTTGTGTTTCTGATTTTAGGCTAGTTATGAAGTAGGTTTTTGGTTTTGCTTTAGGTTTGTGAGGGATGAACTGATCAAAGACTAAGATAGATAAAAATATTGTCAGATCAACTGGGCTATGGGGTCGAAGAGGTCAAGAAAGCTTCAGATGGTGATACAAGGTATGTTGAAGGGCCGATTTGATCAAGGTAAAATGGATCTTTGGGTAAAATGGAGTGGGATGGACACTAAATTTGTGAAAAACAAAGGATTTCAAACATAAATAGTTCAATAGCTGACATAAACATGGTAGGGCTAACCATTAATCATGAGAAATGTAACTATAAACTGATAAATGCATAGAAATAAACATTCAAGCAATACATAGAGATATATGACTCTCTAACTTTAGGAAATTGCTATCAGACTTTGGGGAAATATAATTAAGATAAAAAAATAACTCAAAGCACTATGAGGAAATTCCTAAGCATAGTATTTCAAGCTATCGGGCACTCTGAAGTAAGATTGCATAGTTTTAGGCAAAGGGAAAGATCAGTACAAGACCTCCTTGGTTCAAAAAATGACAATCAAACAATCAAAGAAAGGTTTTAGAGGTGGAGCTATGACTAGCCATGAGTAAGCAGGGCATACCTTGAATCATACTTAGCATGCATAAAACCATAAATGAAACAAGCAAAAAATTTCTTTAGTTATCAAAGAGAAATCAAGGATTCTTTGATATGACTAAGAAGGAAGAAAACATAGAAGCTATAAAGAAACAGGAAATATGAGGTGCCTCCAAGGGCATGTCTCAAATCTATTCTCTACTGTCTTATAGCAAGCAAGAACATGGAATATGAATGAAAACAAAGGAAACATAACAGAGAGAGACACTATACCATTTTACCAAGTCAAGGAATCCAACAACAGTCCTCTTTCATCATCCAAAAACATTCAAGAAACTATCCAATGCATGAGACAAGTGTTTCTTCCAAGCTTGTATAACCATATATTGCTCTATATCATCAAGTTCAGCCTTATTTACAATGAAGTCTCTTGGAATATATAGGCCAAGATGAGGGAAAACCTCCTAGTGCAACTTGCAATCTCATTGGCCCATCAAAAATATCTGATTTTGTCCTTGAGGCTTTGCAAAGCCCAAGGCACAAAATATCTAATAAAATATCTCAAAAATGATAAAAAAGGAAAATGTATTGACTTTTCCTAACTAACCATGGCCAAAAATATCTAAACGCACATTAGGAAAAGCCACTTCAGAAAAGTGTATTTTTCACAAAAATACTTAAGAAATATATCAGCAGAAAATCCTCTGTCTTGCCTGAAACTTTTGGAGGCCTTCTCAATGTCGAAATGAGGCCCGTGATAGCTCGTTGGAAATCTATGAATGTATATTTTCATAAAATTCTTATTTTTCTCCAAAATTATCAATGGAAGTATATCAAAAACTGACCTGTGTGTAAAAACCCAAAAAAATAGACTTTGCTGATAAACGGGGTAGAGTGTGGAAAACGTGAGTGTTTTTTGCCATTTTGGGGGGCCAAATCATCTTCAATTGATCTGAAAATCACTGAGTAGGTGCCTCTAAAATTTTGGCATCCAATGATACCATTTTCATCCTTTGAGGATGTCCCAAACAGAAATGGAGATGCCCATGATTTTTAGCCAAAAGCCTAAGAATGACAAAAAACCAAAACTTGTTGAATTTCGTCCAATTTTGGCGAGCATGACCCTCAAGGGTTTTCAGAAACATGCTGAGAAGCTAAGGCCAAAATTTGGAGACTTGAGGTGTTTTTATTCATTTTTGGTGTCGGGCGCCTCTTTTGAGCTTCCTTGAGCTTTTCCTGTGTGGCCTTCAATTTCCGTCGGGCGAACTGATTAAGCTTTTTATAGTGCTCAGTCATCCTCCTTTGAAGGTCCAAATCTCTATTGGCCTTTTCCAACTTCTTCTCCAAGTGATCATTCACCCTCTCAAGCCATGCTTCTCGATTATTTTCTATCTCTTGGGTGAACAAAGTAGTGAGAGGAAGAGATTGGAAAAGGGCAACTTCTTCCTCATTTTGTTTCTCTAAGGCTCTTCTGAGTCCCATGGTCCTTGGCCTCTTTCTTCTTAGCTGATCTTCATCTTCACTATCATTGAACTTGCCCATGAGTTCTTCCAACATAATTTGCGCCTTGGAGGCCTCTTTTTGATATTTGATGGCCCGTGTTTCATATACCGCCATGTGGACACTCATCTATTTATTTTGTGTTTGAAAAAAGTGAATGAAGTTTCTAGACCTCTCTAGATCTGCCCTCAAAGCATCAATTTGTTCTTCTCTATTGATTAAGGGAGACTCTAGGATTCGGGCCTCATTGTCGCTATCATCACTTTGGATCTGAATTATGTCAAATTCCATCTCCTTCTCATGGCTTCTTTCTTCTTTCTCCTTTCCCTTGCTTTGGGTGGCCTTCTTGGTCTTCCTCCTCTTGGGTAATTTGACAATGGGTTGCTTGGACAATTTCCCCTTGCTTCGAAGGGCCCTAGTAACATTTGGAGTTATAGTTTGAGGCACTCTTTTCCTTGATGTCTGGGGCTTTGCCACTTTTGGAGAAGAAAGCATGGCCCCTTGCCTAGGAGAGGCAACTAGCACATGCTCTATTTGTTCTTTGCCCTTGCTACTTCCCTCATCATCCTTGCCATTGTTTTGAGTTTCTTCATGAATTCTTTGACTATCATCTTGCATGTCTTTTTGAGGGCTGCCCTCTTTACTCTTGTCCTTACTTTATTTAGGACTTTGAGGCTTTGTCTCCTCAATGTTTTTGGATTCATCTTCATTATTTTTGCTGCTGTGAGGGCTACCAATATCCTCATCATTTCCCTCCTCACTGTTTTGCTATTTTTCATGGCGCTTTTCTTCATCACTGTGCTGCATATCATCACTATGTTTTTCTTAACTTTGCTTCCTTTCCTCACTGTGTTGCTCTTCCTCATCATGATGTTCTTCCTCATCATGCTACTCTTCCTCATCATGATGTTCTTCCTCATCATGCTGCTCTTCCTCATCATGCTGCTCTTCTTCACTAATCATGGGAAATTTTATCTTCTTGGGAATGGGCTTACTTGAAGAAGGCGAAAGATGCTGAGTGGAAGGTGAAGGAGATGCATTGGATGAAGGAACAGTGGAAAAATCTGGATGTGCAATGAAAGTGTCCCAATAGATTCCCTTTTTCTCAAGTTGATGAAGAATGGAAATCTTGATGAGGGAATGATGGAAAAGGCAAGGTAACTGTTGAGAGGGAGATCTCTTTTGAACGGTGGAGGCCATATTTTCAATACTTCTATGGAGGAAGAAGGGGAGGTTTAATAATTGGGATCTTGTGAAATGCATGAGCAACCAGACATGGTAAGCATAGACCCGGGAAAACCTTCCCTCGCATGTGAAATATTTCATGATTATCTTCATGAGGGGAGCATAACTTGTCAACAGATATGAGAAAGGAAAGATGGATGGACATGTATCCTATGCTCCGACTTCAAAAAGGGTTTGTACTGTTATGAGTCTAGGTAGCTCTGTTTAAACCACTTTTCCCCGACATAAGGGATTTTGGTAGCTCTGGAAATGGATCTAGGAGAAACTTAAAATCCAATATTGCGAGCTGAAAGTGTTTCCCTTGCAATCTCAAAGCACAAATATGTGTCAAGGGGAGATATCTTTTCACCTCCTGAACCCTTTGACAAAACTCTAGACATCCAACTTCATGAAAGTTAAATAGGACTGATGGATGAGCATTTACCTCTTCAATTGAAACAGGTTCAAACCTCTTGTAAGGGCCACTTCCGCTGTCTTTCCAGGGAGGATTTTTTTTTTTGGATACTCTTTGCTAGTTGACTAAGACAAACTATCTCAAATGGTTTTTGAAATGGTTTCCCAACACCAAACTTTGTCCTCCTTATAAGTCACTGTGCCTCTTTGATGCTAATCAACAAGTGCTTGTCAAATGAAAAACAAAAATTCAATTTATCACTGTGCTTGGGAAAAGGTCTTGAAAATATGTGTTTGCGGTTTCTTGGTGAAGAAAGAACTCTTGTGTTTTGACAAAAACACCTTTCCCTCCAAACACTGTTCTTTTTTTGTTCACTGCTCTTTACAAAGCAAACAAGACACCTTCCAACAAACTTAAAAACCTTTCAACACACTCTGTTATTGGAACTCTGGTGGCTGCACAAAGTTTGTTATTTCATAATACAGAGAGGACCTTTAAAATGACCAAGCCTTCACCTTATAATCACTGTCTAGGTGATCACCTAAAAATGTTTTGTGATCTCTGCACCTTTGTTTATCTGTCTAGCAACTGTGGGCTAGTTTTAGCTTTTTAATAACACAATCAAAGAGCCTTCAAATTGACATAATAAACATCCCTTTTCACTGTTCTATCATTTGCTAGTCATGACTAAGGATATTCTTTTCAATTTTGATAAACCACCTATCTCCTTTGATCACTGTGTTTGAGCAAAAAGACTTATACAGGGTGTGTTGGTGGTTTTTGTTTGAAGAGGGATCCCCCTTTGTCTTGGCACAGACCCCTTTCCCTTAAAACCCTACTCCTTTGCTATCTTGTCTTTGAAAGGAAATTAGGGCTTTTTAAGACCGATTGAAAAACTTTCCTCACTGTAATGATCTTTGACACCCACAGTAATAAAAAACTTTGATTTTGACTAAAAACCCCACCCTCTTTATCACTGTTTCTCTCTTGAAAACATAGCAAGAATACACCACCTTTAAACTTCAAAAACTACCAAGAAGCAAAGAAAATACCTTGAACAACGCTTATGGGTCTTTTGATCTTCGGAGCATCCCTTTAAGAGTGTTTTTTTTGGAAGCAAAGGAGGAGCGACGCGTTCAAATCGGAGGGCACCGAGCAATGAAGGTTGTTGCGTCGGCTTTCGGGCAGCAGTGAACGAGTGCTACAGGTGCACCGCATTTTAGTGTAGCTCCTTTGTATTTGCGCTCACAGGCGCGCCACACAAAACTACAGGTGTGTTGTGCAGGCCTAAGCACTGAAAAACTTGAAAATGCTCAGAAACTCTTGTTTTCTCCAGTGAAACAGCTAAGGGAGCATTTGTTTTGTGTTTTGAAATTGCAAATGGGACTTTGCAATGGTCTCCTCCACCTTTTATTTAAAAGAAAATTTCAAATGTCCTCATATCATGCTTAGGAGGGTTTATATGTTTTGAAAAGGCCTTTTTGTTTTGTCAAAACATGAATCACGGTTTTTGTAATTTTATCACATTTAAAACATTACAAAGACCCATCTTCGATACAGTTATATAAAAAAAATGTCGTGGTCAGCCTCTTTTTGAAGACACCATATTCATGGCTTTCGTTGAAGTAAAAAGGCCTATTTAAGAAACAAAACCCCTTTCACTGCCTTTTCACTTAGGAAATAACTCTGTCACTGTTTTTCCTTTAAAGGGAAATGCTTAGGAGCCATATCAAGGAATGTTGATGCATCTTTTGCCATATCTCTTGGAAGGAAATGATTTACAATTCTAGAACATCATTTTGGCAATTCAACTCTCTTGATGTTTGATGATGATTTAAGTCCCTTGTGAAGTTGATAAAAAACTGTTAGGCGCCCTTGGACATTTTCCTTTGACTGTGGATGAAGCTTTGTTTGAACTCACCAAAGGCTTGATTCATATCTATTGATCAAGGATAAAGGCCTTTAGAAACTTTTAATGCAATTACATACAACAACAGGGTTTGTTCATATGTACATAAAGAGGTCTTTGTCTGTGACAATGATAAGCCTTGTTTCTTTGAGTGTTGTCTCTGAATTTAAAACATTTGTCATACCCTTTCCTCACATTGATGAGCTTGTTCCAAGTTTTTTTCACTTTAGCTTCAGATTGCCTTTGAAGGATATCTTTGATAGAAGAAAAACAAAGCTTCTTTGAATACCATAATATCACTGCTTGGCCTATGTTTAACACCAGCCCTCAACTCATAAACCTTGAATTATTTTCTACTCATTTCAACTCTGTCTTTCAAATAGTGAACCCATGTAAGCACTCCTTGAAACACCACTGCTGTGTCAGTGGTTTCATCCATTGGAGAAAAAGGTGTAAACAAGTTTTTTAGGCCATTTGCAGCATTGTTAGCCTTGTGCTCTTTGAATGAGGCTACACCTCTGTTCCTGACCCTCTGCTTGTTAATTGAAGGAGGCCAGCATAATATTCCCATCCATCTGCTCATGTTTGGAGGAGGTTTACATAAAATATCTGAACCATCTGCTCATGTTTGGAGGAGGTTAACATAGTCATGCTATTTCATCTCTTTTCAAACTGTGTCATCTTTCCTTGTAATGCATATCTCTGCTTGGTATATCACAATAAGTAATAAAAAGTGAAAAATTGACAATATGCCATGAGGGGCATGATCTGAGATGTGTATCCTGTTGATAGAATACCCTTATGCATCTTTAGAAACCAAGAGCAACCTCACTTGTATCTGTTAGAGTATTACCTGCTAGTCATTAGTCACTAACCTTTTTGACTGTGTTTGCAGAAGTACATTGGAATTCTTCTTTGACTAGTGTTTTTATCCGAGGCTCAAGGAAGCATAAGAAGCAGTTGTTTTCTTATGTACTATGATGATTTTCTTTGGAGAACTTACGCAGCATTCCCTCTAAAGGAGATACTTAAAACACCGTAGATCATCATTATATCAGTCCTTTGAATTTATGTGACTTTGAAAGATATCCTCTGCTCTTTGGGCAACTTTTGACTTTTGAAATATGTGCTCCTGCTCTCTTTTCATTTCAACTTAATGATGGAAAATTTCTTCAACATGTGAGACTTATTTGGACTTGTCTCTTTGCTTTTGTTCGGATACTGTTTATCATTCACTTTGCACCCTGCAGAGATGCAAAAAATATGACTTTGAACCTTGGGAGCTCCTTTGGTGTCTTATGGAGGTTTTTCCCAATCTTAAGCATATTCTTTTAGACTGTGAACATGCTCATCTCTTTCTGTATTAGATCTTTGTAGAATTTCTTCTGGACTGAGACAACAAGACCTCTTAGTGGCGCGACCTAGGGGTATATCAAGGTTTGATTTTTCAGATTAAGCGCTAATTCAGGGCTAGCTGGTATTGAACAAAGGATTCTGGCTCAGGCTATTTTTGTCGAGGAAGGGATTCTCTAAAGCGCCACTACCTAACTTAGGGGAAACTTTTATTGATTCTGATTGTGTTTGACAAGAAGATCAAGGATAGGAAGGGAGACACTTTGTCAAATATTAGACAGTGAGTTTCATGAGAACCTAGGGGAAAATGATAGTAGAAAAGCAAGACCAAGAAAACTATAGACAGGGATATTTAGCTGAAACAAGGCATGACTTTGAAAATTGAAGATTGCTCTGATCATAGGCTGACAGGAAGGGCTAGGAAAGAAAAAATTTGTTTGGGGTTTTTCTAGATGAAAAATTGACATATGGAGATTAGCTTCTAGAAAACTCAGCTAGGAATCTAGTCATCAACAACAGGTGAAAAATAATGATGACTAACCTTGGCTCCATTTGGGGAGGGCAGCTCCTTTTTAGGAGGTGTCTAGAATTGCATATCTTTGGCTTATGAAGACTAGTGCCTTATCCATTGGCACAAATTTCATTATTTTTTGATGCCATTTCTGAAAATTGACAGCATGATTAGCCTCAAAAACATCTCTACCTACCCAGCTATATTTCTTAATATTTTTCTTCGTTAGGTGCATTTTGACTAGCAACCTTTTGACATGATATTTTTCAGAAAAGAAACTATCTATTTCGACACTTATATCTTTCGGGAATTCAGATTAAACTGATGAACTCTTTTGTTTCTCTACCTATGCTAGATCGACTGTCAAGATTAAGCTGTTTGATAGCATTTCATTCTCTAATCTAAAACATGAAATTGAAAAATGACCAAATCAGGATTAGACAGTCTGATTTGTCATGTACTTGTGGCATGAAAGACAAGCTGCACAAAAGCATTATTTTGCATGAAAAAGAAATTTAGAAAAATCAGGGCTAGGATACAAAGTTTGTTTTTCATCCCTGTTTTCCTCTTTGGTTCTGTTTTGAGCATGTGGAACCAGTATCTTTTCCTAATCTATTTCTTTGACAAGTCAAGATTACACAATTTGACTATCTCCTCTCTCACTAACTTATCAACAAATAAATTTAAAACATGTTCAGTTATGATTAGGCTAGATAACTGAACAAGACATCTTTTGAGCACTAGTAGCGGTATTTAGACTTGCGCGTTTTCAGCATGACTATTTTTTGGGTATAGGGTTGTACCATTTCTTTATAAACTGCCCTCTTTTTCTACTTTTACTGTTTTTGTATTTCCTGCTTTTTCACTTTTTCTTCAAAACAATCTAGAACTGAAAAAATGCTCACAAGGCTGAGCTTATTTTTCACAGTTATCTATCTATCCTATTCTAAACTATACACAACATAAATTCATTTGGTGAAATATTCTTTCCAATATAGCCAGTCAAGTAGATGATTGCATGGTTGATCTTGGTTCAGCTCTTTGATGATGTTGAAGAAATGAAAAGGCCACTTCCACCTCACTTGTTTTCGGACAGTAGTGCTCCAAATTTTCTTTAAGCTCTGCCACAAACTGTTCTTGGCATGTTTTACTCCCTCTTTAAAGGCCTTTAAGGAAACAACAAAGGGATCTTCGAATAATAGCTGGCCTAGAGGATTTGAGATATAGCCCTCATTTAGGATTACTCCCTCCTTTACTTGACTAACCTTGGGATTCTTTTGAGAAAGAATCCCTTCTCCCTCTTTAGGATTATCTGATTTGGCAACTTCAGAAAGTGATGTTATGCTACCTTCAAGCAATCTTGGTATACCCTGATCTAGTGAGATGATCCCTGTTTGTGAGCCATTATCTTGATGAGTAGGACTATTCTTTGGCACCAAGTCTTCTTGAGAAGAAATTTTAGTATTAGCATCAATCTGTTATGTACTTTTAGTATGAGAAAATGCATTAGTAGATAAATCAGCAGTAGAACACATATACACATTTTCTTTACAAAAAAGTTTGGATGTTGGCTGTATGCTTAGGATTTCATTGGTTTCTTATTTTGTTGAAAGGGTTGGTGTCTTCTTTTCTTCTGGGCGGAACTATGATGTCTCTCTTCCTTTCATGAATGCTCACAAGGATGAATGTCTTTTTGAGGAAGTATTTCAACCTCAACAACAATTTGTTCTATTGTTTATTTATGAGCAATTTCTTTAGTAGGTAAGGCAGTAGTGGATAACATCTGATCTATTTTCTCTTCAGTTAAAGGAGGAGGTATTTTCTACTTTCTTTGGATTGGGCAACAATTTCTTTCCATTTTTTGTGGAAGTTGATCTTGTGGCTGAATGTCCTCTTGTATTTTACAAGGAAGGGCAGATGGATTGTTATTTGTTTCAACCTTTTCAAAGAGCTCTTGTGGATCCCCTCTTATTTTTTGATGGATTTCATCTGGGATCAACTCTTCTTGGTCATCTTGATGGTTAGTTTGGGTAAGAAAATTATGGATCTCCTCTAAATAATCCTCAGGATGCCAATTTCCTAAGTTTTCATCAATGCTTACAAGGTGTTGTATGAGGTTTTCAGATTGATCACAACAATTTTCAGCCAATGATAGAGATGGACAATGCCCTATATAGTGTTTACAAAATACTTTGTGGAAATATTTCAAAGAAAACAAGATGCCAGGTTCTAGGCCTTCATACCATTCTCTTGCCTTTCCTTCTAATGTACCCATGAACATTTTCATGAGGCAGTCCTCATGCCATTCAACCTTTAACCTCCATACATGTATATGAAAATTGATGAGATGTAACAATGGGTCATCAACCTTTTCATCTCGAAAGATAGGTAGGTTTTCTATCCAATTTACGTCTTTAGGCATTTTGTGTGGGAATCCAGGGATATTTTCTCTGCTCATCGGAGCATATCTCCTTTGTGTCCTTAGATCCATCTTTGTTAATCAGATAAAGTCACTGTGTCTTTTCAATCAGTCTAAAGTTCTCTATCAGTGGAGTCTTTTTGTCTAATTAAGGTTGTGGAGTCGCTAGGTGGAGGATTTGAACTGTGCTGTCTACCATCAGCATGATTGGGATTGATTAATGCATTCCTAGGAGATTTTATAAGGAATAGTGGAGTAATAGGCCTACCAGAGGCTAGTGGAGTCGCCAGGTGGATATTTTTAGTTGTTTTTAGAGATATGTGTATGGTCCACCACCAATATTGATAAAAAGCCAATATAGGGATGTTTTTTGGGTTTTTATGAGTTCTTTATGTATCCCTAAGGTTTGTAAGAGTATCCTATAGCTGGGTCATCATTTTGCTAGGATGGTGAGACAACTAGATTCTACTCTTGGATAATACTTCTAGTTTGAGGGATTCTGAATTTATAAGGTATACTTAGTTTGTCACTAATTTAGAAGGTCCCACCGTGATCGCCATTATGTTAGTGTGGCGATGAGGTGGTTCAATGGTATAGTGCGTTTTAGTTCAAAAAGGGGCTTTCTGTGAGTCTTGAAAGGTATTCAGATTAAAATGAACTCAGAAAAGTCCCACTGTGATCGCCATTATGTTAGGTTCCCGTGATTTGGCTGATTGGAAAGCCAAGTGACAGGGTAACATCAAACCAATCTTTGGATCCCAAGGACCTAGCCTTCCTGGAATCAGAGAGGGCTCTCTCTATTTGTGTAAGGGATATCTGTGTGTTTTTTTCTTATGTTTCTGATTTTAGGCTAGTTATGAAGTAGGTTTTTGGTTTTGTTTTTAGGTTTGTGAGGGATGAACTAATCAAAGACTAAGATAGATAAAAATATTGTCAAATCAACTGGGCTATGGGGTCAAAGAGGTCAAGAAAGCTTCAGATGGTGATACAAGGTATGTTGAAGGGCCGATTTGATCAAGGTAAAATGGATCTTTGGGTAAAATGGAGTGGGATGGACACTAAATTTGTGAAAAACAAAGGATTTAAAACATAAATAGTTCAATAGCTGACATAAACATGGTAGGGCTAACCATTAATCATGAGAAATGTAACTATAAACTGATAAATGCATAGAAATAAACATTCAAGCAATACATAGAGATATATGACTCTCTAACTTTAGGAAATTGCTATCAGACTTTGGGGAAAGACAATTAAGACAAATAAATAACTCAAAGCACTATGAGGAAACGCCTAAGCATAGTATTTCAAGCTATCGGGCACTCTAAAGTAAGATTGCATAGTTTTAGGCAAAGGGAAAGATCAGTACAAGACCTCCTTGGTTCAACAAATGAAAATCAAACAATCAAAGAAAGGTTTTAGAGGTGGAGCTATGAATAGCCATGAGTAAGCAGGGCATACCGTGAATCATACTTAGCATGCATAAAACCATAAATGAAACAAGCAAACAATTTCTTCAGTTATCAAAGAGAAATAAAGGATTCTTTGATATGACTAAGAAGGAAGAAAACATAGAAGCTATAAAGAAACAGGAAATCTGAGGTGCCTCCAAGGGCATGTCTCAAATATATTCTCTACTGTCTTATAGCAAGCAAGAACATGGAATATGAATGAAAACAAAGAAAACATAACAGAGAGGGACACTATACCATTTTACCAAGTCAAGGAATCCAACAACAGTCCTCTTTCATCATCCAAAAACATTCAAGAAACTATCCAATGCATGAGACAAGTGTTTCTTCCAAGCTTGTATAACCATATATTTCTCTATATCATCAAGTTCGGCCTTATTTAAAATGAAGTCTCTTGGAATATATAGGCCAAGATGAGGGAAAACCTCCTAGTGCAATTTGTAATCTCATTGGCCCATCTAAAATATCTGATTTTGTCCTTGAGGCTTTGCAAAGCCCAAGGCACAAAATATCTAATAAAATATCTCAAAAATGCTAAAAAAGGAAAATATATTGACTTTTCCTAACTAACCATGGCCAAAAATAGCTAAACGCACATTAGGAAAAGCCACTTTAGAAAAGTGTATTTTTCACAAAAATACTTAAGAAATATATCAGCAGAAAATCCTTTGTCTTGCCGACAACTTTTGGAGTCCTTCTCGATGTCAAAACGAGGCCCGTGATGGCTCGTTGGAAAGCTATGAATGTCTATTTTCAGAAAAATGCTTAGTTTTCTCCAAAATGATCACTAGAAGTCTATCAAAAACTGACCTATGTGTAAAAACCCAAAAAAATGGACTTTGATGATAAACGGGGCAGAGTGTGGAAAAAGTGAGTGTTTTTCACCATTTTGGGGGACCAAATCATATTCAATTGATCTAAAAATCGCTGAGTAGATGCCCCTGAAATTATGGCATCAAATGATACCATTTTCATCCTTTGATGATGTCCCAAACAGAAATGGCGATGCCCATGATTTTTAGCCAAAAGCCCAAAAATGACAAAAAACCAAAAATTGTTGAATTTCGCCCAATTTTGGCAAGTATGACCCTCAAGGATTTTCAGAAACATGTTGAGAAGTTGAGGCCAAAATTTGGAGACTTGAGGTGTCTTTCTTCATTTTTGGTGTCGGGTGCCTCTTTTGAGCTTCCTTGCACTTTTCCTGTGTGGCCTTCAATTTCCGTCGAGCGAACTGATTAAGCTTCTTATAGTGCTCGGTCATCCTCCTTTGAAGGTCCAAATCTCTATTGGCCTTTTCCAACTTCTTCTCCAAGTGATCATTCACCTTCTCAAGCCATACTTCTTGATTGTTTTCTATCTCTTGGGTGAACAAAGTAGTGAGAGGAAGAGATTGGAAAAGGGCAGCTTCTTCCTCCTTTTGTTTCTCTAAGGCTCTTCTGAGTCCCATGGTCCTTGGCCTCTTTCTTCTTGGCTGATCTTCATCTTCGCTATCATTGAACTCGTCCATGAGTTCTTCCAACATAATTTGCGCCTTGGAGGCCTCTTTTTGATATTTGATGGCCCGTGTCTCATATACCGCCATGTGGACACTCATCTATTTATTTTGTGTTTACAAAAAGTGAATGAATTTTCTAGACCTCTCTAGATCTACCCTCAAAGCATCAATTTGTTCTTCTCTATTGATTAAGAGAGACTCTAGGATTCAGACCTCATTGTCGCTATCATCACTTTGGATCTGAATTAGGTCAAAGTCCCTCTCCTTCTCATGATTGATTTCTTCTTTCTCCTTTCCCTTGCTTTGGGTGGCCTTCTTGGTCTTCCTCGTCTTGGGTAATTCAACAATGGGTTACTTGGGCAATTTCCCCTTGCTTCAGAGGGCCATAGTAACATTTGGAGTTATAGTTTGAGGCACTCTTTTCCTTGATGTCTGGGGCTTTGCCACTTTTGGAGAAGAAAGCATGGCCCCTTGCCTAGGAGAGGCAGCTAGCACATGCTCTATTTGTTCTTTTCCCTTGCTACTTCCCTCATCATCCTTGCCATTGTTTTTAGTTTCTTCATGAATGCTTTGACTGTCATCTTGCATGTCTTTTTGAGGGCTACCCTCTTTACTTTTGTCCTTGCTTTCTTTAGGAATTTGAGGCTCTGTCTCCTCAATGTTTTGGGCTTCATCTTCATCATTTTTTCTGCTGTGAGGGCTACCAATATCCTCACCAAAATGTTCAATTTCCTCATCATTTCCCTCCTCACTGTTTTGCTCTTTTTCATGGCGCTTTTCTTCATCACTGTGCTGCATATCATCACTATGTTTTTCTTCACTTTGCTACCTTTCCTCACTGTGCTGCTCTTCCTCATCATGTTGTTCTTCCTCATCATGCTTCTCTTCTTCATCATGCTGCTCCTCCTCATCATGCTGCTCTTCTTCACTAATCATGGGAAATTTTAGCTTTTTGGGAATGGGTTTACTTGAATAAGGCGAAAGATGTTGAGTGGAACGTGAAGGAGATGCATGGGATGAAGGAACAGTGGCGAAATCTAGATGTGCAATGAAAGTGTCCCAAGAGATTCCCTTTTTCTCAAGTTGATGAAGAATGACAATATTGATGAGGGAATGATGGAAAAGGCAAGCTAACTGCTGAGAGGGAGATCTCTTTTGAACAGTGGAGGCCATATTTTCAATACTTCTATGGAGGAAGAAGGGGAGGTTTAACAATTGGGCTCTTGTGAAATGCATGAGCAACCGAACATGGTAATCAGAGACCCGGGAAATCCTTCCCTCGCATGTGAAATATTTCATGATTATCTTCATGAGGGGAGCATAACTAGTCAACATATATGAGAAAGGAAAGATGGATGGGCATGTATCCCGATGCTCCGGCTTCAAAAAGGGTTTGTACTATTCTGAGTCTAGGTAGCTCTGTTTAAACCACTTTTCCCTGACATAAGGGATTTTGGTAGCTTTGGAAATGGATCTAGGAGAAACTTGAAATCCAAGCCTGCCAGCTGAAAGTGTTTCCCTTGCAATCTCAAAGCACAAAGATGTGTCAAGGGGAGATAGCTTTTCACCTCCTGAACCCTTTGACAAAACTCTAGACATCCAACTTCATGAAAGTTAAACAGGACTGATGGATGAGAATTTACCTCTTCAGTTGAAACAGGTTCAAACCTCCTGTGAGGGCCACTTCTGCTGTCTTGCCTGGGAGGAATTTTTGTTTTGGATACTCTTCACTAGTTGACTAAGACAAAATGTCTCAAATGGTTTTTGAAATGGTTTCCCAACACCACACTTTGTCCTCCTTATAAGTCACTGTGCCTCTTTGATGCCAATCAACAAGTGCTTGTCAAATGAAAAACAAAAATTCAATTTATCACTGTGCTTGGGAAAAGGTCTTGAAAAGATGTGTTTGTGGTTTCTTGGTGAAGAAAGAACTCTTTTGTTTTGAAAAAAACACCTTTCCCTCCAAACACTGTTCTTTTGTTGTTCACTGCTCTTCACAAAGCAAACAAGACACCTTCCAACAAACTTAAAAACCTTTCAACATACTCTATTTTTGGAACTTTGGTGGCTGCACAAAGTTTGCTACTTTATAACACAGAGAGGACCTTTAAAATGACCAAGCCTTCACCTTATAATCACTATCTAGGTGATCAAATAAAAATGTTTTGTGATCTCTGCACCTTTGTTTATCTATCTAGCAGCCATGGGCTAGTTTTAGCTTTTTAATAACACAATCAAAGAGCCTTCAAATTGACATAATAAACATCCCTTTTCACTGTTCTATCATTTTCTAGTCATGACTAAGGAGATTCTTTTCAATTTTGATAAACCACCTATCTCCTTTGATCACTGTGTTTGAGCAAAAAGACTTATACAGGGTGTGTTGGTGGTTTTTGTTTGAAGAGGGATCCCCCTTTGTCTTGGCACAAACCCCTTTCCCTTAAAACCCTACTCCTTTGCTATCTTTGTCTTTGAAAGGTAATTAGGGCTTTTAAGACCGATTGAAAAACTTTCCTCTATCACTGTAATGATCTTTGACACCCACAGTAATAAACAACTTTGATTTTGACCAAAAACCCCACCCTCTTTATCACTGTTTCTCTCTTGAAAACATAGCAAGAATACACCACCTTTAAACTTCAAAAACTACCAAGAAGCAAAGAAAATACCTTGAACAACGCTTATGGGTCTTTTGATCTTCGGAGCATCCCTTTAAGAGTGTTTTTTTTGGAAGCAAAGGAGGAGCGGAGCGTTCAAATCGGAGGGCGCTGCACAATGAAGGCTGTCAGGTCGGCTTTCGGGCGGCAATGAACGAGCGCTATAGGTGCGTCGTGTGCCGCTACATGCGTGCCATGCTATAGTGTAGCTCCTTATTATTTGTGCTCACAGGCGCGCCGCGCAAAACTGAGCACTGAAAAACTTGAAAATGCTCGGAAACTCTTGTTTTCTCCAGTGAAACAACTAAGGGAGCATTTGTTTCATGTTTTGAAATTGCAAATGGGACTTTGCAATGGTCTCCTCCACCTTTTATTTGAAAGAAAATTTAAAATGTCCTCATATCATGCTTAGGAGGGTTTATATGTTTTGAAAAGGCCTTTTTGTTTTGTCAAAACATGAATCACTGTTTTTGTAATTTTATCACCTTTAAAACATTACAAAGACACATCTTCGATCAAGTTATATAACAAAAATGCCGTGGTCAGCCTCTTTTTGAAGACACCATAGTCATGGCTTTCGTTGAAGTAAAAAGGCCTCTTTAGGAAACAAAACCCCTTTCACTACCTTTTCACTTAGGAAATAACTCTGTCACTGTTTGTCCTTTAAAGGGAAATGCTTAGGATCCATATCAAGGACTGTTGATGCATCTTTTGCCATATCTCTTGGAAGGAAATGATTTACAATTCTAGAACATCATTTTGGCAATTCAACTCTCTTGATGTTTGATGATGATTTAAGCCCCTTGTGAAGTTGATCAAAAACTGTTAGGCGCCCTTGGACATTTTCCTTTGACCGTGGATGAAGCTTTGTTTGAACTCAAAAATGGCTTGATTCATATTTTTTGATCAAGGAGAAAGGCCTTTAGAAACTTTTAATGCAATTACATACAACAACAGGGTTTGTTCATATGTACATAAAGAGGTCTTTGTCTGTGACAAAGATAAGCCTTGTTTCTTTGAGTGTTGTCTTTGAATTTAGAACAATTGTCATACCCTTTCCTCACATTGATGAGCTTGTTCCAAGTTTTGTTCACTTTAGCTTCAGATTTCCTTTGAAGGAGATCTTTGATAGAATAAAAACAAAGCTTCTTTGAATACCATAATATCACTGCTTGGCCTATGTTTAACACCAGCCCTCAACTCATAAACCTTGAATTGTTTTCTACTGATTTCAACTCTGTCTTTCAAACAGTGAACCCATGTAAGCACCCCTTGAAACACCACTATTGTGTTAGTGGTTTCATCCATTGGAGAAAAAGGTGTAAACAAGCTTTTTAGGACATTTGCAACATTGTTAGCCTTGTGCTCTTTGAATGAGGCAACACCTCTGTTTCTGACCCTCTGCTTGTTAAATGAAGGAGGCCAGCATAATATTCCCAACCATCTGCTCATGTTTGGAGGAGGTTAACATAGTCATGCTATTTCATCTCTTTTCAAATTGTGTCATCTTTCCTTGTAATGCGTATCTCTTCTTGGTATATCACAATAAGTAATAAAAAGTGAAAATTTGACAATATACCATGAGGGGCATGCTCTGAGATGTGTATCATGTTGATAGAATACCCTTATGCATCTTTAGAAACCAGGAGCAACCTGACTTGTATATGTTAGAGTATTACTTGCTAGTCATTAGTCACTAACCTTTTTTACTATGTTTGCAGAAGTATATTGGAATTGTTCTTTGACTAGTGTTTTTATCCCAGGCTCAAGGTAGCATAAGAAGCAGCTGTTTTCTTATGTACTTTGATGATTTTCTTTGGAGAAATTACGCAACATTCCCTCTGAAGGAGATACTGAAAACACCGTAGATCATCATTATATCAGTCCTTTGAATTTATGTGACTTTGAAAGATATCCTCTGCTCTTTAGGCAAATTTTGACTTTTGAAATATGTACTCCTGCTCTCTTTTCATTTCAGCGCTCCATCTGCTTAATGATGGAAAATTTCTTCAACATGAGAGACTTATTTGGACTTGTCTCTTTGCTTTTGTTCGGATACTGTTTGTCATTCACTTTGCACCCTGCAGAGATGCAAAAAATATGACTTTGAACCTTGGGAGCTCCTTTGGTGTCTTATGGAGATTTTTCCCAATCTTAAGCATATTCTTTTAGACTGTGAACATGCTCATCTCTTTCTGTATTAGATCTTTGTAGAATTTCTTCTGGACTGAGACAACAAGACCTCTTAGTGGCGTTATGCGGGGGTATACTGCTGTTTTCTTGAGATTAAGCGTTAATTCTGTGGTCATTGTATTTAAAAAAGGATTTCGTTTTCAGTTATTTTTTTTTTTTTGTTACCAGATTTTCAGCGCCACTACCTAACTTAGGGGAAACTTTCATTGATTCTGATTGTGTTTGACAAGAAGATGAAGGATAGGAAGGGAGACACTTTTTCAAATATTGGACAGTGAGTTTCATGAGAACCAAGGGGAAAACGATAGTAGACAAGCAAGACCAAGACAACTATAGACAGGGATATTTTTTCTGAAACAAGACATGACTTTGAAAACTTAGGATTGCTCTGATCATAGGCTGACAGGAAGGGCCAGGAATGAAAAAATTTGTTTGGGGGTTTTCTATATGAAAAATTGACATATGGAGATTAGCTTCTAGGAAACTCAGCTAGGAATCTAGTCATCAACAACAGGTGAAAAATAATGATGACTAACATGATTGCCAGTTGAGACGTGGGGTAACAAGATGATGAGCTTAGTGAAAAGAGTCGCCTTCACTAAGTGGGCCCGCAGGCTATTTTTGGTGCAAAGTCTATTTTTAGACTATGTCTATGGGTTGCAAGATGCTATTTGTGGATGGTTATTTGCTGGAAAACAGATGGACTTATTTTTAGGACACATTGGGAGGAATCTGGCTTTCCTCCCTTTTTCCTAAAATAGATATGTCGAATATTATTAGCTCTTAATAATATTTTAATATAAACATTATTTATTCCTCGGAGCAATTTTGGGAAGCAGTGCATTGTGAAGGGCATTGGTGAGCCTACTGTGGCTGGGAAATTACGCTATTCCCAAGGGTTAAGTGGAGCTATCGTATGCAGATCGTTTTAACTCATGTGAGAGAGTTTGGTGGAGTTGATTGAGGAGTTAATGGAGTTGTGTTCAGTTTAACTAATCTAAACATAGTTGAGCTAGTTGTATTTAGTCTAACTGATTGATACATTAGTGAAGAGTGGTGTGAATTAATTATTAATTAATTCACTAATTATAAGCTCATTAATCAACTAAAGAATACATCAGTTAACTTCAGTGCATGGACAGTTTCAGTGGAGACCAGTGCAGAGATAGGTGAAAGAGCAGGTTAACTATCAGTTGTGACTATACTGTTGCATATTTGCAACAACCAGTGATTGGAGGAGCCAATGAGGATTGTGCAGTACAAGCCAGGTGGTTCAAGTTATTTAATGAGCCATCCTACAACATTGATTACGCAATAGAGGCTGGCTATCAGGTGGCAGAGATTGGAGCATGTGTTTTGCTAGGTCTAGCTTGATTAGTGTGTAGCAATTGGAGGTTGTGCTGAGAACTTGTGAGGAGCTTTGTACAATGATTTTTACATGATCTCTCTGACATATAATATATAGATATTTGGGGGTTTTCATCTTTAAGCTTTCCCATGAAATACTGTGTTCATATGTGTGATTGTTTATGGTTTTAATGTGCGCATGCAATTGATTTTATTTTTGCATGTAATGATCAATGGTAGAAGAGATTATGTATTGTGCATGAAGTTAAAATAGTGTGTGATCAGGAGAATCTCGATGAATAATATATCAGTTATTCAAATTTCTACATGGTATCAGAGCGATATTGATCATTGGAGCAATTGCAAAACATTGAAGCTATTGGAGTTTTTCAGGCCGGGTGGAATTCGAATTTGCGTAGTAAGCTGTGTCGAAGCGACGTTCAATCTGGACACATGACAGCAGCCCTTGAGGGCAGCTCGAATTATATTGCATGGAAGGACAGGATGGAGGTGGTGCTAGATGACAATGGGTTGAAGGAGTTCATAGATGCAGAAATTCCAAAACCTACTTCTAGTGATGCTGCTGTACTTGACGCATGGAAAAAGAAGACAACAAAGTATCGAAGGATTCTATTGGAAGGTGTGAAGGATCACATAGTGTCCAACCTTCATGGTAAGGCTTCTCCATTCTTAATGTGGAAATATTTGACAGATTTATTTCAAAGCAAGAGTGACCAGAGGAAGTTGGCGCTCAAGGATAAACTCAGAAACATAAAAATGGAGAAAGGCGACAGTATGCCCAAGTACCTCACGAAGTTCATCCAATGTAGGGATGAGATGGGAAGTGTGGGGGTTACTGTTGATGATGAGGACTTGGTGAGCTTGGCTCTCCTTGGGCTTCCGAAGAGTTGTCATTCCTATCAAGACTCTGTTAATGGTCGGGAGAAATTGCCAGGATGGGAGCGACTTTGGTCGGATCTTGTGCAAGAGGAGATAAGGTGAAGTACCAGGGACAGATCTTCATCAAAGAAATCAGATGAAGAAAATTGCGCTTTGGCTTCCAAAGCAAAGAAGGGGAAGAGCAAGAAGCATGCTTCTCAATACGGTGTGAAAGGCAAGAAGTAGGACATGTCCAAGGTGAAGTGCTTTCACTATCACCAACACGGACATTATGCCACTAGTTGTCGAGAGAAGAAGAAAAATAAGCAGGCTGCTGGATCTGCAACTGGAGAGGCCTTAGCCCCGCAGTTTGAGCTGGATTTTTCGCTGATCGTATGGTTGGTCTCAAGTGTGATGGATTTAGTGTGGTTTCTTGACAGTGGTGTATCTTTTCACATGAAAGGAGATCAAGATTTGTTTACTAATCTGGATGAGAAAGATCTTGGAGTGCACATCGAGATGGGCGATGATGGTAGATACAGTGCGACCGGTATCGGTACCATTTCCTTTTTCAAGAGGGAGTCTGTTAAACCCTTCGTATTGAAGGAAGTGATGCATGTTCCAGGATTGAAGAAGAATCTGATCTCTGTGGTGATGTTAGAAGATAAGGGATATGATGTTGTCTTTAGCGAGGGAAAGGCTTTCCTGCGCAGTAAGGCAACTGGTGAGACCTAGAGGATAGGGGTTCGAGTTAAGAACATTTATCAATTGCAGGTAGATGGCTGCGCAGCAATGGTAGGCAAGGAAAAAGGAGTGGTGAGCCGGGATGATGGCGAGTTGTGGCACCAGAGATTGGGCCACCTTCACCATGGAGCTTTGAAGATACTGCAGCAGATTTCTACTGGGCTTCCTAAGGGTACTCGCGCTCCATCAAGCAAGTGATGTAATTAGAAAATTTTAGAAAAGCTGTTCTCATAAGAAGGATGGATCGCGCCACGATGATCATCGAGAGAATTCACACGTACGTGTGCGAACCTTTTCAAATAGCTTCTGCCACAGCGCTGCACATGTGGTATTTTTGTTGGTGATTTTTTCTCGTATACGCGACCTTCTTCATGTAGAAGAAGAGCGAGACATACTCAAAGTTCCGTGAGTTCAAGGCACTGGTTGAGAAAGAATCGGGGAAGCAGGTGAAGGCTCTTAGGAGCGACAATGGTGGTGAATTCATCTCTGGTGAATTCAAGGAATTTTGTAGCGTAGAATGAATTCGAAGAGAGCTCATAGCACCTGATAACCCACAAAGAGAATAAGCCGCCCACTGCAATAGCCTAACGATTGTGGTGATGGCTGTGCGATGTTGCATGATCGTGCCTTCCCATACACTTGTGGGCTGAGAAGGAATACCGCAAAGATATGTGCGAACCGCGTGTCCTGCTGCAGATACTTGGCATGAGTACACCCGAGGAGGCATTTTCTGGTAAGAGGCCTGATATTTCCCATTTGAGGATTTTTGGTTCACCTGTTTACATTCATGTGATGAAGGATGCCAGGAAGAAGCTGGAGCCGATCGTAGAGGTTGGGATATTTGTGGGGTACACTGATATGCCCCACAACTATCGTGTGTATTTTCCAGACAGTCGCAAGACTGTTGTGCGACGAGATATCAAATTTCATGAGGAGAAAGCCATGAAGTGTTCACTTGAGAGGGAGCCACACTTGCATGCAGATGAGGAGATATTAGTTCCTAAGGATGAGTCTCTGGATGTGGATCAGCCACAAGAGGAGGTTCATGGAGTGGAAGAGACCACTCATGCAGCGCCAACCATCAGAGGGCGGAAGCACACTACAGAAGCTGAGCGATTGGCTCAAGATGCAGAGAGGGTTGTAGGAGCACCTACATCACAGCGCAGACAGAGATAGTCACCTAACCGGTATACTGGATACATGGCTCTTATGAGAAAGTGTATCGTGACAGAGCCATCCTCTTTCGAGGAATTTGTGGAGGTTCCCGCATGGGTAGATACCATGGTGGAAGAGTATGATTCGATTGTCAGAAACAGTGCATGGGAGATTGTCCCAAGGCCAGAAGGTAAATCAGTGGTGGGTTCGAGATGGATCTACAAAGTGAAGCAAGCAACTGATAGGAGTGTGGAGAAGTACAAGGCAAGATTTTTCGCCTCGGTGGCTTTTCACAAATTGAGGGATTGATTATGAAGAAACCTTTGCACCTATCTCAAGGTATTCTTCCATACAGACCATCCTTGCTCTCTCAGCGCAGATGGGTTGGCACATTCATCAGATGGATGTGAAGACTGTGTTCCTCAACGGAGTCATTGAGGAGGAGGTGTACATAGAGCAGCCTGAAGGATTTGAATTCTTCAGCAACGAGTCGCATGTGTGCAAGCTCAAAAGAGCGTTGTATGGGCTAAAACAAGTACCTCGTGCTTAGTACACATGGATAGACAGTTATTTCACCGAACTTGGATTCACTAAGAGTGAGGCAGGTCCGAACCTATACCAAATTGTGGTGGAGGGTAAGTTGCTAATCATTGTAATTTATGTAGATGATTTGATACTAACAGGTGATAAACTGTTGATACACTCATGCAAAGCAAATCTTGCAAACGAGTTTGAGATGAAGGACTTGGGCCTCCTTCATTATTTCCTGGGATTGGAAATTTGGCAGTAGAAGAGTAGACTATTTGTGTCTCAAGGCAAGTATGCCTGGGAGATATTGGAGAAGTTCAACATGCAAGGTTGCAAGCCTGTTGATACTCCTCTTCCTGGTGGATGGAGGAAGGAGGATGCTACTTCGGTGGAGGTAGTGGATGCCACTGTTTATCGACAGTTCTTGGGGTCTCTTATGTATCTAATCAATACACGACTCGACATATGCTATGCTGTTAACCATATTTCACAAGCTATGGTTAAGCCTACCAAGCTATACTGGAAGGCAGGCAAGCATGTATTGAGATATCTCAGTGGCACATCGGGATATGGATCATGGTACAGACAAGAGGATGAGTTGAGGCAGCATGGCTTCACGGATCGGTATCATCATATCAGAGAATGTGTGCAGCGGAAGATCATGTTACTTTCATATATTCCCACGGAGGATCAGGATGCTGATATATTGACGAAGGCGCTAACCAGGAGAAAATTCGAATACCACAGAGGCAGGATAGGGGTGGCAGATAATCCTTATCTTGTTAAGAGGGAGTGTTGAGATTGCAACAAGATGATGAGCTTAGTGGAAAGAAGTCGCCTTCACTAAGTGTGCCCGCAGGCTATTTTTGGCGCAAAGTCTATTTTTAGACATATGGATCATGTTCTATGAGTTGCAGGATGCTATTTGTGGATGGTTGGTCAAGTTGGAAAAATAGATGGACTTCTATTTTTAGACATATTGGGTGGAATCTATTTTTAGATTGCCAGTCTAAAATAGATATGTCGAATATTATTAGCTCTTAATAATATTTGGACTATAAACATTATCTTATTCTCTTGGAGCACTTCAGTTAAGTGTACAGATGTGGCACAGGAGCCGACGGAAGGAATTACGCTATTCCTAAGGGTTAAGTGGAGCTATTGCATGGATATTTCAGTTAGAACTCATGTGAGAGATTTTGGTGGAGTTGATTGAGGAGTTAATGGAGTTGTGTTCAGTTTAACTAATCTAAACATAGTTGAGCTAGTTGTATTTAGTATAACTGATTGATACACTAGTGAAGAGTGGTGTGAATTAATTATTAATTAATTCACTAATTATAAACTCATTAATCAACTAAATAATACATTAGTTAACTTCAGTGGATGGACAGTTTCAGTGGAGACCAGTGCAGAGATAGGTTAAAGAGTAGGTTAACTATCAGTTGTGACTATAATGTTGCATATTTGCAACAACCAGTGATTGGAGGAGCCAATGAGGATTGTGCAGTACAAGCCAGGTGGTTCAAGTTATTTAATGAGCCATCCTACAACATTGATTACGCAATAGAGGCTGGCTATCAGGTGGCATAGATTGGAGCATGTGTTTTGCTAGATCTAGCTTGATTAGTGTGTAGCAATTGGAGGTTGTGTTGAGAGCTTGTGAGGAGCTTTGTACAATGATTGTTACATGATATCTATGAAATATAATATATAGATAGTTGGGGATTTTCAGCATTAAGCTTTCCCATGAAATACTGTGTTCATATGTGTGATTGTTTATGGTTTTAATGTGCGCATGCAATTGATTTTATTTCCGCATGTAATGATCAATGGTGGAAGAGATTCTGTATTGTGCATGAAGTTAAAATAGCGTGTGATCAGGAGAATCTTGGTGAATAATATATCAGTTATTCAAATTTCTACATATCATAGTTTTCTTTCTCTTCTTGATCGAAGAACAAATGGAGGAAACTAATTTAGCTAAAGTAGGCTCTTCTTCTATGAGAGGCTCTGACATTTTTTGTTTTCCTTTCTTAAGAGAAATAAAAACCATTGAGAGAGTGGAATCTGTGAGAGAAGTACCACTACTTTTTTGTGCTTGATGAGATCACTTAGGAACATGGCTTAGACTTTTCATACCAGGGTTGACTTCCACTGGTGGAAAAACAGGCTTAGGTGTAGGAAGTCCAGGGTTGACTTCCACTAGTTATTTTTCCATGAAGAGCTTCTTCTTAGGTTGGATCCTTGAAGCGGAGGAAATTTTATCCTTGTCCTTTGACATAGGCTCTTTAGGAGACTTTTCATTTTTTTGTTGCAGTTTCTTCCATGAAAGAACTTAAGGTTTGAGGTTCCCTGGGTGAACTACTGACATGAACTTCATTAATTGGTGACACTGCTGGAATAGGCATAGGATTTGTAGCCTTCCTAATTGAGCTTCTTCTTGGCCTTTTGACTGAGATAGAGGTAGGGTCAACTTGGAAGAAGACTGATGAATGTATAGAGTTAGATGGTGAACTGTGTGAAACAGAGGCAACACTGGTTTGCACATGGGTGTTTCTTTTCTTGGGCCTCCCTACCCTTCTCCTGGAATTTATGCTACCAAACCCTTCCCACCTATCCCAAGTAATTTTCTTCTTTCTAAGATGATAAAAAATCAGAATTTTAATCATCCCATTTTGATACAAATTGTGCAAAGAGTAGTTTGGGGTTTTTGTAGCTTTAGAGACATTTTGAGCAGAGATTTATATAGAAAATAGGGTAAGTTCAGAGGTTTATCTCCTGAAATGTGAGCAAGGAATCTTAACAAATAATGATGAACAGAGGAAAACCTACCCTCACATGTGATGTATTTTTGGATTGAGGTGATAACATGCTGCCACTTGACCTCAAAATAAGAAATGTGAGCAGTCGGATTCCACTTAACATTAACATGTTCAGACTCAAGGTAGGAACTTACTTCTTCAGGCAGCTTTTTGATTTTAAACCAGTGTTCACCAGTGGCAGAGGTTTGGGTAGCATGAGCTATGATGGCCTCAGAAATGTTGAATGTTTTGTTGCCTAACTTGACCTTTTCACCATGAAAAGTCTTGGAAAAAGCCTGAGCTAGAGCCACATTCTCCCCAGAAAACGTTTGTAGGAATTTATACCAACCAATGCATTTGAACTGTGGTTTAGCCCTAGCATCCATAAATCTTGTATTTTCTGGTTCTGGCCTATTGAAATTTCCTCCTTTCCCCATTCTTTCAACAGCTAGACTACTCACAAACACAATTGATCAATTCTAGTTGCAATACTGTTCACGAAGCCTTAGTTTTCTTGCTTTGAAAACTGAAATTGCTTGCCAGAGGAATGATTTCTGTTTACCTGTAGCCTGCACAGAGGACTTTGGTTGAGTGAACACTGAGCTCTCTTCTCTAATTTCGTGCCTTCAATTATGGCAAAGAGTAATGACATGTTTTGAAATAATTCAAAAACAAGCGCCAAGTCATCCCACTAGGCTTCACACTCCACATTATCATTAAATGTGAGATACCTCGTACTATGATTTATGCTTGACTTAGTTGAGGTAGCTATAGGTTAGCTGCATAGGTGAATTAACCATTCACTAGTAATAATCCCCTTGGGTCAAATAATAATTAATCTTAATTAAAAGAATAATCATATTCATAGCATAGGGGTCTTCAATGATCTTCAAACATGAATGGTCCTTGCCTTTAAAATATTTTCTGCTGCTCCTATATGCTTGATGAATAACAATCCTTACCTCTGAATTGAGATAACCAAAATCTCAGTGAAATAGCTGTGCTTTTCACTGTGTGAATAATATGACTTCAATTATGAGAAATAACTGCCCTTCATTACATTATTGTGTTGAAAATGAAATTAAAACAAAGGTAGCTATTATTCTAGAGAAGGTGACTGCAACTTTATTACCCAATCGACGAGTAGCCTTCACTACTAACATAAGTTAAAATAGTGATTTTGACTTGTTTTATGACTCTAAAACACTAATGACACCTATTCACTTAAACGTACCTTGATTTTGGGACTCTTTTTTGACCTTCATTGAAAATGACTCAAACTTCGACATGGACTTGGACATTAGAAAAAAATGAAAGCAGTGACACAATGGCACTTACACCATTAATATTTTCAGTGCTAACAGTGGCTCCTATTGGGGATGAAGTCCTCCCTGTGAGGCTTCAAGGACTGTAGAATCAGTACCTTAAAAAAAAAAACTTTGAAACTCAGAAGACTTTTTGAAAATAAGGACTAGGACCAACCATTGACCGACTGGACTCAATAATGACCCTCTATATAGACACAAGTACCATTGGGCATGGAGTTTATTGACACATCACACCGGATATTGACAATGGATTGACTAAACTAACTTACTAAAAAAATAATTTCTTAAGAAAATGACCATTGACTAGGCCTCAAGTCAGTTGATCATCATCCAGATGTTTGAGTAGAAAAGTATTGTTTTCCAAAACTTTAGAAATTCTAAATGGCCCAAACCACAAATTTTCAAACTTACCATGATTTCCATGGTATTCTCTCCTAACATCCCAATGCAGCACCAAGTCATTCTCCTGAAACAATTGTTTATTTTCTCTTTTGTCAAAAACAAATTTGACTTTAGTCTGATACTTCTATACTTTATCCAACAATGATTCTCTGATTTGGTGTGCCTCTATCAACTGCAGCATTCTCCTTTGGACTAGATTTTCATCATCAAATTCATCATATGAAGAGCTAATTGCAAAGGAATTATAGCATCAGTACCATATACAAGCTGAATTGGAGACATTCCAATTGATTTTTTACCACTTACTCTATATGCCCACAAAGCATGTACCAGATGAGTGTCCCAATTTCTCTTATTTTTAGAAAGCATTTTCTTAATGATCCTCACAAAAAATTTATTGAATGACTCAGATAATCCATTACCTTGAGGGTAATCGGGTGTGGAATGAGTCAATTTAATTCCATATTGCTGACAAAAGTTGTATATCTTAGCAGACTTAAAGGCCATTGCATTATCAGTTACTAATTTCCGTGGACAACCAAATCTTGAAATAATGTTTTACAACAGAAATTTGACAATTATTGTATCAGTAGTATTCCTGGTTGGTACAAATTCAATCCATTTAGTGAAATAGTCTGTAGTTGTGAGAATCCATCTATGTTGTCCTGATGGAGGTGGGTGAATTTCATCGATGAAGTCTAATCCCCACTTCTGGAAAGGAACATCTGCTGAAATAGGGATGAGAGGTAATGGTAGAAATTTCTGTTTACCATCAAATTTCTGACATTCGACACAACTCCTGACTTTGGAAAAAAAACATAAGAGAAAAGATTCGGCCAATAATAGCCAACTCTTAATATTTTGTTTGCAGTGGCTCTCCAATACAAATTCCCTCCACACACTCATGCATGTATCTCTGTCATAATCTCCTGGGATTCAACTTCATCTACACATCTTAAGAAAACTCCAACATGATCCTCCCAGTAAAGATGGTCTTCCAAAATGAAATACTTCACAGCTCTCAATTTAAAAGCTCTCCCTTTTTACTTCTCCATTTTAGGTGGATAGTTGAAATTTAACAAAAATTATACTATATCCTTGTACCAATCTGAATTAGATATTTTAGGATAATTAGCAATACCTTCTCCATCTTCTCCCTAAACTGCCTCTACATTCAGATTTAAAGCTTTGTAGTTAGATTTGGCCATCATGCGAGCCAAGCCTTGACCTTTTATCAATTTAGTTGGTCTGATATCGACATCAAATTCTATAATTATGGTCAACCATCGTCCCCTTATGCCATCTGTATCTAGCTGCAAAAACACATCTTTAACAGTGATATTGTGCACAAAAGAAACTATTTTTGAATGCAGCACATAAACTAGAAAAGACTTCAAAGCCTTAACTAGTGCATATGCTTTTTTTTCAATCAAGTTGCACTTTAATTCAACATCCCTTAAAGCACGTTTGAAAAATGAAATAGGCTGCTCTAAACCTTCCTTGTTCTTCTGTAGTAAGACAACTAGTATTGTTTCTTCTGAAGCATATGAAAAAATCAGAAAATATTTTTCAAAATCAGGACTAATCAAAATTGGAGCTTCAATCAAGGCATAATTGATCACTGAAAAAAATTATTTGCCTCATCTCGCCATTTAAATTTTGCATCTTTTTTCAGCAATAAATTTATGTGTTTGATCAGCTCTGCAAAATTAGGAACAAAACGCCTCAGAAAATTGATTTTCCCTAAAAATGACTGCAATTTTTTTTATTCCTTGGCAAACCAATCTTCTGAATAGCTCCTACTCTTCCCAGATCAATACAAATGCCACTTTATGTTACGATATGTCCCAATAATTTACCTTCTTGGACATCAAAGGATGACATTTTTGGGTTCAATGACAAACCAATATTTTTGCATTTGTCAAAAACTTGCTTCAAATGTTTCAAGTGGTCTTCATCAACTGTTGAATAAACTGTGACGTCATCCAAATAGATGACTACAAATCTATCCTTTTCTCCCGCAAAGGCAATATCCATTGCCCGCTAAAAGGTTGTGCCTGCATTCATCAAACCAAATGGCATTTTGTTGTACATGAATGTACCCCAAGGAGTGGTAAATGTTGTCTTTTCTTTGTCTTGCCTATCAACTGAAATCTGATTATAGCCTGAAAAGGCATCAATTATTGGCAATCTTTTGGAACCTACAACCTTCTGCAAAATATAATCCATATTGGGTAGAGGATAGTTATATTTCAATGAACACCAGTTCAAGTTGTGAAAATCGACGTAAATTCTTATCTCTCCATTCTTTTTCTGAACCGGGTCTATATTAGCTACCCAGTTAGAAAATCGCAAAGGCAGAATTATCTTTGCTTCCCATAATTTTCTGATTTCTTTCTCAATGATTGGGAGCAGCATGGGATTGAGATGTATGATTTTTTATGCTATAAGATTTGCGTATGTTTTCAAAGGAATCTTGTGCTCCATTATTTTTCTATCATAATTTTTCAGCTCACTATAAGACCATGCAAAAATATCAACAAATTCTTTTAGCAGTTTGATATATTTTGTTCTGGTTTCAAGAGAAATGAATTTGGAAACTTTGACTAATTTTGGCCAATCTTCTGTGCCAATGTTACATTCTATTGTACTCTCTCCATCAACTTTTCTTTCAGGCTTGAGAAAAACATCATTATTATCAAACAATATTTCTAAAGGAACTAAACCTTTAGGAATATGATTAGTTTTCAAATCTATAATGTTCTTCCCAGCCATGGTTTTCTAAAGAGGCTTGCTATTTTGATTTTCAACAATGTCCTGCTTATCATCAATTTGTATGTCTGCAAACTCTTCAACACAGTCTAACAATTTCTGAATTTCCTTGTCATCCTCAAATACTTGCCATTATTTGATGTTATCAGGAATTGAAGGCCTGTTTTTGATTTTAACATCATAGGTTGACTTGAAATCTAGAGGAACTTTGAAATTACTAGCAGCAATATCTAGTGAATCAACCATTTGATTTTCTTCTCTAGTGACAAAATTTATATTAAATGCTTAAAATTAATGCTCAATGAAATCCCAAATTTCATTCCTATAATTCTTCAATTTGAAAATTGTCACTTGGTAATTATTTCTCACCTGCTTAATCACTAACTCTGAATCACCAAAAGCAATTAGCTACTCTTCTCCCAAATATTTCGCTGCCTTCATACCCAGCACAAGCGATTCATACTCAACGGTGTTGTTAGTAGTAGAAAATTGCAGTTTATATGACATGGTTACCCTTTGCTGAGTGGAAAAAATGAGGACTACACTGGCTCCCAATCCTTCTCTTGATGAGGTACCATCAAAGTACACTTTCCAGATCTCTCCTCCTTCCAAATGATGGTCATTTTCACCTTGAAAGTGTTTTTTTTCACTTATTTTAGCCTGGAAATTGTTATCATCAACAACAAGGTGCAGAATTGATGACCCCAATTCCTTTTCTTCATCATATATGGGATGGTTTGAAGGATTATGTTGATCACTGATGATGTAGGCCATTTGGGTTTCCCTGTACAACCTTCTGAATTCCCCTCCAAACACTAGGATGGTGGCATATGACATGTCCATCTGAAGGGTACCTCCCAATTTTTTAGACCAACATCTGGAAAGTAACATCCCAAATATAGAAGGAATGTCTGCTACTACAATGTCCATCACTAAGTTCTTCATAGTCAGCTGGGTAAGGGAAACAACCAAGTCCTTAATCACTCCCAGACATTTGAATTTTTTGGAGTCAAATGTGTGAAGGTCATGGTATTTCTTGGTGATCTCTAATCCCAATTCATCCATCACTTTCTTTGGCATGAGATAGTGAGAAGCCCTAGAATCTAACAAACAATAATGCAACAATTTGTCATGTATATTGAGGGACAGGTATAAAGGTGGTGAGTTATCATCATTTTGGTCTTGGACATGAGAGACTAGATAAATAGTGGGATGCTAATCCTTAAGGTTGACTGAATCAGGAGCAAGAGGAGGCTATAACAGAATTTTAAAAGACTCTTATATGCTGGATTTTTCAATAATTCCAGAAGTGGGACCATAATTTTGATTTATTCAATTCAAATTTGAAACTGAAATAAATTGGAACTAATTCCTTATTTTCTACAGTATTTTTGACAATTGGGGCAGAATTTTGAGGTAAAATAACCTCATTGACCTTGGCCTTCTGTTTAGCAGCTTATTTATCTAAATATGATTTTGGTTGAGGTTGTTGAATAGGACCTTTGGACCTGAAAGGATAATTTCTTTTTTGAACTTCTTGTTGTTTTTGATCATTTTGGGCATAAATTCAGGAATTCACATCATCCGAAAACAAATAAATCCTTGATTGGTCCTCATATTCTTGCAATGTCAAACATGTTGACTGTGAATTTTCTCCCACAATATTTATTTCTTCATTTTCTTGATTCTCTTCTTCAACAAAATTATTCAAAGGAGGCTGAACATTTTGATCATTAGCATTCCTCCTTGGGTGCTGTAGGATTTGTTGAGGCTGAAAAGGCCTCCTAAAGGGAGTTTGATTTCTATTGGCTTTATTTTGATTGGCTCTAACAACTGATTTATTTTCTACCTCTAATTTTGTCATCTTAGAGGCAAGTTCCTTGATCAAATTGGACATTTGATCGATATTTTCTTTCGTTGTAAGAGACTTAGAAGAAGAAGGTTTTTCTTCTTTCATCTTCTTTTTGTCTTTTGCTGCCTTTTCTTCCTCCAATTTTAATTTATTAGAAGCCATGAGGTTAGATTGCACTCCAATTGCAGCCTGTTGTATACTCATCAATGTCTGTGCTTTTTTAGCCCTCAACCATAAAGCAAACTCGGAATATAAAGCATTTGCAAAATTTATCATAATTGTGGTTTCAATAGGTTTAATTTCTTCAAGAATTTTCTGATAAATATTATTAAACCTCTTAGTAAAATCAACTAATGACCCATTTTCCTTCTTCTTCAGAGTTCCAAATTATGTAAGATAATACACATAGTCTTTCTTATCACCCCAATGTTTCACAAATATCTTCTCCAATTCATCAATTCTTGTTATTGAGTTTGGAGGCAGACTTCTAGACCATTTATGAGCTTCACCATCCAAGCTCTGAAAAAAGAGTCTTGACTAGACATCTTCATGTTCAATGTTCTGATTGTCAACATAACTATAGAAAGCCAGTAAATGTTCCTTAGCAGAAACTCCTTCTCCCTCCTAGTGTATTTTGGAAGATATTTCAAGTAATATCCTTGAGGAAGTGGATGTAAGGGTTGAGGGAGAACAAGTGGTGCACATATTGCAGCGACTATCTGTTGCATCCTTGTAAGGGAAGGCTAAGCCATATTTTGCTGATATACAGTTGATGTAGCTGTTTTGGAAATAGGAATTACAATTGGTGAATTCTGATTTTGATTTAGAACAATAGAAAATTGGAAATCTTGAGCTGATTTTTCAGGCTTTGGAACTGAAAAGAGTGGATTTTAAAAAAGATGAACAGAGGATGTCTTGAATTCTCATTCTATAGAAGAATAATATTATAAATTTGTCTCTTGAGGGGATGGAGTTAATTCAAATTTATTTTGTTGAGCAAGGAAATCAAATAAGTGGAAATTAAGGCGAACAATCTCTTCTAGTGGATGAGAAGAAGATGACCCAATAGCTGGATTTGAAGAAAAATGAAAATACTCTTATTGAGGGGTGATAAGAGACTGGTATTTAGGATGAGTTGGAAGGAAATTTAAAATCTTCTTGAAGTCTTCTTCAGTCAAAACATCCCTATCAAGAAAAGGTGCAATAGCCAATACTTGTTCTAATTCCCCTTCAGTCAGCACAAAATATTTCGATTTCTTATCAACACTTAAAAATTTAGTTTCTTCCTCTTTGACTATAACAATACTTATCTCAGATTTACTAGGTGATGAGTGAGAAAAAATTTTAGTTGAGCCTAGGTTAACAACATCCACTTTATTTTCTAGGGAAGTAGTTTTAGCAAAATCTTTTAAAACTAAAACTTCTTTTGATTCTAAAGTAGAAGAAGGTACCTTTTGCTTTGGAACGTACTTTTTGTGTACCTTCTTCACTGACTGAGATGTGGCCACAACTGATCTCTGTTTTCCTTTTACATCTTTAATGATATTCTCTGGGTCAACAACTGGAGTCACAGTAGAAGGGGGTCTTGAAACCCCTCTTCCTCTTTGTGGAGTCGCCAAGTGAACTAATTTGCAGTCTTATTCAAGTCATCAATTCTTGTTCACCATCAAGAATTGAGTATCAACAATTAAAAATAAGAGGCTCGGGAGAATTATTCATTTCAACTCCTTCGTCTCCCGACAGATGCACCAAAAGATGTTGGCGCTGGAATTAACACTTGGACCACAAAAAGCACCTGACCAGACACATCCTAAACTATAAGGAAATTTAATGATTTGTTTTATGAGATTGGTACATGGTATAAACTCTGATTCACTGAAAAGATATTTCAGTCAAATCCATAGTTCTACTAATGAGGGTATTGCAACTTGATATGGTAGAAAGGAGTGATTTTGTAGCCTATGAGGAGAAGAAACAATAAGGTGGGAGAGGAAATAGTAGGTCTGCAAAGCAGAAATCTACTGCATTTGGTAGAAATGAAAAAAAGTTACATTTTAACAATATTTCATCAAAAGAAATATATTCCTAGTCTTACAAGATTCTTAATGAGATATCATGAAGGATAACTATCATGAGTGATGCTCTCCCACTGTTATAACATACATTTTACCAGGAATGCTCACTATGTGAGACTCACAAAAAATGATAAAAAACATAACATGTTTAAGATACTGATAAGAACACATAATAGCATGATGGTTTATAAACAGAAACTGAAAGAAATAAGACATCAAAACACAAGTAAAGTTGACAATACACACAATATATTGGTAATAATTCCTCAGTAGTATCATTCCATTTCATTCAAAAAAAAGAATACAGATCATATGAGTAAAGGTTCTAAGACCATGAACCTTTAATTCATATCAGTTTGGCTTATATATACAAAATATGATACTGTCATCTCCACTGAAAAAGGTAAATCTATTTCAAAAGTTATTACAATCTCGTGCAAGAGATGAGACTTATCTCTAAACTCAAATACAATGTGCTATATTAAAAATAAGATAAACATCATGAAGGTTGTCAACCCAAAATGGTTGTATGAGGTGATAGCCTATTCGAAGACCACTCTTCTGTTCTGGTGAAACCAATCTTCTGAAAAAAAGTGTAAAAACAGTGAGAGTGACATGTGGTTCTATCCTTCAAACGTGAAAAATAGAACCCTGGTATTTTGGAGAATACTTGATACATGACACCTGGCAGCATCCATTTCAAGTGAAAAACTCTTCCACTTCATCTTTTTGATGTCACCATCATGAAAACAAACCAAAAATTAGCCCCTTTCCATCATATGTTGGTATTTAAAATAATTGCTACCTTCACAGAAAAGGAAGCTATGTCTGGAAAACATGGAACATTAACCCAAAAAGTTTCTCCAAGGTAGCATTGATCCTTCATTAATCAGAGATCCAGAATAGAGGAAAAAACCATGATAGCCTTTGCTTTAGTCATCCTCTTATCTGACCTCTTTCTCTGAGCTTGACTCTTTGACTGAGTATTTTTCTTCCTTTCAATTTTGTCTTCTAGGTTCTCCTTAATGTTGATAATTTCATCTCTTAATTTAGGATTGGCAATCAACTTGTTGTTCAGCTTGAGTTTATTTTTGGGCCTAGTATGAGGTCCCTTGACTTAGGGGTTAGGGATGAATTTGGACCTCTTACCTCCATGGATGGATCTACTAGACTCTCCCTCCTCATATTATGATTCTGTGTACTCAGGGTCACTACTGTCTTCATAGGAGGAATAGCACTGTATCATAGTTTTCTTTCTCTTCTTGATTGAAGAAAAAATGGAGGAAACTATTTTAGCTAAAGTAGGCTCTTCGTCAATGACAAGCTCTCACATTTTCTATTTGCCTTTCTTAAGAGAAAGAAAAACCTGTGAGAGAGTGGACTATGTGAGAGAAGTACCACTACTTGGTTATGTTTGATGAGATGACTTAGGAACATAGCTTGAACTTTTCATACCAGGGTTGAATTCCACTAGTGGAAAAACAGGCTTAGGTGCAATAAGTCTAGGGTTGACTTCCACTGGTTCTTTTGCCATGAAGAGCTTCTTCATAGGTTGGCTCCTTGAAGCGAAGGTAATTTGCTCCGTGTCCATTGACATAGGCTTTTTAGGAGACTTCGCATTTTTCTGTTGTAGTTTCTTCTTGTATTCTTCCATGAAAGACCTTAGGGTTTGAGGTTCCCTAGGTGAGACACTGAAATGAACTTCATTAACTAGTGACACTGCTGGCATAGGCATAGGATTTGCTAACTTCCTAATTGAGCTTCTAGTTGGCCTTTTGACTGAGATAGAGGTAGGGTCAACTTGGCAGAAGACTGATGAATGTACAAAGTTAGATGGTGAACTGTGTGAAACAGGGGCAACACTGGTTTGCTCATGGTGTCTCTTTTCTTGGGCCTCCCTAACCTTCTCCTGGAATTTATGCTACAAAACCCTTCCTCTCTTAAAAACCTATCCCAAGTAATTTTATTCTTTCTAAGATAATAGACAATTAGAATTTTAATCAACCCTAGATGATACAACTTGTGTAAATAGTAGTTTGGGGTTTTTTGTAGCTTTATAGACATTTTGAGAAGAGATTTATATAGAAAATATGGTAAGTTCAGAGGTTTATATCCTGAAATGTGAGCAAGGAATATTAACTAATAACGATGAACAGAGGATAACCTACCCTCACATGTGATGTATTTTTGGACTGAGGTGATAACATGCTGCCACTCAGCCTTAAAACAAGAAATGTGAGTAGTTGGATTCCACTTAACATTAACATATTTGGGCTTAAGGTAGGAACTTAATTCTTCAGGAAACATTTTGATTTTAAACCAGAATTCACTAATTTCAGAGGTTTGGGTAGCACGAGCTATGATGGCCTTGGAAATGTTGAATGTTTTTTTGCATAACTTGACCTTTTCACCATTAAAAGTCTCGAAAAAATCCTGAGCTAGAGCCACATTCTCCCCAGAAAAATTTTGTAGGTATTTATACCAGCCAGAAGATTTGAACTGTGGTTTAGCCCTAGCATCCACGAATCTTGTATTTGCTGGCTCTAACCTATTGAAATTTTCTCCTTTCCCCATTATTTCAACAACTAGCCTTCTCACAAACACAACATTTCAATTCTGGTTGCAATACTGTCCACGAAGCCTTGGTTTTCCTGCTTTGAAAACTGAAACTGCTTGCTGGAGGAACGATTTTTGTTTACGTGTAGCCTGCACAAAGGAATTTGGTTGAGTGAAGACTGGGCTATCTTCTCTAATTTCACGCCTGCAATTATGGAAAGGAGTAATGAAATGTTTTGAAATAATTCAAAAACAAGCGCCAAGTCATCCCACTAGGCTTCACAATCCACATTATCATTAAATGTGAGATAACTCATACTATGAGTTCTGCTTGACTTAGTTGAGGTAGATATAAGTTATCCGCATAGGTGAATTAACCATTATCTAATAATAATCCCCTTGGGTAAAATAATAATTGATCTTAATTAAAATAATCGTCATATTCATAGCATAGGGGTCTTCAATGATCTTCAAACATGAATGGTCCCTGCCTTCAAAATATTTTCTGTTGCTCCTATATACTTGATAAATAACTGTCCTTACCTATGATTTGAGATAAAAAAAATCTCAACTAAATAGATACGCCTTTCAATGTGTGAATAATATGACTTCAATTCTGAAGAATAGCTTCCCTTCATTACATTATTGTGTTGACAATGAAATTAAAACAGAGGTAGCTATTATTCCAGACAAGGTGACTGCAACTTTATTACCCAAACGACGAGTAGCCTTCAGTACTAACATAAGTTAAAATAGTGTTTTTAACTTATTTTATGACTCTTAAACACTAATGACACCTATTCACTTAAAAGTACCTTGATTTTGGGACTCTACTTTTACCTTTATTGAAAATGACTCAAACTTGGACATGGACTAGAACATTAGAAAAAAATGAAAATAGTGACACAATGGTGCTTACACCATTAACATTTTCAGTGCTAACATAAGGTATGGATTTTCAAGTTTTGTATTATATAACATGAGATTTTGTATGAAGTTTATATATGGGATTTATTAACTTCTTGCCTAGTGTTCCTAATTATCTGCACAAAACTTTGAAGGCATCTCCTTTGGGTATTTTCATGGTTGATCCGCTCTTACAGGTATTAGATCTCAAAATTGGAATATAGGTTAGGTTTTCAACTTGCATTGTGCATTATAATTTTCCTTTTCCATTTTGGCCTTAGTATCGACCCCACCAAGTTGTGACGCAAAGCCTTCTCGTTGCTTAGAAGTGTCATAACTTGTGTGGTAGATCCTAGCTTATCACGGGCCCTCTAAATAGTACCTTGTTGTCACTTGGAACCCATGTTGAAGTTTTTTTCATAGGCTAGAGAGTCATATTTATTATAGTCATGAATTCACGTTGAACCCTCATTCTTCTTCTTCACTCTTATTCTGACTTTGTACCCTAGAGGCTCCCATGTGTTGAGTTGTACTACTACATTGCATATTAACCTTTTGCACCCCTTTTTGGCCTTAAGCCAACTTCATTTTACTATTGTATAAGCCACTTTCTATACATTATTTTTTTTAAAGATCAAACTATGCATTCATTAGCCTTTGTGACTTGACACCTTTTACCTTGTAGGGAACATTCCCTCAGTGTCGATGACCCGCATCCGTAACCTTGCATTGAGCATAGGGATGTTCCAACCCCAAGAACTAGTTCATTTTCCTTTGATACTTATTGCCTCCATTATACTATAGGATTTTTTTTTTCATGCTTTATAATATGAAAAAGACAAAAAATCAAATATTCCAAAAATAAAGAGAGGGAACGGGAAAAGTTTCTTTCATCACTTTGGAAACAGATTCAATTGTGTCACCCATGAAAAAAGCACTCCAAAAATGAGTATTTCATCCATTGAGTAGGGAATTAGTTTTACTTTTAGGAATCCAAAACCTTGTCTTTTAGTTAGTAATCCTCTGATTGGTTACTCTTTGAATTATATGGACAGTTTGTCGATGCCTCATGTATCACAAACTTACATAAAGTCTATTTTATGTTGCCTTAAAAGTCACAAAGTGTTTTTCTATTTTTCAAGGGAAATTATCCTTTGTGTCAGCCATTCTTTGGTGTCTCTTGACTCATTTATGTTGGCCATGCCTGGTCTTTCAAGTTATTCTCAGTCTCAAATTAGCTACTTCGTCATTTACTCATTTTAGTAAAGAAGGTTCTCATTGAATTCATGTTGGTGGATCTACTCTTATTGACTACAAAAAATTTCTCTAAGAGTATACCTAGAGTTAAACCATGGCCCTATTTACATCGTTGATAGGTGGCCTTGTGGACAACATCGATCAACATCATGGGTATTTAACTAGGTGGTTTCCCTTTTGTTCGACGTAAGCTTACATTATCACACATTGGGATTCATGCAGTAGCTTGGTTTCCATTTGGCCCTATTGGTGGATTCCTCACCTTTGTTTCAACTTTAATGATTGGCTGGTTCAAAGGATCTCTTTCGTGCACTATCTACATCATGTGCATAGCAGAAATGTAATTGGTGATGGTTACTTCATCTTTATTCATTTAAGTCATTCCAAATTATTGGTATGCTGGTTACACTCATGTTGGTTGATGTGGGATGACTTAATTCCTTCTTTATTATTTCCTATCGACTCCAACTCATTGGTCTAAGAAAAAGGTCTAGATTTCCTTTATTAATACATTAGGGTTTGCAATCATCGGTGACAAACTCCTTCACTTTCGACAGTGGGAATACATCAATTTTTCCTAATTGATAGATTCTTTAAAGTGTTCAACTTCAAATCATTTATTCACACTTAGATTGTATTGGGGTACCTTGACACTCATTTTCATTATTAGTGATTTGTCTCATGTTTGTTAATAGTATAAATTAATGATCGGTAATAAAATGATTTCTCACATGGTCGATTTCAGCCCATTTATTCCCATAGTGTAGAAATGTACCATTTGTCAGATCACTTGACAGTTTCTTCAAATTTCTGCCAGTGACACCTACAATTACATGTTTCAAAATTTTCAACAAAATCTTATATGTTGGCACCCGAGTTTTGTGTAGTACCACTACTCCATCTACATTAATTTGGTACTTTTGTGGGGATCAGTTATACAACATATTTTGTAAAGATATCCTCCTATATGGTACCGATACATAACTTTGTTGTGTTATTTCACAATTATGATTTGATGTTCCATTATGTATGTAGAAAATCCACATAGATTCAACTGATATTATAATATGCTAAAACAAAATACTTGAATCTATCTACAAATTGAGAAAACCAATTATGATCACACAATCACATGAACGAGAAAGAGAAATAATTTCAATTGCACAAAACAAAGATGTATCTAGGGAAAGCCTCAACTAAAAACTATCTGTATATTGAATTAAGTCAAGAATATGAAACACAATGCTTCTCTCGGGCTTGAGAGCTCTCTGCAGTATCTTTGATTGTCTCACTACCAACCTGTGCACAAGCTTCTCTTGGCACACCTTTCTCTCACAATCTCCACACACAAAAATGTGCTTCCTATTGCTTGGTCTCACCAAATCATGCGCACAAAAACAATGATTAAATTTGTGCCTTCATTGCTTCTTTTAAAGGAAATTTTCTCTAATCAAGGAATGATTTATTTTAGGCCTTTTTCTGACTGCATGTAGCACATGTACAATTTAGATGATTATACAGCTGATAGTACACTTCCCTTTAACTCCAAACTGGGTATTTGTCATAAATGACATACATGAGTTATTTAAGAGTGAATTATAAGTTATCTGATCAATCACTGCATGTGAATTAAATCAGATTTAATTCACTGGACCTCTCACTAGCTCATCCATGAGTTAGAACTAGTTAAACTTATTTTAACTAAAATAATTAAGTTACACAATTACAACTCCAAATAAACTAAAACTCACCTCCCTAAAACTTAGAGAGAACTCTACATGCCTTGAGTTTGACCCTCAACTCGAATTGACCAAGATAACTAAGTCTTCCTAACTCGGTTAGCTCGTACAAGTTGTCATGTGATGTGGAATTACGATTTCCTTCTAGTTTAATTAAGGAAATGAAATTAGAAGCCTCTTCTTGTTGCCATTTTCAATATTTCTTGTTGCAAATTTCAAAACTCCCTCTCAACAAGAAATGAATTCAACTCTATCCTGATCTCGTACCTTTGGAATGTTCTGCATGCAACACTTCTCTCTAGTGTTGTTGCTACTATAACTTCTGAAACTGAAAAAACATAAAAACTGAATCAATTGTGATGAGTATGATGCATTTGTCACCAGAGTCTCTGACTACTACTAGCTACTGCACTATCTATTGAAAACTTCACATTGTTATTGAATCTTCATTGTTGCTAACTCTGCTATGCACTCCCCAGTATCTGACTATTTCTTGTCTCTGCTTCTCTCACTATGACATCTGACTGCATCAACCACCACTGATCCATCCTACTACTGTGTACTTTGGGATCTCGTAGCAAGGTAATGATCCATGAGACAAAACATATCATTGGACCATGCCCAAGTTTCTGCACTCTTGGGACTATTTCTTTACATTGCCCCACCTCTCACCTAGAGGTATGGCTACATGTGCTCCCTCTGCCCACTTTGCTAGAAATTTCCCCTTATTGGAGGTCTCTACTTAAGTGAATGCCTCCACTCGGTCTCCTCTCTACTTCTTCAATTGTGGCTACTCCACAACTTTATGGGGCTTCTTTTGAGTTTGTATGTTTAGAGGCAATTCATGCTCCCTCTAAACCACCAAGTCTCTAATATTTGTGCCTTGTAACTGTTCTGCCATCACAAAATTTTCTGAAAAAAAGAGCTAATTTTAAATCGGTGATATCTCCCTCATTTGAAATTTGATTCAGTCGATTGGTTTTTTGAATTTAGGTTTTTTTTTAATGGAATCCAAATCTGCTATTTTTTTTTGAAAATTTTGTACCAAATTTTTTAGATCTTCTTTGCAAACTCATCGCCCGAAAAATTCCTACTCTGATACCTATTAGTTACCTTATCAAGAAATATCTGGAGGATATATATATCAGCTACCTTATGAAGATGTCAATATTGTATTCAGAAACCACTCTAGGGCAACCATGAAAAAAGGTAGAGCTAGTCAAAGCATGACTAGAGCCTCTTCCTCGTCAACCTCCATTAAGAATGAGATTGGAAACATGTTGGAGGATTTTAAAAGTGAGATGTTGCACACCTTTGCTTTGCAAATGGATATAATGCAGATCAAAAGGAAAAAAGAGGAATCATAAATATCACTAGCTATATTTTTCCCTAGATGCACTAGAAGACAACCTAGGAATAAATTCTCAATGAATTTCATAAGGTTTGCTCAGTTTGTGAAAATAACCATGCAATAGAAAAATGCCCTTCCTTACTTGGCCTAAAATTTGTATAACTGTTGGGGTTCCCATGTTTTGACCAGATTGGCAAGACCAAAAGATGAGACAACATCAAAACCACTTTGGGGCCCTAGGATCTAGCCCTCCTGGACCCGGAGAGGGATCTCTCCAATAAAACAAAGAATGCTATATCTTTGAAGCTCAAGATGAGGTATTAGGCTAGGTATGAAGCACAAAGGGGGGTTTAAAATGATTTGGTTGGTTGGTTGCTGGGTTGGTCATGAGATCATAGACTGAGAAAGTGATGGGAGAAAGGAAAAAAACAGCAGGATGTTTCAGCAAAGGGGATAGGTCAAGAGAGTGCCATCCATTGGGCAATGGAGTCATGAAAGGTAATTACATGCAGCAACTAGCCAAAGCCTCCAAAGGGAAAGTTATCTAATACTAAAGGATCTTTTAGATTAGATGGTGAGATGGAACATTAAGGAAAGAAAGTGAGAGAAGGAAAGCAACCCAATTTCTGTCTATAGATCAGGCCAGAGGTCATTTAACTCCAGACCTGATTGGACATACTCATAGGCAACTCTCAAAGAGGGACAAAGGGGCAGATTATAGATCGGACTAGAGGTCATTTAACTCCAGGTCAGCTTTAGCACGCTCCCAGGGGAAAAACAGAGATAAGTTTTAACGAAGAGATCTTAGAAAGGTCAGCTAGTCGCACAAGGATCCTAGTGGATAGGGCTAACTCTAATCCCCAATGTTCCCAAATCTTCCAGCTTAAACCAAAAAAGAACAACAAAAGATAGATTCCATTTAACTCATACATCAGCTAGCAGCATAAGGAACTACTACACTGGTTAAATCATCTGAAATCAATCCTTAGTTAACACATTTAGCAGAAAACATTGAAGGCAAGGAGAGCAGAAACATAGGGCACCTAACAAGGGTGAATCCTATGCCAATATTCTAATGCAAGCCAGTAGAACATGAAACATCATGTAAATGTAATAAACAAAGTTAGAAGACATCACCAATAGTAATAGACCACGATCTTGTGAAATGTGCTTTGATTAATTGATGCAAAACCAGTCACATACACTGAGCTCAATGGATGTTACAATCCAAAATTCTCTTCCCAGCCTAATACATAAAAACTACTCTGCTATCCCTCCCAAGATTGTTCTAACAGTCAGAATGAATCCCTCTAACTACAACAGCAGCAACTGGACAATAATGGCCCAACAACAATAACCTTTTACAATGTGTTCTTTTGGATTCTTATAGGAGGAAAGAAAGAAAATGGTAGTTGTAAACTTAAATGCAGCATTAAAAATATGAAGCAGTAGGAGGGCCGAGGCCCCATCTGGTTTTAATCTGAGCATTTATCTTTGGTACTCGTTGCAGTGTTCTGGTGGATTGCACAATAGGCAGAATAATGATGTTAGGGTCTGCCATACCGTGTAACAAATGCTTCTGATGGTGTAGGACTGCTGATAGGGCGGAGAAATTCATTTGGACACAAAGTAAATTGGAACAGTAATGTGTACCGTGTCCTTTCATGGAAGAACGTTCTGCCGATACGGAAACCCTGATAGTATTATATTTCTATGCATTGAACCATCTAAATGATCCACGGGGTCTTTGATTTTGGTCCTCTGTCTTCCAAAATCCCTTAAGGAGCCCAAAATTCTTCTATTTCTTATTTCGAGCTCTCTGCTGCTCCTGTACAATCTCTGTCTATGCAATCCGAGCTTTAAATGGCGCCGGATAGGGTTTGCAGAGTTTTAACTCTGTCCTTGGATGAAACCTATGATGCAGACACCTTTTCCGGACAGTCTTTTATGGAATTAGGCTCTAAATTCAGCCTCCTCTATGCACTGCACCATTACAATGGCGTATATGAACCATGGTGGGTTTTACCGCCTAATAAACCTGCAAAACACGAAAACAGTTACCAAGAACATGTATGGAGGAGACACGTGGAATAGTGACGTGGCGGGACCGGGCGATGGTGGAATAGTCAACAGTGGGGGGAAGACAAATGCAGATCGTCCGATCCCAGGAGGAGATCGATGGTGAAAAACTACGGAGGGCGATTGAATGTGGACCGTCGATCTGCAGATCAGATCGACGGCAGAGACTGACTGGATGGCGCGCCATACCCTGAGTTATCGCGTGTGCATCTGAGCTAACGATCGCGCATCTTCGGCGAGCGATAACCATTGGATGGCCCACCCTAGATTGGACGGTCCACGTCAATATTGCTGGGCATCCGTGTCCGAACAATAATGCACGATGGACGGCGGTTTTGAAATCATACAGGAGGACGCGTGTCGATTGCTGTATGGAATCGCTGGCCGATCGGAAAATACCGCCCTCTGCCCAAAGGCGGTGCGTCGATAGAAATAGGCTGGTTTATGAACTGTGCGCGGGGTCCACAGGGGCGGGTAAATTCTGAACCGTCAGATCTATGTGTAAATGGACGGCGATGGCACGGTCAGGAGTTTGAACGGGGAAGTGCAGGCACTGTGGAGTCCACGATCATCGTCCGATCAACCAAGATCAACGGTTGATGCCGCACCCGGTGAATGAATAAGACAAGCGCCTTTTGGGCTGGTGGGTGGTTCTAGCGGCTGGTTACGTGGAGGAAAAGGAGCGGGGGCTAGTTGAAAGGGGCTAAGGTCTATTATAAAGTTAAAAGTGGGTTTTTAACCCTTTTTAATGCAATTCGAGGCCAAACAAAAGGTAACGATAGAAAGAATGAGGGTTTATAAAACCAAACCAAGGGTGTATGTGTGGTTTAAGAGGGGCATCGAAATGATTTAGAAGGTTTAGGGGGGAAATTGGGGGGGATTAAACGGGGACTTTGACAAAGGGAAAAAGGGATGAAAAGGGATATTTTGCAGGAGTAAAAAGGGGGTAAATGAAGGCCTTTAGGAGCACAAATTCTTGCAATTAGAGGGTCTTTAGAATGGAAATCAGCAGAGGGGGTTATCAAAGGCAGAGGTCTAGGAGACTTCAAGGATGATGTGTCTCAGGGGAGATGCATTCATTGAAGGCTCAGGAAAAATTTAGCCCCCTACTTTGCTTGTCAAAAATTTATGGGGGGCTAACAGTGGCTCCACATGGGGATGGCTTCTTCTTGAAGGAGTCAAGAATTCAGAGAATAGATCTTTGGAGTAGGCCAGTTGCCTGCTGCTTGGCACATCCCTTTTTCTTTGATTTTCAGCTGCCACAACATGATAGTCACATTAGCAGAAACATTCCCAAAAAATCTACCAACCCACACTACAGTCCTAGCATTTTTTCTTTTTCCAGGGTGCATTTGAGCTAGCAGACCCTTTACATCTTTTATTTTTGCAAACAGAAAATAAAACCTATTCTAATTCTACCCTTATTGCTCCATGAGACCAGATTAGACTGTTGGTCTCATATGTTCTCTACCTAATCTAATATCTGCTAGGATTAAACTGTCTAGCAGACTTCTTCTCTACATTCTAAGATAGAAATTGAAAACAGCCAAGCCAGGATTAGACTATCTGACTTGCTGGACTTTGCAGAAATTAAAAACAACTAACTACACGCTCATAGACTGAGCTTTATTGAGATTTTCCTACCTACCCTACTCTAACTGGAATATTTACAATCTAGCTTACAAACATTGTCTTCCAATGTAACCAGTCCATCAAGTGATCCCATGGCTGGTCTCTCTTGCTCAACTCCTTGAGCAGGTTGGATAGGTAGGGTAGCTCCCACTCTTTTTGTTTAATAACAGCAACTTTGGAAAATTTTCTTTCTATCTGCAACATGCTGCTCAAAGAGACCTTTGATCCTTTTTCAAATGTGTGCAAGAAGTGTGCATAAGGATCATGAAATGATACTTGGTTATGAATATCTGGCAGGCAGGCTTCAACCAGGATTTCCTCTTCTTCCACTGGATCAAGAATACGACTCTCTTGAGAAAGAGAATCTCCCTCATCTTCTTCATTTTCTGAACTGGAGGACTCATCATATATGGCAGTGTTGTTCTCTTGGAGCTCTGATGTATTCTTCTCTGAGGTGCTGAGCTCTGTGAAGAGATCCATGTATTCTTGAGCAGTGGTTTGTTCCATTGCTTCCTCTTTTTCAAGAGATGGCTCGTTATTTTCATCTTGCTCAAGAACTTCTTGTTTGCTTTCTTCCTCATCTTCTAAACAGAAAGGCTGCTGGTCTCCTTTTTCACTGATGATCTGTGGTAAAACAGAATGAAGATTCAAAGAATATTCATCTGCTATTATACTATCGTAGCTCTCCCCATCAGTGTCATAGATAGGCTGACTGGTTTCATTACTTCTCTGAAATTGCTGGTTCTGATCTTCCTCCCATGAATCTAAGGATGATGGTCCTGCAAGCTCGGTTTTCCTTTGAAAACACTCATCATCAAACATATCATAAATAGGAAAATCATAACTGTAAGTAATGTCACCCACTAATCCTTCTGGATTTTCAGCAGGTCTTTCTCTGTCGTGATCCACAAAGAAGTCTTCTGGATCTGAATCATCAAACTCATAAGATGAATGAGAAAGAGTGCGTTTTATATAAAATATTTCTAAGGTGGACTGCTGATTTAACATCTGATCAATCTCTCCTTCTGTCAAAAGAGGGGTTTCCCTTTCATCGTGAACAGAAGAGCAGCAATCCTCTTTCCCTTGTGTCAGCTGATTTGGAGGCTGGATGTTTTCTTGAGCCCCTCCTTCCACATCAGATTCTGCCTCTTCTTTGTGGTCTCTTGCTTCCACAAGGCAGCGTTTCCTATTATCTTTCGCTATTAGGTCCTGATATTCTCTATTCAGCGTGATACAAGGCATAGGTGCACAATCAGGCAGTTCCTGATCACTTTCCTCTTCATCTTCTACAGATTCTTGGGCATCATACATGTCTTGCTCATCTTCTCGGTCTTGAGTTTCTTCTTGTTCTGGGAGAGGCATGGGCTGTTCTAAATAATTCTCGTTTGCATTCAGATTAGCCATATACATCTCCAACACTTTACCAAACGTTTCCGTTAATTCATTTAATTGATCACACAAAGCATCATACTTTGTATCCCTGTCCATGTTTGGTATCATGCTTATGCAAAGAAGGCTACTGCTTCTTCTCAACCAGTTCAGAGTCTTCTACCAGTGGAGTCATTTGGTCTTTTGGGAGTTATGGAGTGTGGAGTCGCCAGGTGGATGTTTGTGAATGTTTGAAACAGGATGCTGTCCACCATCAGCAATTGAATGCCAATCTAACCATAGATCTTGGGTTATTGAGTGCCTAAGAATGTGGCAAGGTGAAATGCACTCAATTCCCCAGCGGAGTCACCATTATGCTGGGGTTCCCATGTTTTGGCCAGATTGGCAAGACCAAAAGATGAGACAACATCAGAACCACTTTGGGGCCCTAGGATCTAGCCCTCCTGGACCCGGAGAGGGATCTCTCCAATAAAACAAAGAATGCTATATCTTTGAAGCCCAAGATGAGGTATTAGGCTAGGTATGAAGCACAAAGGGGGGTTTAAAATGATTTGGTTGGTTGGTTGCTGGGTTGGTCATGAGATCATAGACTGAGAAAGTGATGGGAGAAAGGAACAAAACAACATGATGTTTCAGCAAAGGGGATAGGTCAAGAGAGTGCCATCCATTGGGCAATGGAGTCATGAAAGGTAATTACATGCAGCAACTAGCCAAAGCCTCCAAAGGGAAATTTATCTAATACTAAAGGATCTTTTAGATTAGATGGTGAGATGGAACATTAAGGAAAGAAAGTGAGAGAAGGAAAGCAACCCAATTTCTGTCTATAGATCAGGCCAGAGGTCATTTAACTCCAGACCTGCTTGGACATACTCATAGGAAACTCTCAAAGAGGGAAAAAGGGGCAGCTTATAGATCAGATCAGAGGTCATTTAACTCCAGGTCAGCTTTAGCACGGTCCGAGGGGAAAACAGAGATAAGTTTTAACGAAGAGATATTAGAAAGGTCAGCTAGTCGCACAAGGATCCTAGTGGACAGGGCTAACTCTAATCCCTAGTGTTCCAAAATCTTCTAGCTTAAACCAAGCAAGAACAACTAAAGACAGATTCCATTTAACTCATACATCAGCTAGCAGCATAAGGAACTACTACATTGGTTAAATAATCTGAAATCAATCCTTAGTTAACACATTTAGCAGAAAACATTGAAGGCAAGGAGAGCAGAAACATAGGGCACCTAACAAGGGTGAATCCTATGCCAATATTCTGATGCAAGCCAGTAGAACATGAAACAACATGTAAATGTAATAAACAAAGTTAGAAGACATCACCAATAGTAATAGACCAGGATCTTGTGAAATGTGCTTTGATTAATTGATGCAAAACCAGTCACATACACCGAGCTCAATGGCTGTTACAATCCAAAATTCTCCTCCCAGCCTAATACATAACAACTACTCTGCTATCCCTCCCAAGACTGTTCTAATAGTCATAATGAATCCCTCTAACTACAACAGCAGAAACTGGACAACAACGACCCAACAACAACAACCTTTTACAATGTGTTCTTTAGGATTCTTATAGGAGGAAAGAAAGACAATGGTAGTTGTAAAATTAAATGCAGCATTAACAATCTGAAGCAGTAGGAGGGCTGAGGCCCCATCTGGTTTTAATCTGAGCATTTATCTTTGGTACTCGTTGCAGTTTTCTAGTGGATTGCACAACAGGCAGAATAATGATGTTAGGGTCTGCCATATCGTGTAACAAATGCTTCTGATGGTGTAGGACTGCTGATAGGGCGGAGAACTTCATTTGGACACAAAGTAAACTGGAACAGTAATGTGTACTGTGTCCTTTCATGGAAGAACATTATGCTGATACAAAAACCCTGATAGTATTATATTTCTATGCATTGAACCGTCTGAATGATCCATGGGGTCTTTGATTTTGGTCCTTTGTCTTCCAAAATCCCTGAAGGAGCCCAAAAGTCTTCTATTTCTTATCTCGAGCTCTCTGCTGCTCCTGTACAATCTCTGTCTATGAAATCCGAGCTTTAAATGGCGACAGATAGGGTTTGCAAAGTTTTAACTCTGTCCTTGGATGAAACCTATGATGCGGACACCTTTCCCGGACAGTCTTATGTGGAATTAGGCTCTAAATTCAGCCTCCTCTGTGCACTGCGCCATTACAATGGCGTATATGAACCATGGCGGGTTTTACCGCCTGATAAACCTGCAAAACACGAAAACAGTTACCAAGAAAACGTATGGAGGAGACACGTGGAACAGTGACGTGGCGGGACCGGGTGATGGTGGAATAGTCAACAGCGGGGGGAAGACAAATGCAGACCATCTGATCCTAGGAGGAGATCGACGGTGAAAAACTACGGAGGGCGATTGAATGTGGACCGTCGATCTGCAGATCAGATCGACGGCAGAGACTGACTGGATGGCGCATCGTACCCTGAGTTATCGCATGCACATCTGAGCTAACGATCACGCATCTTCGGCGAGCGATATCCGTTGGATGGCCCGCCCCAGATCGGACGGTCCACGGCAATATCGTTTGGCATCCGCGTCTGAACAATAATGCACGATGGACGACGGTTTTGAAATCGTATAGGAGGACACGTGTCGATTGCTATATGGAATCGCTGGCCGATCGGAAAATACCGCCCTCTGCCCAAAGGCGGTGCGATAGAAACAGGTTGGTTTATGAACAGTGCGCGGGGTCCACAGGGGCGGGTAAAGTCTGAACCATCATATCTGTGTGTAAATGGACGGCGATGGCGCGGTCAGGAGTTTGAACGGGGAAGCGCAGGCACTGTGGAGTCCACGATCACCGTCCGATCAACCAAGATCAACGGTTGATGCCGCACCCGGTGAACGAATACGACAAGTGCCTTTCAGGCTGGTGGGTGGTTCTAGCGGCCGGTTACGTGGAGGAAAAGGAGCAGGGGCTAGTTGAAAGGTGCTAAGGCCTATTATAAAGTTAAAAGTGGGTTTTTAACCCTTTTTAATGCAATTCGAGGCCAAACAAAAGGTAACGATAGAAATAATGAGGGTTTATAAAACTAAACCAAGGGTGTATGTGTGGTTTAAGAGGGGCATCAGAATGATTTAGAAGGTTTAGGGGGGAAATTGGGGGGTATTAAAGGGGGAATTTGAAAAAGGGAAAAAGGGATGAAAAGAGATATTTTGCAGGAGTACAAGGGGGGTAAATGAAGGCCTTTAGGAGCACAAATTCTTGCAATCAGAGGGTCTTTAGAATGGAAATCAGCAGAGGGGGTTATCAAAGGCAGAGGTCCAGGAGACTTAAAGGATGATGTGTCTCAGGGGAGATGCATTCATTGAAGGATCAGGAAAAATTTAGCCCCCTACTTTGCTTGTCAAAAATTTATGGGGGGCTAACAATAACAATGGGTGGAAGGTGGGCCATAGAAACTCTACTTTCTAAATCAAAGAAGGCCTCAAGAACCTAGGCCTTACCAACAGAGCATGCAACGTGCATCTTATTCTTACTACAATTCAAACCCGAATGCACCATTGCAGCTTTGGTATTCTTCCACTCCTCCATCCTAGCCCGCGCCTCCTTCTTAGCCTTATGCCCCCCCATATCATCATCAACCTGTCAACCAACCATTTCAGCAATGGGTTTTGTGTATTTAACCCATATCCATGGGTTTGTGGATGACCCATAACCATTACGATTATACCATGTTAAATGTAAAATAAGAGAATTTTTTTGTGTGATTAACCTATAACGATGGGTTTTTTTATGACCCATAACCGAGTTGGAAATGGAAAACTTGGAGAAGAGTTTTGTTTTGTGTGGTTTACCCATAATTGTGGGTATTTCAATGACCCATTATCATGGTTTTAATCGACCTCCTTCTACAATTTTGTTGACAAGTTACAATATAGGTGATGAAATTAAATTTTGTTGAAGAGCCATTTAAGGTATTAAAGAGAGATTTCCATTGATATAAGATACTTGCTTTGTAATGATCCGTGGAGTGAGAAAACCATTCCTAAAACTAAATGTATGCACAATTGTGCTACTTTACAGACATGTGTGACTTCATTTGATCATATATCTCAAACCAAGAAATAAAATAACGTAAAAAACCCATTTTAGCTAACAATTTTTTTTTTAAATTTAGTTATTATGCATCCTATAAAATTATCTATAGAGGTCATGGAATATTCATAAAATTGGATGAATATTGTTTCCATACATTCCATCCATGACTATGCTTCTATAGTGGCCATACCACTATGGGTAAGATGGAAAATATATTAAATGAGGTTTCCCAATATTCTATGTTCTGCATACAAACATTTTAAGCTATGACATAGTTGTATAAATCTGCAGTAATAATTAATGTGAGAATACCACATGCAGAGGACCAAAAATTATGCTAAGGATTTGTGGAGCAGCATGGGTTGTTGTAGAGGTCATGGAACTTGCATGTTGCATACCAATGGATGTAGTGAATCCATGTAATACCAACCCTTCAATGGTGAATGAATATCTAAGGGTAGAAGGCCTTGTAATTCTTATGGACCAACTAGGATACTTACAACATATGGCCAAATAAATGGACTCCAAAGGTCCAAAAGGAGGTTGGAGATTGCTTCAAAACTTTGAGACTAAAATATACTTCAAAACATGGTTCCCATGGAATCGTAACCCGCTTTGATACCATGTTCCTGATCTGGGTGCCTAAGATCAAGGAAGCTTGAATTCCAAGAGGGGAGGAGAGAAATTTAAAAAAATGTAAGAACTGAATACATCACAAAAAAATTAGGATAGGGAGAATTGGAGAAGAAGAATTCCATTAAAAAGAAGTGTTACATGCAATGAGGCCAATTTTGGGACTTCTCCTTCTCTTCACTCTCTTCCTATTGCCTTCTTATAAAGTGTCTTGTTGAGAAAGTCAAATTTAATTAGGGTTTACATTGTCGGTTACATATCTTTCAAGTTCCTTTTTACATAAAAATATGGCTTTGTGACTTATACATACAAACTTAGACTATAATCCCCCCTAATATTCGAATAAACAAGCTTACTCAATTTGACGACGTAGAGAACCCGAGATAATACTGTGGGAAAAATAAAGATGGTTTATGTTGATTAGAGACTAGATAATGGATGATATTTCATTATTTAAAATTTATAGAATATTTTAACACTCTTGTAGAACATATGCTCTTATATGGCATGGGCAGCTCCATTCCCCTTGCAGACTTGAATTTATCTCAAAAAATATATTTTTCAAATTCCATACATGAATCTTCCTACTTTAAATATATGTACATACATGGTTCCTAAGAAAAATATTTGCGTACACCTTTTTAAAATTTGAATAAATAAATAAATAAATTATTTTTCAGGAAGGGTTTACGGGTTTTACCGAAATCCCACCTATGGGAGCCTGTGGCCTAACTGAATTAAATAGTTTTAGGTGGTGTATATACACCCCTTGGGTATGCCTAAATAATTCCTAAGGAGATGTATCATTATTATGCCAAAATTTACCTTGATGAGGTTTGTGTTTTTCACGTGCCTTCTGCACTCCTACTCTCCAGGAAACCTTTGTTTCCTTGCAGATATGCTCATCCTCCTTAACTAGCATCTTCTTGCATAAATTGGAGAGGAATTTTTTGATGGCTTGGGTCAGATGGATCTAAAGGAAGGTTTCTCCAATCCCTTTGGTTAGGATCAGGTTGTAGCTTCACCTATTCTTGTTGCTTTAAGTTAATAAAGAGACTCATGTATTATTTACAAATTTCAATGTTATTCTATGAATGTTAATCTATGATGCTTATGGTGATTTAACACACACACACACATATATATATTTGTACTTTAAATTTTGTGATTTGCTCCTATATTTGTGATTCATTTTCAGGTATGCACATCTTGAAAAAAGATAAAGGGTTTGGACCTTAAAAGAACTATTTCAAACATAGGACCTCGTGGTACGTTTATAATCCCTACTTTTCTGAATTCAAGTGCTTGGCATGATTGTATGAGTTCTCTCTTTTTATGATTTTATTATGCTCTATTGGGGCTCTCAACCACATCCCTTCAGAATTTTTACCTTCAACATAATTAACAACTCCACTGGGGAAATACGTATAAATTATTTCGTAAAGGGTTGTCTGGATTGATCTAGGTGTTGGGTATGTTCTTTTATTGTTTTCTCAGTCTCCTAGCATATTGGATGACTAGATCCTTTAGCCTGATCTTTCAAACATAAGATTTTTTTTCCTCGGTTTACTATCTATACACATTTTTTATTTGGAATAGTTCTGTATATATGTAGTTGTAGTTTTTGCAACAAGTGTATATGAAGGTTGTCTGAGTAAATGGTGCATACATACGCAACCCTTATTTTGGAAAATTGTGTATGTTTTTGAAAAGTGAATTTTTTTACTTGGATGAGTCATTTTTTTTTTCTCCTTTAGACTAATCCTAATCTTCCCATTTTTTCTCATCCCATCCTACCCACAGGTTTCGAACTGGTGACCTTGCAGAATGGAGTGCCTTAAGAGTGCACCCCATCACCGACTGCCCTATACCACGTGGGCTTGGATGAGTCATTTAAAATCTTGAACAAACTTGTTTTTAATATGATATTCCTACTGTAGGTTGAGAAATTTGGTGTCAATAGTTTTCTTGATATATTTTGTTTGGGTGAAAAAGCCTTGTGTCAACCTAGGTTTTTTAATACGTGAAGGCTGTGAAGTATAGAGTTGGGTTTTAGATCTTCTTTTTGAAGTATCTAATTGTGTTTGTTCTTTGGGACCAACTTTATTTTTTTCTGAGGATTGTTTATAACCCATATTTCTCTTTTGCTTCTTGGTTTTCCCTAAGAGTTTATCTTTTTTATTTTGTCTTTTGGTTCTTGAAATGATTGGAGTTTCTTTTTGAAGATCTGAAATCTCATTTGGTTGAGGTATTCTTGATATTTGGAATATCTTGCATCTTTCTTTTCCAAGTTTTTGAGTGTTTTATGCTCTTGTTTTCATTAGTCTTTGAAACTCCTTGTTTTTGGAATGTTAGACTTGGTGAACTTGAGTATTCTTCATTTGGTTGTTTTTAAGATCCTTTGATTGCTTCTTTTCGTGAATATATGGATTTCATTTAACAAAGAAAACGAAAATTTTGTTGTGTTTCTTTTTTCTTTTGTTTTCATTTCATTAGTTTGAAGTCTTTTGGTTTTAACAACGTGGGATTTTTTGTGGTGAATTCAAGAATTCATTTTTTTTTGGAATATGATTGGCATTGAGATCTTTATCTTTTTTTTTTTTTTGCCATTGTTTTTCTTGTCACGAATCCTTACCTGAAGATTTGTAGTTGAATGTTGCATTGCATATGAACGTGCATTAGTATTAGATGCATCAAAACACGCATTTAGTTTTTTTATTGATCTTGAATGTGTGAGTGCTTATCAAAAGAAAAAGAAAAAGTTTTGATTTAAGTAGATTCTCGTAGAACCTTGTAGAAATCACTTTCATCGAAGAAAAGAGATTTTCATTTACACGTAACCTAAGTTTTCTTATTGGTTTCCCTTGTGTCAGAACATCGTAAGTTGAACTCCCATATCCCTTGACCTAGATAACATACGTTAAAATGAATGATTAGTTAAAATGAACTATACTTTTTCTTTTGTCATAGAAACACCAACTAGTATAGGGCATATTTAGGGCCTTGGAATAGGTGTGTGAAGAGTAAAATCTCTAAGGACACTCAAACAAAATATAAATTTGATTAAATAGTGGAAGTTTAGTATCATATACGTTGTAGGGGAAAACTCCTCTAACACAAGTGTCAAGCACAAGGATGTGAAAATATAAGTAAAGAGAGATACCCCCTCTCCTACTTGTCTGACCATGTGCCAACAATTATTCCCCCTCAACTTCTGATTACGAACTGGGAACCTTATTTTCCTTTCCTAGGGACCACATGGGTGACTGTGAGGAGGACTTATTGTGGTAACTGAGACAAACGTTGTATCACTTTCACAGTACTTCTCGAGAGTTCCCTGCAAAGTGAGGGTACTTGCACTAGCAAAGGATATTGTCTAGAAGTCAAGATAATTTTTTCTCATACATTAGTTGGTAATACTTGGGCCCTCATCATCCCAAATTTTTTTCGAACCCTTTATCTACTTTATCATCTTTTAATGTCCAATCCCAATAATTCAGAACATAATATTGACATTTGTTTGCTTGTCAATATCTTTAGGACTTTTATAGTGGGTTGATCTTTGCTCTTTGTATTTATTTGGCTTTAGGTGGATTTTTTATTGTCACTTTTGGACCTTTGACTTTGAGTGACTAACCAACCAATCCACTGGTCTTGAAAGGATTTTGGTCTTTCTTTTGGAAATGTGGAGTTTCCTCCTTAAGGGTTAAGTTTGATTGTATTGTCTCTCTTCCTTGAAATCCATTTGAGCAATCCCATAAGAGAAGGATATGTGCACAAGTTGGGAATGGCCAATGTTGCTAAGGATACCAACCAAGTGATCCCTTTAAAATAAGATCCTTGTGACTTTCCTTTCTTTGGAAATGTTGGTTCCCTCTTGATGGCCATGTTGAATATTCTTGGGTTGAATGTTGGACTACTAGTTTCACTATGGTCCACTTAGAATATTTTGAATGTTCTTGAAGCTTCTCAGATGAGCAATTTATTTCAAGGACATCAAATGGGTGTTAACTTTTCATCTTCATTGCTGGATAAATTTGGGCTTCCTTTTTCTCCTCCATCTTGTAACATGAAATATAAAAAGAGGAAAAGGAGGAGGAATAATAAGATGAAGAATTTTCTCTATGAATCATCGACAACCTCTGCAAGTCATGTTGGAGATGAGTCTTTATACACTGCAAGTCATGTTGGGGGCATAAGTCTAGTCACTTCTATTAATACTGGCAATGAGCCATCAACCTTTGTAATTCATTTTGGTGGTGACTCACAAACATTTTTTATTAATGTTGGGGTGCAACTCCTATCCCTCTTGGGAAAGGGTCACTAACCTTTGTAATTCATGTGGGAAACTAGTCACCAGCCACTTCTAGTCATTTTGGGGGCATTGATTCTGATAAGAGACCTAAGTGTAGAAAATTTAAGCCTAAGTTACCTTATAGGATATTTAAGAGAGATCATATTACTCATGTGTTCCTTAAGATTTTAGTTGTTCAAAGGTTGTGGTCTAAGTCTGAAGGTTCTTCTATGCTTGAACCTCTTATGGTTTCTCCGTGATATATTCAGACATTGGTTGATGAAGTGGTCAATCCAATGAAATATTTGGTTGATCCTATTGTTCTTTTGGGGGGTGAAGTATCTATTAATAAAATATTTTTGATTTCTAGTTCAGAGTATTTTGGACTAGGGGGCATGTCGGTCTCTTCGAGTGTAGGCCCTCCAAGTTCTAGGAGTGTTTCCTTTGATTGGGATAATCTTGTTGAGACTCATCTTACTTATTCTACATCTTTTCAAATAAGGGTTAGAATTAATTCCACAAATTTCTATTGATTTATAGTGGATTAAGGATCCTATACAAGTATTATAGCATCCTCAATTTGGAAAGATTTGGATTCTCCAAAGTTTCTAGCAGTTGATAGTCAATTGATAGCCTATGATAGAAGACCCGATGAATATTTGGGTGTTCTTCCTCAACTTAATATCACATTATATGGGGATATTTTCTTTGTTGATATGGTGGTGGTTGATGGCCCTTTAAACTTTAATATGCTCCTGGGGTGTGATTATGTCTATGCTATGAATGTTGCGGTGTCTACATTATTTCGAGTGATGTATTTTCCTCACAACAAAGGCATTTTCACTATTGATCAACTTGCATATGAAAATCACCATCCTAATTTGAAATCAGTTCATAATACCCCTTGGCATGTTCCAAGTATTCAAGTATAATCCAACCCTTTATGAGTGAAGTATGTGGCCTTATATCCTCAATGTTCAATTGCTTCTGGGAAGGGTTCTTTGAACTCCTATTTTCCTTCCTGGGAATTTGTCCCAACAATTGATCAAGTGGTTTCTCCTATAGGGGCATGGGAATCCTTGCTTCTCCCCATTAACCCTTCTATTTCTCATGATTTCTTGGATGTTGAGTTTCCTTCATAGGAGGATCTACTTGAAGACATTAGCTTGAGCTACCAAAGGATTCCAGTGGGCTGAGTCCCACAAGGGGCTTGCCTTGAAGAACTATTATGTGTAAGATGCAAGGTTGTGTGGTTCCTTATACCATATTGTACATATAGGTATGAATTTAAGTTTTGTATTCTATAACACGATCTTTTATATGAAGTTTATATATGGGATTTATTAACTTCTTTCCTAGTGTTCCTAATTACGTGTACAAAACTTTGAAGGCATCTCCTTTGTGTATTTTTATGGTTGATCCGCTTTGAAAGGTATGGGATCTCGAAACTATCATATAGGTTATGTTTCCACTTGCATTGTGCATTATCAGTTTCATTTTCCATTTTGGCCTTAGTACTGACCCCACCAAGTTGTGACACAAAACCTTATCGCTAATTAGAAGTGTCATAAATTGTGTGGTAGACCCTAACTTATTGCGGGCCCTCTAGGTAGTACCTTGTTGTCACCTGGAACCCATGTTGAAGTTTTGTTCATAGGCTAGAGAGCCGTCTTTATTATTGTCATTAATTCGCGTTGAACCTAATTATTCTTCTTCAATCTTATTCTGACTTTGTACCCGAGAGGCTCCCATGTGTTGAGTTGTACTACTACGTTTCATATTAACCTTTTGCACCCCTTTTTGGCCTTAATCCAACTTCATTTTACTGTTTTATAAGCCACTTTGTATCAAATTTTTTTTTTCAAAGATCAAACTATGCATTCATTATCCTTTGTGACTTGACACCTTTTACCTTGGAGGGAACATTCCCTGATTTTTGATGACCCACATCCATAACCTTGCATTGAACATAAGGATGTTCCAACCCCAAGAACTAGTTCATTTTCCTTTGACACTTATTCCCTCCATTATACTATAGGATTTTTTTTTCATGCTTTATAATATGAAAAAGAGAAAAAATCAAATATTCCAAAAAGAAAGAGAGGGAGCGAGAAGAGTTTCTTTCATCACTTTGGAAACAGATTCAATTGTGTCACCCTTGAACAAAGCAATCAAAAAATGATTCTTTCCTCCATTGATTTGTGACTTAGTTTGAATTTTAGGAAGCCAAAACCTTGTCTTAGAGTTAGTACTCCTCTGATTTGTTACTCTTTTAATTATATGGAGAGTTTGTTGACGCCTCATGTATCACAAACTTATTAAAGTCTATTTTATGTTTCCTTAAAAGTCACAAAGTGTTTTTCTCTTGTTCAAGATAATTTAGCCTTTGTGTCAACCATTCTATGGTGTCTCTTGACTCATTTATGTCGGCCATACCCAGTCTTTCAAATTATTATAAGTTTCAAATTATCTACTACGTCATTTACTCATGTTAGTAAAGAAGATCCTCATTGACTTCTTGATGGCGGATCTACTCTTATTGACTCCAAAACATTTCTCTGAGAGTATACCTAGAGTTACACCCTGGCCCTATTTACATCATTGATAGGTGGCCTTGTGGCCAAAATCGATCAACATCATGGGTCTTTGATTAGGTGGTTTCCCTTGTGTTCGACATCATCTTACATTATCACACATTGGGATTCATGCAGTAGCTTGGTTTCCATTTGACCCTATATGTGGATTCCTCACCTATGTGTCAACTTTCATTATTGGTTGGTTCAAAGGATCTCTTTCATGTGCTATCTACATCTTATGCATACCAAAAATTTAATTGGTGATGGTTACTTCATCTTTATTCATCTAAGTCCTTCCAAATTATTGGTCTTCAGGTTACATACGTGTTGGTTGATGTGGGATGCCTTAATTCCTTCTTTCCAGTGGATCATTTCCCATCGAATCCAACTCATTACTCTGGGAACAAGGTATATATTCCCTTTACTAGTACCTTATAGTTTGCAGTCATCAGCGACAAACTCCTTATATATCGACCGTGGGAATACATCAATGTGTCCTAATTGATAGATTCTTTCAAGTGTTCAGCTTCAACTCATTTATTCACACTTTTTAGATTGTACTGGGGCACCTTGACACTCATTTTCATTATTAGTGATTTGTCTCACATTTGTTAATGGTATAAATCAATGATCGTTAATAAAATGATTTCTCATATGGTCGATTTCAGCTCATTTATTCCCGTAGTTTAGAAATGTACCATTTGTAGTTGGTGAAGACCTTGGGTTACGCCAACATCTCAAATCACTTGACAATTTCTTCAGATTTCTGTCAGTGACACCTACACTTATATGTTTCAAAATTTTCAACAACATCTTATATGTTGGCACCCGATTTTTGTGCAATACCACTATTCCATCTACATGACTTTGGTACTTTTTTGCAGATCGGTTATACAACATATTTTGTAAAGATATCCTCCTATATGATACTGAGACGTAACTTTGTTGTGTTATTTCACGACTATGATTTTATGTTCCATTATGTATGTATAAATCCACATATATTCAACTGATCTTATAATATGCTAAAACAAAATACTTGAATCTATTCTACAAATTGTAGAAACCAATTACGACCACACAATCACATGAACAAGAAATAGAAATAATTTCAATTGAAAAACACAAATATGTATATGGGGAAAGCCTAAACTAAAAAATATATTTATATTACATTAAGTAAAGAATATGAAACAATTGAATGCTTTTCTCAGGCTTGAGAGATTTTTTCACTATCTTTGACTATCTCACTACCAACCCGTGCACAAGCTTCTCCTGGCACATCGTTCTCTCACAAGCTCCATGCACAAACTTGTGCTTCCTATTGCTTGGTATCACCAAAACAATGATTAAACTTGTGCCTCGATTCCTCCTTTTAAAGTAAATTTTTCCTCATTAAGGAATGATTTATTCTAGGCCTTCTTTTGACTACATGCACCACATGTACAATTTGGATGATTATACAACTGATAGTACACTTCCCTTTAACTCCAATATCAACTGGGTATTTCTCATAACTGACATGCATGAGTTATTTATGAGTGAATTATCAGTTATTTGATTTATCACTGCATGTGAATAAAATCATATTTAATTCAAATGAACTCTCACTAGCTCATCCATCAGTTAGAACTAGTTAAACTGATTTTAACTCAAATAATTAAGTTAAACAATTAAAACTCAAAATAAAATGCAACTGGACCCCCTAAAACTTATAGATAACTCTACATGCCTCCAACACTACAGAAAAAAAGGACATTGGTGAGGGTCATGCTTGTGATGGACCTTTAAGGTCCGTCACTAATGTCACATATGGTGACGACCCTTAAAAAATGTCGTCGTAACTGTATATCGTGATGGTACTTTAAGGTTCGTCACCAAAGCCATTTTAAATGACACTTTTGGTGAGGGTCGTTAAAGGCCCATCACTAATTCTCTCTCTAGTGACACTTTTAGTGACGAAATTTTAATGACCCTCACCAATACTCTTTTCGTTACTTTTGGTAACGGTCAAAAAATGTTCATTATCATTGATCATTCCAATGAGTTTTTGATGACGCTATGTGCTTGTTAATATATTTTCTGTCAAAATATAACGATTTAAGACCATTATTGTGGATTATTTTTTATAATATGTCAAACACCATAGTGGTTAGAGTCAGTCAATTTTTTAAGAAGTAATTAGTGTGTATCATTTTCCTCAAGTAATGACTAGTCGAATAGAGTTTTCCTATGATTCAACACATGATTCATATCTATTAAGTTTATTATCTAGAAAATTCCCTTTAGCTAAAGTTCCAGTAGTGTGTGTAGGAAATATATTATTTAATACTTAATAAAACTCTGTCAATTCTATTAATGAGAAATACCTAACAGTCCTGAATAATCTGGGCACACCTTAAATTAATGCTTTGGCACACACTAAAATTTATTAGCAGCTCGCATGTCATGGAACATATTTGTACCTAGAAAATATTGTCATGACACTGATGCCCAAGCACATGGTGGCATGCACTAGCACAACATAGAATCCTTCTAGCATGTGTTGGCATGCATGTAGTCCCTAGCATGCCACTTTTGAAAAACATAAAGTCCCGACTTATTAACCCTCTTATGTGTTCATTTCCTTGCATTTTATCTTAGTTCTTCCTTTTGTTTCCTTGACACTTCTTGACACATATTGACATACCCTGGAACCCTACACATCCTTAGCACTTGGCATGTATTGGCATATCTTGGCACTATTTGGTGCATATAACTATCACACCCTGGAACTCCTTAGCACACTTTGGCACTTATTGGCATGCCTTGATATTCCCTAGCATTCCATACCAATGCTTAGCATACTTTGTCACTCCCTCCTTGGCAAGACAACTGGCACTCATATTTAACACTAGTCCCTGGCACTTGTTCCTCATATTCATTAACTTCCATGAATTTTGATCTAGTGCTCCCTTAATGTTTTAGCCTAGTACTCCTTAAAACTCCTCAACATGCATTAGCAATCTCTAGCACACCTTAACACTCTTCAACATGCCCTTCCACTTCATAGCATACATAACACTCCCTGACACATATTGGCACTTGGCACGTGTTGGTACTTGGAAATTCTTAGCATGTATGGAATACGTTGAGATGCCTTTGTATGATTTGGCATGGTTTAATATTAAATTTATTTGAGATCAATTGTTGGAAATTAGATGAGAAGCAACAAAGGAAGACTTGACACTTAGAATGCATTAAGAATTTTCACTTGGCACTTATTGGTGTGCCTAGCATGCCCCTCTTAGAAAAGATAAATTGTGACTTATTAACCCTCTTATGTGTTCATTTCCTTGTAGTTTAACTTGTTTCTCACTTTTGTTGCCTTGACAGTCCCTGGCACACATTGACACACCCTTGCACATCTTGGCATGCCTTATTAATTAGCACATCTTAGCATGTTTGACATGCCTTCGCACTATATGGCACATATTAGCATTCCCTAGCATGCCTTGGAACTCATGTCCTCACAACTAGCCTTTACATTTTTCACGACTTGGGAACCCAATCAATTCCATTGCTACTGCAATTCATGTGACAACATTGGACTGCTTCAACCGCAACAACTTGACCAATTTCACCTACTACAAGTAGATTGTGCCTTGTTCACCTAATAAATTCCTATAACTCATCTTATTCCACTCATGTCCAATCTCAAATTGTCCCACTTAACTAGTTACCAGGACAAGGATCAAATGATCTAGCCATCGCCATAAAACAACTAAGCAACATATCTTACAAAGGAAATATTTCACATGTATTTTCATTTCATATAAACAGTAGAACATTAACTAAGAGTTTGCAAGAACCACAAGATGCACAAGCCACACAAGATATAAGTTGACACAAGCCAAGTCCCCCAAAACTTGTACACAAAAATGTACAATATGAAATTATCTAGAATAGTTTAAAACATGAGCATGTAGGCAAAGTGTGCCACATATCATATAAAAAAAATAGCTAAAGGAAAAATAATGTTCTGCCTAGAATAAAGTGATCTCCCTTTGTCTAAAACTGCTATGTCGAACCCCATATAACAACCATAGGCTTGCCTCCTGTAAATCCTATTCTAAACTTCTCTTAACACACTTTTTCCTTAGCACACTTGAATTCACTAACACTCCCTGGTACACACTCTTATTCGTTCCCTTCGATGCATTTTGACCTATTTATCCCTTGATATGCCCTGAAACTCACTAACACTCTAGTTCACACATGCATTGACATTTTCAGACATGTGTTAGTATGCCTTTTCATTTCTTTGCATGCCCTAACCCTCCCTAGCTATCATGCCCTCACAAATACCGTTACTTAATTTGCAACTTGGGAACCCAACCAAGCCCTCACTTGACTACAAGAGCTTGACCAAGTTACAATTACTACAACTAGACTATGTTGTTGGATTGTGTAGCTTGGGCGAAGAGAGATGTATTCCTAAAGAGACCATGATCATTAGCATGTATAACATTCGTTAAGATGCCTAAGTATGCTTTCACATGTTTTAATATTAAATTTATTTGAGATGAATTATTGGAAAGTAGAAGAGAAGTAACATAGAATGGTTTGGCACTTAGAATGCACAAATACTTGGCATTTGACACTTATTTCCACCTAGTGTTGGTGTGCATAGCATGCCCCTCCTATAAAATGTAGATTGATGACTTATTAACCCTATGTTTTGTTCATTTCCTTGTAGTTTAACTTGTTTCTCTTTTTTTTTGCATTAATAGTCCCTGGCATGTATTGTCACACCCTTGCGCATCTTGGCATGCCTTAGCACTTGACACATCTTAGCATATTTGACATGCCTTCAAACTTTATTGAACATGTTAGCATTCCCTACCATGCCTTGGCACTCATGCCCTGAAAAATAGCCTTACATTTTTTCACAACTTGGGAACCCAATCAAGTCCTTAGCTACTGCGATTCATGTGAAATTAGTCTGCTTCAGCCGTAACAACTTGATCAATTGCACATACTACAAGTAGATTGTGCCTTGTTCACCTAAGAACTGCCTATACCTCATCTTAGGCCACTCATGTCCAAGATGAACTTTTCCCACTTAAGAACTTACCAAGACAAGGATCACATCTAGCCATGGTCATAAAACAACTAAGAAACATATCTTACATAGGAAATATTTCACATGTATATCCAATTCATATAAACAATATAGCATTAACTGAGAGTTTGCAAGAACCATAAGATACACAAGATACACAAGATATAAGTCGGCACAAGCCGAGTGCCCCAAAACTTATACACAATAATGTACAATATGAAATTGTCTAAAATAGTTTAAAACATGTGCATTCGAAAAAAGTGTGCCACATGTCATACAAAAAGAATAGATAAAGGAAAAATAGTGTTGTGCCCAACACAAAGTCTACCTTTGTTTAAAACTGCTTTGTCGAGCCTATTATTGCAATTGTAGGCTTGCCTCTTGCAAATCCTATTATGAACTTCTTCTAACACACTTCATCCTTGGCACACATTGTTGAGATTCAACAAGAAAATTTCAGCACCCATGCCTAGTGCATTAAGCACCTAAACTAGGGTGGGGCCCATAGGGCTAAATTTGGTGCATGTCTATTTTAGTTATCCCTTAATTAAGATGGACAATAAACTGTAATCTAATTTCAAAATAGCTTGTAATAGTTAACTGAGTGTGATAAACTCATTTAACTGATGAATTTCGAGTTGAGGGTAGTTGGTGAGGCATGCAGAGTAATTCTAGTTGTAACAGAGTTCGAAGTGAAATGGTGCATTAGTTAATGCAGGTTGTAAACCGTTTAACTCAGTTAAGTGATTTAAACTCATTTGTGTTAGTTGTAACTGTTAGATACACTAGTGAGAGATCAAGTGAATTAAATATTAATTAATTCACAATCAGTGATCTCACATGCAACTGAGGATTTACTATTATTAGTTGCATGTATGTTAGCTCCAGTGGAGACCCAGTTGAGATCTAGGTGAAAGGGATGTTGACTATCAGTTGTAGGAATATTGGGCTGCACCCAAACGCTCATTGGATTGCCCATGATACTCAGTGCAGTTAGAGAAGGAAATATCTCCTATTATTTAGGGATTTTTATTCCTCACAAATTGCGTGAGCAAGGCAGACTATTAGGAGGCTGGAAATTGACTAAGTATTGGTCAGTTTTCTGTGAGGAAAATGTTAGATAGATAGTTGAGTGCTGGAGACTCTTGTGAGGAGAGGGAATTGTATTTGTTTCATGTATCCATGCTAAATACACAAGAGAAGATAATGGGGTTTTGAGTAGCAAGCTTTCCCTGGGAAATTATCTGTGTAGTGTTTTTATTTATTTATTTCTTTGCTTCATGTAACTGGCGATTGTGTTTAATTTCTGCAAGTGATTTGTAGAAGAGATTCAGTATCTAGCTTTAGTATATTGTTATATAAGTTTGAATCCATGATATACATATTTTTTGTATAATTTATACATGGTATCAAAGCACAGGAAATTACTGCAGTAAAGAAGAAACTGAGTTTGTGACTGAATAGAATTCGAATTTGCAGAAAGACTTTCTTGGTGCTACAGCTGATTCAGGATCGAAATGGATTTCAATGGCTTGATATTGGAGTATTTAATTGAAGGAAACTATAACTATATTTATTGGAAAGAAAGGATGGAGGTAGTACTCATAGATAATGGTTTGAAGGAATTCATCGACAATGACATTCCTAAACCCGCTATGACAGATGCTGCAAATATCGATGCATGGAAAAAGAAAGTGGCAAAGGTGAGGAGGATCCTATTGGAGGGAATATGAGACCACATTGTCTTAAGTCTCCATGGGAAAGCCACACCATATTCAATGTGGAATTCTTTGATGGATCTATTTTAGAGTAGCAACGACCATAGGAAATTGGCGCTCAAAGATAAACTCAGGAAGATCAAGATGGAAAAGGGCGACACCATTCCAAAATATCTAAGAAAGTTTGTCTAATGTCTGGATGAGCTAGGGAGCATTGGAATAATAGTCGCATATGATGATTTGGTGAGCCTAACTCTTCTGGGACTTCCCAAGAGTTGGCACAGTTATGAAGACTCTGTCAATGGAAGGGAAAAATTGCCAGATTGGGAACGACTATGGTCGGATTTGGTGCAGGAGGAATTTAGACAGAATACCATAGATGGATCTTCATCTAAGCATGATGATGAAGAAGATTGTGCTTTTGCTGCCAAGGTGAAGAAGGGGAAAGGAAATAAATTTCATTCCAAATTTGATTCGGGTAAAGATGGCAAGAAGCGCAATATGTCTAGAGTGAAGTGTTTTCACTGTCATGAGCATGGGCATTATGCCAGAATATGTCCACAAAAGAAGAAGAACAAGAAGGATGTTGGATCTACATCTGGTGAGGCTTTGGCCTCACAATTTGAGCTTGAATTCTCACTCATTGCATTCATGGTGTCAAGTGCAATGGGTTCGGTGTGGTACTTGGATAGTGGTGCTTCCTTTCACATGATGGAAGACAAGGAACTTTTCAGTATCTTGGAGGAGAAGGACCTCCATATGCATATCGAAATGGGTGATGATGGATGGTATAGTGATACCAGGATTGGTACTATTACCTTTCAGAGACATTCAGGTAAACCCTTTCAATTAAAATATTTAATGCATGTACCAGGCTTAAAGAAAAAATTGGTCTAAGTTGCAATGTTGGAGGATAGAGGCTATGATGTTGTTTTCAGTGAAGGTAAAGCTTTCCTGTGACACAAAACAATAGGAAAATCCAAGAAGATAAGGATTCGAGTTAATAACTCTATAAACTGGATGTATATGTTTGCACAACAATTATGGGCAAGGCGGAAAAATTGGTGAGCCGGGATGAGGGTGAGTTATGGCACAGGAGATTGGGCCATGTACACCATGGAGCCTTGAAAGTCATGCAACAAATTTCTATAGGACTTCCAATGGGAACACTTGCTCAGTTAGATACATGCAAGGGGTGTACCATGGGGAAGTATGTAAAGGCCACCTTTCATGAGAAGGAGAACCGAGCTTCGGAAATCCTTGAGAGAATCCACTTAGACGTGTGTGGACCATTCTATGTTGCTTCGACAACAAAACATAAGTACTAAGTGATATTTTTTGATGAATTTTCTCATAAGTACTAGATCTACTTCATGCAGAAGAAAGACTAGACATTCTCAAAGTTTATTGAGTTTAAAGCACTGGTGGAGAAAGAGTCGGGGAAGCAAGTGAAGGCTCTTAGGAGCGATAATGGTGGTAAGTACATCTCTAACAAATTCAATAACTTTTGCAGTAAAGAAGGAATTTGAAGAGAACTGATATCACCTCATAACCCATAGCAAAATGGGGTTGTTGAAAGAAAGAACATAATGATTGTGGGTGCAGCATGAGCAACGTTGCATATATGGGTGGAGATATGCAACATAGTGGTACATGTGCAGAACCATTGTCCTCATAGGATACTTGTCATGAGTACACCTGAAGAGGCTTTCACAGGTAAGAAACATGATGTTTCACATTTTAAGATTTTTGGCTTATTTGTTTATGTGCACATGACCAAGGATGCCAGGAAGAAGCTAGAACCAATAGCTGAGGTTGGGATATTTGTGGGATATACTGAAACTCCCCACAAATATTGAGTGTATTTTCCAAAAAAAATAATGAATGTTGTGCGACGGGATATAAAATTTGATGAGGATAAATCCATGCAGTTGTCCCTTGAGAGGGAGCCGGACTTGCATGCAGAGGAGGAACGATTGATTCCCAAGAATGAACCTCAAAATGTGGATCAACCACATGCGGAGGATCATGGAGTGGAGGAAAAAACTCATGTAGATCCATCCATCAGAAATGGCAGAAGGCGCACCACAAAAGCTGATAAAATTGAGACTTGATGCAACAGAGAATGTAGGAGTCCCTACTTCATTGCGCAGACAGAGACAGTCTCCTGATAGGTTTACTAGATACATGGCTCTTATGAGAAAATGTATTGTGACTGAACCATATTCCTTTGAGGAAGCAGTGTAGGAACCAACTTGGGTTGATGCTATGGTAGAGGAGTATGACTCCATTTTCATGAACAGTGCATGGTAGATAGTCCCAAGACCAGTCGACAAATCAATGGTTGGATCTAAAGGGATCTACAAGGTAAAACAAGATGTTGATGGGAGTGTGGAGAAGTATAAGGCCAAATTTTTGGCCCAGGTATTCTCACAGATTGAGGGGATTGAATATGAAGAGACCTTTGCACAAGTCGCAAGGTATTATTCCATTAGATCTATCCTTTCACTATTAGCGCAAATGGTGTGGCGCATTCATTAGATGGATGTGAAACCTGTGTTCCTCAATGGATTCATTGAGAAGGAAGTGTACATAGAGCAACTATAAGGTTTCAAAATATTTGACAGTGAGTCTCATGTGTGCTGACTCAAGAGAGCACTGTATGGGCTAGATCAAGCACCTCACGCTTGGTACACTCGGATTGACAACTATTTCACCGGGTTGGGCTTCACCAAAAGTGAAGTGGATGAAAACCTCTACTAGATTGTGGTTGATGGTAAGCTTTTGATTATTGTAATTATGCAGATGATCTAATCTTGACAAGTGATGAGAAGTTGATACTTTATTGCAAAGAGGACCTTGTAAGAGAATTCAATATGAAGGACATGGGACTCCTTCATTATTTCCTTGGCTTGGAAATATGGCAATGGTATGGTAAGATTTTTGTGTCTCAAGGAAAGTATGCAAAGGAGATACTGGGTAAGTTTCACATGGAGAGTTGCAAACCCATGGAGACTCCTCTTCCAGAAAATTGGAGGAAGGAGGATGGTACTTTTGGAGGGGTAGTGGATGCTACTATCTATAGGCAGTTAGTGGGTTCACTAATGTACTTGGTGAACATGAGACCTGACATTTGATACGCAATTAAATCGCTGAATCAAGCTATGGTTAAGCCTACCAAGCTCTTTTGGAAGGTGGGGAAGCTTATCTTGAGATACCTGAGGGGAACATCAGAGTATGGTCTATGGTACATACAGAAAGAGGGAGTGAATCTTCAAGGCTTCATGAATGCAGATTGGGTTGGAAGTCTTTCAGACAAAAAGAGCACATCAGGAGGGATCTTTAGCATTGGATAGACAACAGTTTCTTAGTACAACAGGAAGCAATGATCCATGGCACTTAGTTCAGCGAAATCAGAGTACATGGAAGCAATTCAAGCTGCATGTGAGGCTATCTGGATGAGAAAGATATTGGTTGGTTTGTTTGGTTCTCAAATGGATCTGACAATGATAAATTGTGATAATTAGAGTTGCATTAAAATCTCGATTAATTCTATGTTTCATGATAGGTCCAAGCACATATATATCTAGTACAATCATCTCAGAGATTGTGTGCAGAGGAGAATAATGTTGCTTTAGTACATTCCCACGAAACATCAGAATGCAGATATTTTGACGAAGGCGCTCACTAGGAGAATATTCGAATACCATAGAGGCAGGATCAAGGTGAAGGATAATCCCTTTCTTGTTGAGAGGGACTGTTGAGATTCAACAAGAAAATTTCAGTACCCACGCCTAGTGCATTAACCACCTACACTAGGGTGGGGCCCACATGGCTAAATTTGGTGCATGTGTATTTTAGTTATCCCTTGATTAATATGGAAAATAAACTGTAATGTATTCTCAAAATAACTTGTAATAGTTAAATGAGTGCGATAAACTCAATTAACTCATGAATTTTGAGTTGAGGGTAGTTGGTGAGGCATGCAGAGTAATTCTAGTTGTAACAGAGTTTGAAGTGCAGTGGTACATTAGTTAATGCAGGTTGTAAACAATTTTACTCAGTTAAGTGAGTTAAACTCAGTTGTGCTAGTTGTAAATATGAGATACACAAGTGAGAGATCATGTGAATTAAATATTAATTAATTCACAATCAATGATCTCATATGAAACTGAGGATTTACAATTATTAGCTGCATGCATGTCAGTTCTAGTGGAGACCCATTTGAGATCTAGATGAAAGGGATGTTGACTATTAGTTGTAGGAATATTAGGTTGCACCCATGCACCCAAGCACTCATTGGATTTCCCATGATACTCAGTGCAGTTAGAGAAGGCAAGATCTCCTATTCTTTAGGTATTTTCATTCCTCATGAATTACGTGAGCAAGGCAGGCTATCAGGAGGCTAGAAATTGACTAAGTATTGGTCGGTTTTCTATGAGGATAGTGTGAGACAGATAGCTGAGTGCTGGAGACTCTTGTGAGGAGAGGGAATTGTATTTGTTTCATGTATCCATGATGAATATACAATAGAAGATAGTGGGGTTTTGAGCAACAAGATTTCCCCAGGAAATTACTTGTGTTATGGTTTGATTTGATCCTTTCTTTGCTTCATGTAATTGGTGTTTATGTTTAATTTTCGCAAGTGATTTGTAGAAGCGATTTAGTATCTAGCTTTAGTATATTGTTAGATCAGTTTGAATCCATGATATACATATATGTTGTATAATTTCTACACACTTGATTTCACTGACACTCCTTGGCACACACTCTTATTTGTTCATTTCCATGCATTTTGACCTAGTTCTCCCTTATGATGCCTCGACAGTCCTTAACACTCCTCAACATGCATTGACATTGTCCAGCATGTGTTAGCACACCTTTCCATTCCTTGGCATTCCCTAACCCTCCCTTTTTATCATGCCCTCACAACTACCCTTACTTAATTTTTAATTTGGGAACCCAACCAAGTCCTCGCTTGAATATAGGAGCTTGACCAAGTTACGATTACTACAACTAGACTATGTTGTTGAATTGTGTAGCTTGGGAGGTACTCTACAAGCCTAGTGAGATGGGTTTGTGTGAGTTTGTCCACAAAATTATTTGTGGGAAAATAGCCCAAGCGAAGGGGCTTTGGACCTGAGATGGGGTTTAAAATATAAAAGAAAATTAAAAAGAAAAAATAATATTTCCTAAGGTTTAAGTAGATAAAGTTCGTAAGTTCTAGAGCATTATTAAGAGGCCTAGATAGGAAAATCTATTTAAGGAGGCCTTATTATGAAGGAAATAACATCAAGTGAGAATGAGTTCATTTGATTAAGGAGGCCAGGAGAGATGTATTCCTAAAGTAGGTCGAGTTAGAGGGCTGAGTAAGCATTGCTAAAGGGAGGCCATGATCATCCACCAAGAGTAAGATCATCATGTGAGGTTTCACAAGAATGTCACATACCTTAATGGGTTTGATATAGGAAGTAGGATGGAATATTGTTGGTTCTCTTATGGAAGATCAAACTCAAGAGAGGTGACTTATGAGAATTTGGGCATGTGATTTCAGTGGTGTTTATATGTGAAGGCTGCATCAAATTTTGAAATAGTAGAGAGGGTTGAGACCCTACCTTCTGGTGGTTACTAGGTTGCAAGTTTTATGATAAAGACCAACACAAATGGATGAGGGTATGCACTATAATTTAGGGCCAGAATAGAAGTAACACAGGTGTAATATTGACCGAGGTAACCGTAGTTTGAGGGTCATAGAGATCTAAAGTTCAGGTCAAGTTTCAGTCAAAGAAATGCCCAGAATCTATGGATCCATATGAGCTAGTCCAAGTCTCTTATGGAGGAAATATTTGTCATTTTTTCTATGGGTGGATATGGTTTTTTCTAAATCTATTAGAATAGAAGTATAATTCCCTATTTAGGGAGGTTTCCTAGCATGTTCAATCCATAAGGTTGATTTATGATAGTAAATCTGCATAGAAAAAGAGGGGTTGTGACCCTTAGAGAGAGGTTTATCTCTAAAATATATACCACAAACTTGGAATATGGTTTGCAGAAGATGTGAGGAGATATCAAATCCAAAGGAGGGTGGAACCCGAGTAGAAGATGGAGCAGAAGAAATGTGCCATATGAGGAATGGATTGACATGAAGAGGAGTTGATTTTGGTGGATTTTCCATAGAGTTTTGGATAGAGATATGAAGCAGCCTACAAATAGGTAGTCAATGGAATGTTAATGGATGATTTGTGACCCTAGTTCAGTCATCTACAAATTTTTAGAAGGATGATAAGATGGGTAGTTCAGATTTTTTTAAATATTTGAAAACAAATAAATTAGTACACGAGAATAGTTATTTTTAGAGGACTCAAATCACTATTAGGTGGCGTATTTGAAGAGCCTTATATGAGGGAAGTGTTGTGGGCACTAGATCAGTAAAATAATTTACTGTGGTAGAAGGGTAGGTGTATTGGGTCTAAGGATGTGTAGACTTTGAAGGAATAAAGTAGCAGTCAACTGGGCTAGCCAACTAGCCCTAGTTCATTGAATTATAGAGGATTGAGTCATTGAGAAGAGGGGAAACCTCCATATCCCTAGACTTGTAATATTGGAGAAAAAATATGGAAAAAGTGGGCAGACAAAATAGTTATCACAATGGATTTGTGAACAACTGATCGAAAACCTTAAGTGTTGCAGAACTTAAAGGAAAAAAGAGGTAGATAGAGGGAAAAGTTTTTTTAGCCAAGTTTAGTAACATAAAGGAGTTGAGTTCATTGATAGAGGCAGATTGAGGAGTTGCATAAGATGACTTGCCAGATGTGTTCAATACATGTGGATTGAAAGGGCTATGTGTGGTCACCATAAAAAATTGGGTCAAGTGTTGTATTGTTCAAGGTAGATTGGTTTTAAAAGGACTAACACCAAGCCCTAGTTATATTCCTTGTATCAGTGTGATTGTAAAGGGCCATCATCCTTGGTACAAGAGATCTAGCATATTATATTATAGTTTGTAATTTAATGAAGAACGGTTTGAAAAATTTAAATTTTTTCATGTGCACTATTTGATTCCTGCGTGTGTGTAGATTTCACTGTGCAAAGTAGATGTGTTGTGGCACTTGAGTGTGTTTGCATCAAATACTCTAAGACCAAACCCAAATTCTCATGTGTCGTGGAAATTCAACATATGATTTTTTCACCTAAGAACTACATGTAACTCATCTTAGACTACTCATGTCCAATCTCAATTGATCCCACTTAATAAGTTACCAAGACAAGGCTCATCACATCCAATTGTGGTCGTAAAACAAATAAGCAACATAGTTTACATATTGACATGCCATAACACCTAACATGTCTTAAATGCCTTGCCATTATGTGACATGTGTTAGCATCCCCTACATTCCTTGACATGCTTTTACACTCCCTAACACACCCTATCACTTCCTGACACATCTTGGTAGTTTAACATACCTTGAAATTGCCTAGCATATAACCTTGTCACTCCCTCCTTAACACACCTAGAACTCATTTAAACTCCCTATCACACACTCTTATTTTTTCATTTCCATGCATTTTGATCTAGTGTTTCCTTGTATTTACTCGACACTCCCTAACACTCCCTAACACGTATTTGCACACCCTTACACCTGGAACATCTTGGCATGCAGACCTAACACTCTAGAATTCATTGGCACTACCTAGCATACCTTGTCACTCTCTCCTTAGCACACCTAGATCTCATTGACACTCCTAGTCACAAACTCTTATTCATTCATTTCCATGCATTTTTACCTAGTGCTCCCTTAATACTGTGACAAATATGCATAGAAGAAGATGTGTCTTGACCCTTAGAGAAAGGTCTATCTCCGCAATATATACCACAAATTTGGAAGATGGTTTGCAGAAGTATGTGTGGAGCTTGAAAAACCAAAGGAAGGTGGAACCTGAGTAGAATAAATGTGCCATATGAGGAATGGATTGACATGAAGAGGAGCTCATTTTGGTGGACTGTCCATAGAGTTTTTGACAAAGATCTGAAGCAGCCTATAAACAATTATTCAATGGAATATTAGTGGATGATTTGTGACCCTATTTTAGTCATCTACAAATTATTAGAATGAAAATAATAGGATTAAATTGTATTTGTTCATAGATAGGACAACAAAGAAATTGGTACACAATAATAGTGATTTTGAGAGGACTAAAAAAACTATTAGGTGGAAGATTTGAAGAGCCCTAGATGACGACAGTATTGTGGGCACTAGATCAGTAAAATAATTGAATGTGGTTGGGAAAATTGATGGTGTTCCAAGTACAATTAGAGGGTTTTTAGGTGATTGTCAAAGAATATCCCTGAGTCTAGTACTTGTGAAGGAAAACAAGACCGGTAGAAGGGTAGGTGTACTGCGCCTAAGGACGTGCATACTTTGAAGGACTAAAGTAGAAGTCAAGTGGGCTAGAAAAATATCCCTAGTTCATTGTATTGTAGAGGATTGAGTCAGTGAGAAGAAGGGAAACCTCCATAGCCCTAGACTTGTCATCTTGGAGTAGGAGTATCGAAAAAGTGGGTAGACCAAAGAGCTATTCACAAACGGAGCTATGAACAACTGCTCAAAAAACACAAGTGTTGTAGACCTTAAAGGAAAGAAGAGGTATATAGATGGAATTTTTTTTTGAGTTGAGTTCAATAACCTAAAGGTGTTGACTTAATTGATAAAGGTAGATTGAGGAGTTGCGTAATGGGAGGAAAGAGGACTTTCCAGATGTGTTCAGAACATGTGGATTAAAAGGGCTATGTGTGGCCACCATTAAAAAGTGGGTCAAGTGTTGTCTTAGTTACTGTACATTGGTTGTCAAAGGAATAACACCAAGCCCTAGTTGCATTCCTTGTATCAGTTTGATTGTAAAGGGTCATTATCCCTGGTACAAGAGATCTATCATATTCTATTATAGTTTGTAATTTAACGAAGAACATATTGAAAAATTTAAAAATTGTCATGTGCACTAGTTGATTCCCTGATGTGTGTAGATTTCTTTATGCAAAGTAGATGTGTTGTGGCACTTGAGTGTGTTTGCATAAAATATTCTAAGACCAAACCCAAATTCTCATGTGTCACGTAAATTCAACACATGCCTTGTTCACCTAAGAACTACCTATAACTCTCCTTAAGCTACTCATGTCCAATCTCAACTCATCCCACTTAACAAGTTACCAAGAAAAGGCTCATCACATCCAAATGTGGTCGTAAAACAACTAAGCAACACATTTTACATCTTGCCATGCCATAACACTTTACATGTATTAAATGCCTAAGCACTATGTGGCATGTGTTAGCATCCCCTACATTCCTTGGAATTATTTTACGCTCCCTAACACACCCTAGCACTTCCTGACGTACCTTGGTAGTTTAGCATACCTTGGAACTGCCTAGAATATAACCTTGCCACTCCCTCCTTAACACACCTAGAACTCATTAACACTCCCTTTCACACACTCTTATTTGTTCATTTGCATGCATTTTGATCTAGTGCTTCCTTGTATTGTTTCCCTAGCACACATTTTCACACCCTAACACCTGGCACATCTTAGCATGTCGCCCTAGCACTCTAGCATTCTTTGGCACTACCTAGCATACCTTGTCACTCTCTCCTTAACACACCTAGAGCTCATTGACACTCCCAGTCACAAAATCTTATTCATTCATTTCCATGTATTTTTACCTAGTGCTCCCTTGTGTTTCCATATCATTCCTTAACACTCCTTGGCACGTGTTGGTACACCCTAACACCTAGGACATCTTGGCATGTCGCCTTGGCCTCTAGCATGCCTTAACACTGCTTAGCATACCTTGTCACTCCCTCCTTAGCACACCAGGAACTCAATGACACTTCCAATCACAAACTCTTATTTGTTCATTTCCATGCATTTTGATGTAGTTCTCCCTTTGGTTTCCTTGGCACTCCCAGTTAACAATTTCTTGCACGTATTGGAACATTTTAGCCACATGCCACCCTAGCACTCTAGAATTCCTTAGCGCTGCTAAGCATGCCTTGTCACTCCTTATTAGCACACTTGGAACTCATTGACACTCCCTTTCACACACTCTTATTCATTCATTTCCATGCATTATGACATAGCGCTCCCTCATGTTTCCCTAGAATTCCCAAACACTCCTTGGCACACATTGGAACACCCTGGAACTTGGAACATATTGGCATGATTTCCTATGACTGTATCATGCCTTGGAACTGCCTATCATACCTATTTAATCCCTCCTTATCACAACTAGAACTTGCTAACACTCCCTATGACACACTCTTATTTATTCATTTCCATGCAATTGAAACTAGTCCTCCCTTTTGTTTCCCTGACACTCCCTAGAATGCGTTGGCGCCACACCCTAGCACCTAACACATATTGGAATGCCTAAAATGCCTTGGAACTTTCTAGAATGTGTTAACAACTCTTGGGATTCCCTGCACACCTTCACAGCACACCTTCACACTTTCATGCCCTCATAGATAATCTTACCTTTTTCGCAACTTGGGAACCCAACCAAGTCATTGAAAAAATAATGTTGTGTCTAGCCCAAATTATCCCTTTGTCTATCCCATTATCACAATCATAGAGTTTCCTCTTGCAAGTCCTATTATGAAATTCTCCTAACACACTTCGTCCATGGGACACCTGGAATTCACCAACACTTCCTAGAAAACCCTCATATTCATTCATTTCCATGCATTTTGACCTAGTGTTTCTTTTTGTTTCCCTAGTACTCCCTAATGCTCCTTGGTATGTATTGGAACTCTCTTGCACACCTTAGAAATCTTCGACATGCCCTGCCACTCCATAACACACTTAACACTCCCTGATACATATTTTCACTTGGCACATGTTGGTACCTGGCAAGTCTTAGCATGCCTGGCATACAATGAGATGCCTTGGTATGATTTAACATGTGTTAGCATGGTTTGACATGGTTTAAGATTAAAGTTATTTGAGATCAATTATTGTAAATTAGGAGAGAAGTGACAAAGGAATATTTGACACTTAGAATGCACTAGCACTTGGAACTTGGAATGTATTGGCATTGTTACCCACCATTTTGTGGGTGATATCCCTAGGAGAAATTTTTTCTCCATGATGGTCCTCAATCAGCAACCAACAACCCATTACAACCACCATTTAGCTCATTGTGCCATTTCTTCGCCACCTAATCCAACCATGTGGTCCCTCACCCATATGTCATGATAGTATGTTTGAAGTTGGGCCTCCCAAACCTAAAGGTATGCCTTGTCATTTGGTGATTGAGTGTTTTGGTTTACTTATCCTGGAAACCCTTAGGCATGGATTAATGGGGGTATTTGGAAGAAATAGCAAACTAGGTATGTGATCTTGTACCCTATGTCTCTTTTGGATGTTAACCTTCGACCCTAATCCTGTGGGATCTCTTTTACTGACCTTTGGGATTTAGGGATAGTACTACATGGAAACCCCGATTTGGGTTGTGTGGTCCTGCTCCCCAATTGACATATATCACCCCCTTCTGCTCATTATATTCCCATTCATCACTCCTCCTACCTGGGTCCACATTCTTCCACTGGGTCCACAAAGGGCCAGCCACCCCCTCTCTTTTTCCCACACCTTGGGTCGGGCCTGGAACGATGCCTGAAGGTTGATGCAAAAGAAAAGAAAAGAAAATCCATAATTGGACACATTCAATAAGAAATTGTACCACAAAATTAAAAAGCTGGTTCGAACAAACACATTTAGCACGTGGGAAAAAGCCAACACATGAGATATACCACCTTCCATGACCACCACCCTGGTTCCTATAGGCCCTAGATGAGCCTCCTCTATCATTAAGGAACCCATGATTGTCCCAACCCTTGGTGGGTGATGAAATTCCCCACCTTAAAAGGGGAATCCATAGCTATACTTTACACATCATGCTCTCATTCCCTTAAGCCTTTAGCATTTAACCAAATAAAAATCATAAAAAGAAAAAGGCATATGAAGAAGGGTGGAAAAATCAAGGTCGGGGTAACTCATGTACCATGATTTCTCCCCCCTACACATCATTTACCCAAATGTGGGCTTCCCTTGCATTAGCTACCCTTGTGCCATGGAATGTGACTCACGTTCCCCCCTTCAATCCCCTAATATGTTCCATCACTTGATCACATGACACCACCATTTTAAGGATGTACCAGGGACATAACACCCCCTTTAGAAGCAGAAACCACATAATAGGGTGCTTGGTTAACCCCTTTTGAGATGGGAGACATTTGCACATGCCAAAGTTCACTATGGAAGGGCAAGCCATTATGAAGTGGCCACCTGTTTTCCATGATTTGTGAACTATTTTAATTGATTTATTTGATGACTTGGTGTACTGGAGGGCAAGGGGACACACTAGATCTTATGCAGGATTAAAGATGGTCTCCATTTTGGGTTTTTTTCTCCTTACACGGAATCCTAACTCTCCATAGGGCCACATTGGCACATGCAGGGTATGTGTAGAGAGCCACGGGCCTCCACAACAACATACAACATTTTTCATGGAGTTTTTAAACCCCCCCTCACCACCCCACCTCCCCCCCCGGCTCCCCCTCACAAGTCATGAAAACCGAACTTAATTTTGTGGCTAGGGGTTTCTATCAAACCCACCTCTAAAAGTGTTTGCTCATTATTTTTGTTTGGGGGGCAGGGGAGGGGGGAGTGGGTTTAAATGACTGCCCAAAAATACATTTTTCATGGTGGTTTTTTGACAAACCCCGTAAAATTATTGAGAATTTTACTTTTGGAGGAATTTTTTCAAACCCCCCCCCCCCCCCCCCCCACCCAAAGAAAAAAAATATAAGTTATGAGAATTTAACATTTGGAGGCAATCATTTAACAATCGCCTTTAAAAGTTCAATTCTCGTGACTTTTTCGGTGGTGTACAAAATCACCTCCAAAATTTCAATTCTTGTGACTTTTCAGGGGGGTTGTTTGAAAATCCCTCTTCAAAGTCATGACATTGTAACTTTTGGAGGTAGTTTTGACAACCCCCCACACAAAAATTTCATTTGAGTTAAAATTTTAGAGGTGGTTGTTAAATGATCACCTCGAAATGTTCAACTATCATGAAATTTGGGGGAAGGGGGTATTTTGGTGTATTGAATGGGGCAAGGGGGCATAAGGGTAGCATGGATGGGTAGAAGTGAGAGGTTTGAGGATGGCTTAGTGAGATCCATAATCCTAGCATTAGATAATGAGAAGGGGCCTTAGGACCTCACTGCATAGGTACTAGGGGGCCTAGAGGGAAGGAAAAGAGAGAAATTGATAGGGGAACCCCCAATAGTTGTGATAATGGGACTATGTGACCCATTATCACAACCCATAAGACATTAAATCATAACTACTAAATTTCTGACCCCCTTAACCCCCAAGCCATAATCACTTAACCCCTACACTAATAACTCATAACGCATTAACCCCTTGATCCCTTAAACCCTATGCAAATAACCCCTTAACTACTAGATTAAAATCCCTGAAATACCCTTAAAATTCATAACAATGTAACTTTTGGACATAGTTTTGGAAAACCTCCCCCCCAAAAAAAGTCATTGTAATTAAATTTTTAGAGGAAGGAGAATTGTTAAATGATCGCCTCCAAATGTTCAATTCTTATGAATTTTTGGGGAGGGGGATATTTTGGTGTATTTAACAAGGATATGGGACATAAGGGTAGGATGGATGGGTATAAGTGATAGGTTCGAGCATGGTTTACTGAGATACATAATCATAACATTAGAGAATGAGAAGGGGCCTTAGGACCTCATGTAATTATACAAGCTAGGGGGGATAGAGGGAAGGCAATGAGAGAAATTGATAAGGGAACCCCCAATAGTTGTGATAAGGGGATTAGGGGTCCCATTATCACAAAAAATAAGTCCTTAACCCATAACCACTAAGTTCCCTATCCCCTTAACCCCAAAGCCATAATCCCTTAACCCCTGCACTCATAACACAACAACCATTTGATCCCTTAAACCCTAAGCCACTAACTCCTTAACCCATAACCCCTAACTTAAAATCCATAAACCCCCTAAGCCCTAACCCCTCTTCCTCTTAAACCTTTACCCTTAAACCCTAAACCCTTTAGCCTGTTGATTACTAAATATCATAACCCTTAAGCACTTAACCCCTAAGCACTTGATGCTTAACCATTAACCCATAAAGCTCTTAGAAACTAAGCCATTAACCTATAACCCCTAAACCCCCTAGACCTCAACCCCCTAACCCTCAAACCCCTTAAACCCTAAAACCCCTAAGCCCTAACCCTTTACCCTGAACTCTAGACTCCTAAACCCTTAAACCCCTTAACTCATAGAACCCCTAAGCCTTTCTCCCAAACCATAAGTGCTCCAACACTAATATTATTTAACATATTGGGTTTTTTCCCACTAGCCCTTCCAAATACAACCTTCAAGCAGTACTAGGGTCCAAGAAAAAGAGAGACAAGGTCCCCAAATCTTATCTACATTTTATGGATAGTCACATTTCCCCCAAATATCCTCTATGTATTTTATTTCAAAGAGAAACAATATTCTCATCTAATTTCCACACATGCATCTAATTTCGTTGCAATAAATTAACCCTGACCCTTAACGCATAACCCCTAAACACTTTATCCCCTAACCCCTAACTACTTAACCTGTTGACACCTATGACCCTTAATCTCTTAACCCCTAAGCCATTAGTGCTTAAAACTTAACCACTAATCCATTAAGAACTAACCACTAAACCCCCTAGACCTCAACCCCACAACCCCTAAACCCCCTAAGCCCTAACCCTTAACCCTTGACTCCTAAACTCCTAAACCCCTAGAACCCCAATGGCCTTGACCCCCCTAACACCTAAATATGCTAACCCATAATATTTAAGCGCATAAATAAATCATAATCCTAACCCTAGTCCTTAATCCCCTAATTTTGTCAGATTATTCGAGGAAATTATACCAACGAGCCACATAATACCCTACAAATGGAAGACACATATGCTAAAGGGAAAAATATAAATTAATAGAGAAAAGTTAAGAACCTTTTTTAACTTAAACAAACAACACAAGGAATTTATAATAACCACACATAACCTCCTACCTACTATTCAAAAGAACATAAGAGAAGGCTTAGTAAATAGCCACCAACAACACACTTAATGTCTCGATTACAAGGGCCCATGCAACACTGAACCAATGGGACAACATCAAAGAACATAAACATTGATAATAAGAAAATGAACAACACAAAAGCCCACAATCCCTATGAACCATCCAACAACAACCTCACTTGCCCACACAGTTTCAACAATAAGAATAACACCAATGAGGAGGAAAAGAGCCACACAAAAGCATTTTCCAAGTGTGCATGCTTAGAACATCCTTGTGAACCCTCAACTCTAACAACAATCTCACATTTCCAAACTTCTTCTAGCAAAACTGATGGAGAAGTACAACAATGCCAACATCCAACAAAAACCCATGTCTGAAGAGGAAACACTAATGAACACACATATAATCCTCAATCCTTAGTTTTAAAGATTAAGCAGCCCATGCAAATTCTCAAATCAACAAAGCAAAATCTAGGCTATAAATTTTTAACGTGGTAATATGAATGAGAAGGGATAAAAAAATAGAAAATCATCAACTCCAACTACACTAATGAGTAGGAGAAAATTTAAGCAATGCAAATAATACTAGTTACAAAGATCAAGTAATATCCATCCAATTGTAAACCAAAATGGTGATGATTGCAACATCGACAACAAAAAGTCACAAAATAAGCAAGAGTCATCCAATTATAGACTAAAATTATGAGCCTCACAACATCAACAACAACAATCACAAACCAAGCAAGATTCATATAGTTTCAGAACATAAAAATAAAGTTCAAAATGTGCATGGGTTTTAAGAGAGGAGGACACATGAGTGAGGTGCATTCCATGGAGTTGCCTTGAGCAAGGTTGACAATGAAACTCCCACCACCTTTTCATCATATTCCCTTTCTTAATGTTTTAAAAAATCTAAAAGAACCCAAGTTCAAGTTGTCTCATCAAGACCATTGGCCAATTATACTTATGATAATTCTTATTTTCATTTTTCTTTCATTATTTCGTATTTTTACAAAATAAAAAGACATAAAAATTCACATTCCAAAGCGAAATTAGGGTTATTGCAACAATTTGTAGTTATTGTCCAACACTGTAAAATGATCAATATTCCATGTTTGGGCAAGGACTAATAACCGAAGAAATTATATTCATTACCACTTCTTCAATTTTATGTATTGAAACAATCATGCCATAAGTAATATATGATATAATGTGATTATAGTTCATGAGAAGCACTTGCAAGTAAAAACACATTGACAATTGGTTCCATCAATGATCATACCTTGCTCCTTGTTATGTTGAGTATAAAAACCTTTCATCTTGGATATTTAATGTGTTAGTGAGTCTTCATTGATAAAATTTTAACATTGAACCTTCTATTCACAATACTCTTTTCATCACAAATTATTAGTTCCGAAATTTTTAGCTTAATAAGAAAAAAATTACCATTGAAATTTTCATATGCACCTTAGATGTTTGCTTTGCCTTTCAACTTGAAAGCTTGATTGATAATGCGTATCTAACACTTCTTGCTAAAGGGATTTTTATCTCTATATAAAATGAAGTCAATAAAGCTATCTCTTCATCAAGTATATTTATAATGTTTAACATCAAGTTGAATAAATTTTATGGCACACTTCAACTAATAATAAATAATTACATGACAAACATCATGCCCTCACAACTTCTTGGTTAATGATAAAGTCTACCTTCACATTCAAAATATAAGTTTAAAGGACATGTCGATAGTTATGATCCCTTAGAACTATATTTATAACATCATTAAGCATTATGAGAATAAATCTTTCAACCTATCACCCAACCTTGGTAGCATGCATGTTCAATGATGAAATCTACTAGCCTTCTAATACTTAATTATTTAAACCTAGCACAACACAACCATATTATTTATTGAAAATATATCCCATGTTCAGCGCTTCAATTTTAATTAACCAAGTCATTGATAGGACAAGTTGACATACTTGTAAAAAAACTAGAAAACTCTATTGCATTGTTGATGTATGTCGATTTCCTACAAAGACCAAGCACTTCACTCTCAAGCAAGTGCAACAAAGGTTTCCTCAATTGGTAAGAAATTCCTTGAGTTTGTTACATTAACACCTTATTTATTACTTTGGGGATCCACACTTATACCTCTAATGCAATGAGGATTATTTTCTACTTGGGGAGGGGCTTTTGATATGCACCTTCTCATGATTATAATGTGCATTAAGCACTTCTCAACATATATTGTAGTGATTTAATAGGTGACAAGTATCCATCCATTAACACATTTAATACAACAACAACATAAATTAAATATTCACCACATTAATGAATCTTGATGAGTAGATATTCCATGTGGCACCTTTGACAAGTCGACATTTCTTCAATTGTGCCTCCTCAACTCCAAATTTTCCATACTAGGCAATAGAATCTCATCATAGAAAACCTCAATGTAGTGAAAATATGAATTTTCCATACCATAAACCTCATCTAACCTTCAACACGACTCCATAAGATGCACAACCAAGTATTGTCATGATAAAAACAACCAAATCACAATTTTCTTCCCTACTATTAGGTTGTGCTTAGGCTGGGCTAGACCACATATTGGATGGAAAAACAATCTACCCAAATGTGGAATGTTGTTGCTAAAATTGTGTAAGATTTAATCAAGCCTTATTACCCCATTAAGATAGATAGTATAAATCCTAAAATTAACACCCACATCAACCATTATAGAAGATTTAAATTTAAAAAATTTATGAGAACTAAAATACACACAAACCACCTTATTTACAAGTCAAGATTACAAATTAATAAATCAAATCACATGTACAAAAAACAAAAAAATCTTAAAAGGTGAAATTATAATTTTTTTAAAAAGCATAAGTTTCCCAATGTTAAAAAAAATTAGGATATGTGACTTTCCAAAATATTCATCCTAGCTAATGAAGAACCTCAAAGTAAATTTGTAGTAAGAATGAGCTCGAGTATTTGGCGCAAATTTGGTTAAATTTAAACTAATTTTGAAGGGTTGAATTTTTGCATTGCAATTTTTGGGGCCAATCTGGTTAAATTCAAACTAATTTTGAAGAGTTGAATTTTTGCATTGAATTTTTTTCCAATTCATCACTCTAATGGATGTTTTGGAAGCTCCTACATTTTCCCTCGGCCTCAATTTTGAATAGCAGCGCCAACCCTAGTATTTTAGGATGATGGAGTGTAGGGATCGAACCCAGAACTGCAATTTTCCCATATGAATACAATTAAGATCCAAATTGATGCAACAAAGTGCAACGAAGAGAGGCTTTAGAGATTCAAGAGACTAAGGCAAGGCTCCCCTGCGAATGATAATCATATCCCCTCCTAAATCCCACTGTCAAACTTCAGGTCAAGGGATCAAACTCCGCAAACCCCTTATCGATTTCAATGATATTGAAGAATTATCCACCGATGACGAGTTTTTTAGAGGTTAGTTGAAATTAATTCTCAAATGTTCCTAATATTTGTTTTTCTATTCCTTGAAATCCTATCTTGCATTCCAATTTCCATCCAATATATCTGGTTCCCCTTGCTGATAAAATCCGTTAGAATCCTTTATTGTTTTATAGTCCTTGGCTTCTTGGTCTTGAATAATTTCCTTTAACAATAAAAGTAATAGCGGGGTGTTAAATCTCAAGCCAATATAATGCATTCCCAACGTTTGCATTAACCTCTTGTAGATAGGTGTTCTAGAGATGGCGATTTTCCCACCGATAAGCTTTTGTTTGGCCAATTCCTCTGTGTATAGGAATTTCTCGTTAGCCGTTCGGGCGCTCATAATCTGTCATTGGGAAAATATAGACTGCAAGTGAAGCCCGAGGTATATGACTCTATGTTGGTGGATCTAATCCTACATCCTCGAAGCTTTACTGGATGTGGGATATCTGCAATCAGAGTGCCCTCACTCTAGACCAAAAATGTACAGGTATTTCCTTCAACGTGTCAATTTCATGGCCGCATTTGAGTCTTAGTTTGAAGTTTCTTCAATATATGACTAACAATGCATCTAATGTTTCATATTTTAACCTGGATTATCATTTCTCTCGCACCGTTAAACCCAACCCAATTTATAGACCGACAATGTGTACATAAGGCTGGATCACGATGGAAATCTGCGAGGATATGCATTCAGACTTTGAAATTCCTTCCAACTGTTGTAGCTATGACTAACTACCAATTGTCGAGCTCTTGTGGTAAATATGGGGTTTTCTCTCAAGATAATCAACAATGTAAATGTATCCAAAACGATACACATCACATTGGAAATCAATACAAATGCGATGGATCAAACTGTGATCCAAAAACATGCTTTTTGTGAAAGCTCAGAAAACCAAGGTCTACCTCAAGAGGTTTCAAGTCAAATTCAAGTGCAGGAGAGAGGGAAAATTTGATTACAGGGAAAGGATCCACTTGATTTCCCTTATTTTATTGATTATAGGGTTGTGATATGTTAATTAACATGGTTGAAGGGATGTGATTCGTCTCTTATATTGAATACAAAATACAAAGATGAAATTGCCGAGAAAGATGTTATCCCAAATTGGACTTTGAGGGGCTATCAAGTTATTAATGCTGCAAAGGCAGAGCTTGAAAATCAATGTCCCGGCGTGGTGTCTTATTGCCAGAGATTCAATTCATATGGTAATTCATTCACTACAATACTACTAGAAATATTAATGTACTGATGATGATGATGGTTAAATGAAAAATAGCAGCTGGAAGGGCCGTGATGGAGAGTTCCCACAAGACAGAGGGATGGTGTTGTATCGATCATGAAGGAAGCATTGAAAAACCTTTCTCTACCTTTTGCAAACTTGGAGCGGTTGAAGTAGTATTTTCCAAGCAAAGGTTTAAATTTGAAAGATATGGTCGTGCTCTCTGGTGCACACACTATCGACACCACCCATTGCGCAGTTTTTAGTAACAAAAACTGATAAAAACAAGTAGAACACACCCAAAAACCGATTGGTTGTTAGATTTAGCAACAAGGATGTGCTGGCACAGATCATATGCAACTTTTTCAGGACATATCCTTATGTCGGTTGGTTATTCTCTAGAGTTGCTTCATTATGGACTCAAATTAGGGCTTACAAACTATGTTGTAGCATACTGCACTGGTCTCCTGCTGGCACGTCGTGCTTTGAAATAGCTGGAGATGGATGAGGAATATGTTGGGAATGAGGAGGCCACTTGAGAGGATTGCAGTGTTGATCCAAATGATTCGAGGAGGCCATTCAGAGCTTTTTTGGATGCAGGTCTTGTGAGGACCACTATAAGCAATAGAGTCTTCAGAGCCCTGAAGGGTGCTTTGGATGGAGGATTAGATATTCCTCACAACGACAAGCGTTTTGTTGGTTATAACAAGGAAAGAAAGATCTTGGATGTTGAGGTCCATCAAAATTATATATTTTGGGGTCACGTAGCTTCATACATGAAGAAATTTAGAGAATATGAACTAGAGAAATAAAAAAAAGTCTCCTGGAGGAATGACATATCATGGCATGGAGATGGATGGAATGACACATAATTTTCTATTTTACTCACCTACATGTGCCCCACTAGAGAATATCCCCTATACTTTGTTTGATGAATGAAGTTGGTGAAAACATCATGGTGCTCTCATTACTCTCACCCAGATCACGTAAGCGTGTGCCAAGGTATGCTCACACTAAATCTTAGTTTTTCATATTTTCTTATGTAGAAAGTTGACTCTAGAAACATGAAGGAAAATTAGCATGGAGATGGTTATGCCATAGGCATAAGGCCTATTGCCTCTGTAGAAATCTGATTCCACCACAGATATTTGAGCCACATTTATTTGAGATCCGCTCAAACCATATTGGTTTTTAAATGTACTAATTTCATAATTGTAGATTGTAGTTGTTGGACTTCTTTACTGTTGCATTTAAAATAACAGTATTTTCAAAAGTGTATACTCATTCACTAGAATATAAGGTTGCCAAAACTTGCCTTGTAGTCCTCAATATTCCTCCTCGCCTTATTTCTGTACCCATCATTTTCTTTCCCCAATTCTTCATTCCATGGATATGTCACAATGCTTATTTCATTGAAAGAAACAATGATTGATCCTCTTCATCTGTTAGATAGCTCAGAAAACAAATGTATTACTGTCACCATGTCACCAAGTAAATCCGAGGTGGGATCCTCCCTCTCGAGTAACATATAATAAGCCGACTTGGCTATTTGTCATTTCCATATATTGAAGTTCAAATCAGTACACTTGCAAAACTCCTAAAAAATATTGCAATGTAATAATATTACCAAATTTTCATGTGCCCAAGAAATGTTAAAACATATAAATAATTGAGAAGAGATAGTAATAGTTTTCGAATTAGTTTTCTTGTGAATTAAATCCAGCCAAAGCTATTACTTTGCTCATTGTACGTAAGTGTTAATGAATTTTTTCATCTTTTATTGCATATATATAAGAGAAATCAGAAATATGACTAGAAAAACTAGAAGTGGAACTGATAGCTCTATGGATGGATCAACTACATCTCGATCACCAAGTCAGACTCTTTTTATCAATCACAAAAGCTAGAGACCCATATCCTTGTGTTGGTATATAACTAGTTCTTAGATTTCGTGAGCGAACTGTTTAGGTTTATAAAAGGGAAAAGTAAGGGAATTTTGTGTGGTATATGGTTTCTAATAATCTTCATAAAATGATTGAAAAACCTTTTCCCATTTGGCATCTTGGGTTAAATTTCAAGATACAACTAGGCACAAAATGTATCATGTGCCTTGGGTATTGGTGGTGGTAAAATGTGTACGTGGTAAAGAAGGGTACGGTCAATTTGTCTTGTGAGTATTGGGTAACTATATATATGAAGATATTGACCAAATCAAAGTAGTAATGGAATTATTGTTTATCTCATGCTCTATAGACTTTTCACGACCTCTATAGACCTGTATTACATCATTGTTTCCATCAGAATGTTCTTCCACATCTGCACTATTTCTTTCTTGCACATTGTAACCTAATGGGTCTTTTTAGTTCATTTCTAATAGGCATCAGAGTGAGGACTTAGATTTCACTTCTAACAGGCATCAGAGTGAGGACTTGGATTTCGCTTCTAACATGCATTAGAGTGAGGACTTGGATTTTCTTTTAAACTCTATCTTTCCTTGACTTGGTACTTTACACAATCCTTAAGTTGTTGGATTCTGCCTTATTCCCTCACAATACTTTGTTTCCTTCACAAACTTTATCTCTTTCACTTACACCTACTTTGAACTGAAGCTTGATACACACTTTTCACCTTCTCAAAGTGTCTACATTTTGTTCAGCTCAACTCTCTACCTCAATTCTTTTCTGACCACAAAAAATAAAAGAATCCACTTTTCATAAAATATTTTCTTTTCATATTGGATTTTATTTTCATATTTTTTTTATTTTCTTCTACATTTTAGGGGGTTTTAGCACTTTCCTTTGATTATAAAAAAAATGGAATGCTTATATATGCTTCACTTGGATAAAAATCTTCAACATTTGGTGATTCTTCTGGAAAATCACTCTATTGTTCAACACTGAAAAAGTCTTGACCACTTTACTTTCACAAAATAAGAGTCTTTAGTTTGTTGAGATATGGTAGCTCAGGAGGTATTCTTCACTAGTTTGGTGCCTTAGCTTGTGAAGAATATTAATTAACCTTGTAAACACTGACTTAAGTGGAGTAATTAATTAATAAATTATGTTGGTGTCTCGTGATTTAGCAGATTCGTAGACCAAATGCACAGGGTAACATCAGACTAGTCTTTGGAGTCCTAGGACCTAGCCTTCATGGACTCAGAGAGGGCTCTCTCTATTATGTGAAGGATTTGAACTTTTTCGCTTTAAGTGTTTGATTTTAGGCTAGTTTTTAAGTGTAGGTTTGTTGTTTGTTTTGGTTGGGGTAAGATGATAAAGTAGGATAGGTGGAGTGAGAGGTTATCAAATCAATTGGGCTATGGAGTCTATGAATTCATTGATATTTCGATAATGAATCGGGGTACATCACAGGGAAAATCTAGTGTAGTTAATGGATCTTTAAATTTTATGTGTGAGGTGAAATGGACATTAAGTTTGGGAACCAAGGCAGGGCAAAGGGTAGTTAAGAATCATTTGTCGAATACCTATGAACATAGAGATATTAAATATTGATAAGAAAAATATACTAGTCATGAGATAGGGCACACCATTTGCTCAATGATAATACTTTTAAACAAATACACATTCAAGATATACAATCCAGTGGAACAAATAAAGTAAGACAACTTATCTAACTTCAATTATTCTACTTTCAAGATTTGAAAACATATAAGAGACAAATAGCATCAATAAATGAAGAGGGAATGCATAAACATAATTAATTAAACTATAAATAACTTTGAGGAAAATTGATAAGCATATACAAAGGGCAAGATCGAAACAAGATCTCTTTGGCTTAACCTAATAAATCAATACATCAAAGAGAGATTTCAAGACACAGTTTAGATAGCATAAAACAAGCAAGGCTCACCATGAATCATGTTTGTAAACTAGCATATTAATCCAATAATGAAATAGAAAAGCTTAGGTGGGCCTAAGGAGCAACTAATAATTCCTTAAACTAACCCAACAGAGGAAAACACGAAGACAATAGCAAACAGGAGGACTGAGGTGCCTCAAAAAACATTTCTCATCCTATACTCTTATGAGCTATTGCAATATAGAAATATGGACATATGACAAACAAGAAAAACATGAAGAAATAAGAGATAATTCACCATTAAATAACTCAAGAATCCTACAAGCAAGCCTTCATCATTATCAACCAAGGAAAATCATCCACAAGCTCCACAACACTAAATTGTTCTTCAACTTCCAAAAACCATGTATTTCTCTTAAACACATCAAAAGCCCACTATTACAATGAATCCTCATGCCTTATATAACAAGAAAAGAGGAGAAAAACCAAATAGAGTATTTAGAAGTCCATTGGCTAAACATAAGTGTCTTTATTTTCCTTGAGGCCTTGCAAGGCCCAAGGCACAAAATATCTAAAATAAATATCTTTCCAGATATTTTTAGTAATTAAATTGACCTTTAAGCTCTGAAAAGCCTACAAAAACTTTCCAAACACACATTTTTACTTGTCAATCACAGGATCGTAGAACTGTGTGTCAAATTTGAAATTGCATGCCAGGAGCGTAGCACAGGAATATAAAAAATAGGTCTTCTTATAACAGTGTTTTGAAGGCCTTCCTGATGTCGGATAAGGCTCCATGATGGCTTGTTGGAAAGCCCTTGGAGTCTAATTTCCATATATATCCTTGTTTTTCTGATCTTACCTCTGAAACCTATCCAAAAGGTGAAAATTCCAATACTGGTAGGAGCGTAACACATGTCCTGAAAAGTGGGCAGAATGGTGAAAAAATGAATGTTTTTGACCCTTTTGGGGGACCAAAACAACTCTATTTGAGCTGAAAATTGGTGAGAATTCTCCTCTCATGACTAGGAATCCAAAAATGCAAGGATTTTCTCCTGAATATGCCCTGAAAAAGAGCGTAGCACCAGGTGTGTTGCGCTCCTAGCCTCAAAATTTGCAAAAAAACAAAAACTTGTTCAATTTATCCCAAATTTGGTAGATAAGTGCCTCATGGATCCTGGGATACCTGTAGAGAAGCTTGAGCCAAAATAACAAGGCCATATTGGTCCTTTTCCTCCTTTAGTGGTTAGATCTCAATTTTGGCCCTTTTGAGTTCTTACCTTGCAAATTTTTCTCTTTGAGCATAATGCTTAGCCATTCTTCTTTGTAGATCCAAGTCTCTATTAGCCTTCTCTAGCTTGGTTTCAAGGTGTATATTATCCCTCTCAAGCCATTATTACCTATCATATTCAATTTCCAGTGCAAGGATTTCTTGGAGAGAAAGTTGTTTCACTTGGGATGATTCTTCTTCTCTCTGCTTTCCCAATGCTTTCCTTAGACCCATATTTCTAGGTCTCCTTCTAGTTTTACCCTCCTCATCACTACTCTCCTTATAAGTGCCCATGAATTCTGCCAACTTCACTTGTTCCCTTTAAGCCTCTTTCTGGTACTTGAGTGTTCTTGTTTCATGGATGGATTGTTCGGCACTCATTTTCTTGTTTTGCATCTGATAAAAGTGAATGACATCCTTTGCTCTTTTAATTCAGCCTCCAAGTCCTTGATTTGTACATTCCTGTCTTGGAGGAGGGAGTTTGAAATTATTGTTTCATTCTCATCATCACTGTCTATGTTAATGAGTTCAAACTCTCTTTATTTTTTCACGATCTTCCTCTTCTTCTTTAAATTTTTTCTTACTTTTGTCCAATGGTTGAGCTAAAGTTGATGGCAAGGTCCCTTGCCTCTTAGAGGCAGCAAAAACTTGCCTTGATCCTCTTTGGTAAATGAGAGTACAAGTTTTAACATGTTTCAATTGAATACCTTGATCATTGGTGACCTTAGGGCTATTTGTCTTCTCATTGATGATTTTTGTATGTGTGTCTTCATCACTTTTCTCTTGGCTGCCTTCTTGAGAGGCATTTTCATTTTCTCTCATGCTAGTATCACTGTCAAGATTTTCATGATTGTCATCCTTTTTATTTGCAACATTAGAGGTGTCTTCATCATTTCTTTGTACATTTGTATCTTCATGACTGTCCTCCTCTTCATGACTTGGCCCACTATCCTCACTTTCAAATTCTTCCTCTTTATCAGTGCTTTGTTCATGAGCACTGTCATGATCTTCTTCTTCACCATGGCTGTCATTTTCTACTTCATTATGTGGGTCTATACCCACACTAATTTTCCCACTGTATTCATTTTCAAATGCTTCCTCTTTATTACTGCTTGCATTTTCTGTGGGGTCACTGTTAGAGGCACTTTCATTAGTCTCTCCTTTACTTTGATTTTCACTTTCTTCCTCATTATGTGAATTTTCTTCACTTTTCTGCTCACTGTATTCTTTTTCTTTTCCACTGCAATTACCTTCAAACTCTGTCTCTTCTTTACTGCTATCTTCATCTTTGTCACTGCTATTTGGCTCTCTTTATCATTGCTCATTTCATCATTATGCTCATCAAAATTTGCCTCTGTACTTGGGCTTTCATTTACTTCCTCATCCTCATTTAGCTCACTTCCTTTGCCTTCTTGTTCACTTTTTGTTTCACTACCTTTGTCACTAATTTATTGTTCATCAACACTTTCTTCACTGTCTTCTTCCTCATTAATTTCTTCACTTACATCTTCCTCTTTGTCATCACTTTCTTCATGAATGCCATGTTCATCTTGACTATCATGTTCCTCCTTGTCACTGCTTTCTTCATGTTCTGAGGCTTTAGGGGAAGGTGAAAGAGGGAGGTTTGTTTGGGGAGAGGATTCGTGTGAAGAATATGAATCATGGTCAGTGGAGGGTGATGGAGGTGTGGGAGGAGGAAGTTGAGATGATGATGGTAAGCTTTGTAGAGGAAGGGGCTGTGGACTTGTGAAAAAACCATGGGCGATGAAAACTTCCCATGGGATGCCTTGTTGTTCTAATTGGTATAAGACAATCATTTTGATGAGGGAATGGTGGGAAAGACTTGAAATTTGTTGGGAGGGAGGCCTTCTTTGCACAATGGATGACATTTTATCAGTACTTTTACAAAGGTAGTAGGGCAAATGAAGCAGTTTGGCCTTAGTAAAATGCATGAGTAGTCTTATGTGGTAGGAATAGATCCTGGAAAACCTACCTTCACAAGTGAATTATTTCATAATGATCTTCATTAAAGGAGCATAACTGTCAAAAAAATGAGAAAAGGGGAAAATGTTCTTGCAATCAGCTTGGCAACTTGGTTTTAAGAAGGGTTGATAATGGCTTAGGTTCAGATACACCTGTTTGAACCATTTTTCCCCCATGCAAGGTATTCCAGTGGCCATAGAGATTGCATTGGTGGTCAACTCAAAATTCACTCCAGTTAGATGTACATGGTGGCCATGGAGGTTAAGGACAAAAATTTTGGTCAATTGAGGGTGACTTTGGACTCTCTGCACTTTCTCACAGAACTCATAGCATCCTACTTCTTGGAAATATGAAAATATAGTAGGAGAGGCTGTCAATTATTTAGTGTTTATAGGCTCAAACCTATTTTCTTCCCACCCTTCCTCTGTTGTTCTCTAGGCCTTTGGCCTCTCTCGCCACTGTCAAAACTGCCTTCTCTAGGCATTTTGTCTTTTTCCCTTGTCTTTGAAAACAAATGATCTGCTTGGGAGATGATATGGAGAGGGTAAGTGAGATGAGGATGAGATAGGTGGTGACTGCAAATGAAGGGGAAGGAAGAATGAAGGAAAATATTTTGGGCCTCAGTGTGCTCTTAGCATGTAAATGGATGGGCACCCTTTGAACAAGGGATTTGTTAGCAGTGAATTTGGTGTTTTCCTCCTTCCTTAGGGTTTTTCCACATTCCCTTTAAGTTTACCCTTCACAATTTTCTATATTTCATCCTCAAACAACATGAAGAAAGAGGGAAAAAAAAAAACCTTCAAAACCTTATAGCTCAAAAAAAGTCATAGGAACGCAACACGGGCCAGTCAGGTGCTTTCTACACATCTTGTCGGGCAGCCTTGAATGGATAGCGGGAGCACAACGTGACATATCTTGCATGCACAATAGGGCAGCCTCTGCATGCAGGGTCAGGCAGCTTGTGCATGCCCAAGCGCGTAGCGTGGGTGGCCTCTACACGACTTGACAGGTGGCTGGCAACCCTGAACGCGCAGGAGCGCAACACACCTTGCATGCTGTCGGGGGTTTCTGCACGGGCCAATCAGGTCCCTTTGCACGCAGGGTCGGGCAGCTTGTGCACGCCCAGGCGCGTAGTGTGGGTGGCCTCTGCACGCACTGTCGGGCAAGCTTGAATAGTCGGACGCAATTGTTGTGTCTCCCAGGCAGAGTTTGTACACACAGAAACATAGTGCACCGCTTCAGGAGCGCATCGCTCAATAGAAATTTTCACAGATAATGTTTACATGAGTGCAACACGATTCAACAGGTGCGTAGCGCAGGTTTCTTGCCCAAAAATCTGCCAGAAAAACATTGATTTTTATTCCTGGAAGCTTTTTCTCTCTTGTTGGCATATGAAAAATAAGTTTGAATGATGACCATATGATTTGTATACCCTTTGGAAAGAATAATTAAAACTAAAAACGCTCTTTTCTAATGTTCAATTTTGGTCTTTTTCCTTTCACTAATATTTCTTTCTTTTGTGCAAGAGGTGAATTTAAACATAAAAAAAGGCCTTTTAGTAATTCATTTGAGAACTTAACACTTTTCCCTCTCAGTGATTTTGACAATGATATGTATGCTTTGTCAAAGGTTGTACACCATGCCTGTTGTGCTTTCATTGACCACTTGTAATCTGTTGTAGGTGTCATAACACAGTGTTTTGGCTTCTTGGTCATTTTCGAAATCTTGGCAACTTAGGTCACTTCATAGGCAAACTCATGATTTTCTTGATGTGCTATTTGGACATTTTGTTCTTCTGTTTTCCCTCTTTGACCATTTTGATGAATATTGTCTATTCTTGATAGTTTTTTGGATCCTTCATACTAATACTCTTCAGAATTTTATCCCTTTGGTGCAGTGACAAATAAAACCCCTTCTATCTGATTTCAACCATGGGGGGGCTCCTTTCAAATGTCTTCTGAAAATATTCTAATCTTTAATGGGGTTTTATGACCTTTAGGTCACCTTTTCCTACCTTTTTAGACTTCTAGCTTAAGGGCCTTTTTTCTTTTCTTATTTATCATTCCTATAAGCTTTTATGTTAGGCTTGGTGGTGTTGATGCATCTCTGTCCTTTTTGACCCTTTGCCTGGATACTGACTGTTCATGAGAGTTTTTCCTCCTTCATATTGATACTTTTTCAATCTATCTTTTTGGTGTGGTGAAAACGTGTGCCTAAAATAAGACTTATAAGTCATTCCCTGTGATCATTTTTTAATCTTTGCCTACTGTCATCAAGGAGGTATCTCACTATGATTTCTTGCTTCAATGAATCCTTAATCCATGCATAGTTGTGCTTATGTATCTCTATCTTCATGATCCCCTTTGTGAACTTCAACATTTTTATCCTCTTTTGCTATGGATGCCATTGAGGAGTTTTAGCCTCTTACCCTGCCTTTCTTCTACTGATAACTATAATAAAGCATTCCTGCAGAAATTCTTTAACATAGGCAAACTATCTTTTTGCAGACTCTATGCTCTGATCTAGGAGGTCCTTCCTTGAAGGCCTTTTGACACCCTTCGTACATTCATGAGCTCACCTTCTTTTCATTTTATTTCACCTTTGAGCACCTATGAACATAGTGAGTTTAGGAAACCAAAGCAATGCATAACCTAGGAAACCCTATAATGACCTATTGGGATATCTTTTTGGATTAGGTGTTTGACCGAAAACTAGAATCAGGGTTTGGAGATGTAAACAGGGTTTTGACGACTCTTTATGCATTGCCATCCAAGAAACTAAAATCTTTGATTTGTCTAAAAAACCTAGAAAGGGAATTTTGAAATCACCACTGCTTGAGGCACTTGGTGAGTAGGGGAAAAAAAGGTTTTAGGCTTTTTGGAAAACCAAGGTGTAAAGATAGAAGGCTTAGACAACTAGAAATAGAGTGGTAAAGTCAGAGGTGACAAACATAGTGAGAATGAGAGATATAAGTCCATAATTTTGGTTTTCTGGGAGTGAGAGATTGGCCATGCCTTGGTAGAGTAGTGGAATAGTGAAAATTTAATCCTAAGGATAATGAAGGCAGTGAGATTTCTATAACTCATGAGATTCTTGAATTTTGTTTCTAGAAATCTAGGATAAGCATTTAGTAATCTAAATAGGAAAAATTTACTGATGACTAACAAACTCCTTCCTAAGTTTTAACCTAGGAAAAGTACATTTTATTTGTTGTATTCTTTTGTTAACTTAATGAATCATATTCTAAACTTATGAAGATAAATAATTTTATTGGCCAAGATCTGAGCCATTAATCTCAAGAGATGAGATGAGGGTTTGATTAGGAGGTTCGAGGGAATGTTGCCTTAACTGAACATGCTTTTCTTCCTTCACAGACTATCTCCTTTTCCTACAACTACTTCCAAGTAAAGCTTTCCACACATAGGACTCCACATTCTCAAGGTGTCCAACTTTTGTCCATCCCATAACTCCATTCCATCTTCATTCTAATTAGAAGAAAAGAAGGATCCCCTTTGCACAAGAGATTGTCTTTTTGCATTGCTTTAAATTTTATTATCTCTATGTGATTTTTTGGTGGCGGGGTTGTGGTGGGAGGGAATTTCTCAACACTCTGCTTTGATTTGCAAAACATTGGAATTTGATCAATGCTTTACTTGGAAAAACAACTTCAATACTTGGTGGTTTTTCTAGAAAGTCACTCTATTGTTAGACACTGAAAATACCTGACCACTATACCTTCAAAAATTAAGATTGAGTCTTTACATAGAAATTTTCTTTTCACCATTGAGCCTAAGTGATTTGGCTCCCTTAATATTTCTTTGAAGACTATATCATTGGGATGTTTTTATCTTGCATCTGTTATAAGATCATTTTGATGGATTTAAGAAGTTTGAATTAGAAGATTTTCTAGATCCTCTAGATATTCTTTTGGAATATTTACTTCCATACCATTTATTTTTCCACTTCAGTGACATTTGCATCTCTACTAGCTGACTCTACCGATATTTATTTGTTCACATGGCTCTGATCTTATTGATACTTTATCATCCTCTCATTGAGATTTCTCATAATCTCTGCTAGGTTGACACGTACCACTAATTTTTTTTTTTTTTTCCATTTTAATTCTCTTCCACATATGCACTATTCATCTCTTGTACATTGTAGCTATGGTCTAGTTTCTATTATTTGGATTAAAAATATGCATGTTTTCTTGTAATTGATAGAATGTAGTTTCTATAAGGTTGATGCTTGAATGATTAATCATTAATGTAATATGGATGCAATTTTTATCTCTATTGATGTACAAATATGTAGTTTTTCATATATTATACAACCAATTTTGCATTCTAGATATTTTTTATGAATATAAATGCAATATAATTTCTCTCTCTCTCTCTCTCTCTACACACACACACACGGTCCTGGGGATTTGGGAAAATGATGCTCCTTACAATCTCATTCTCAAACACTCTCTCGCTCCTTCCAACCTTGGATGTGACCTTTATTATGTGTTTTTTCTATTAGGGTTTTTATATTTCATATTAGAAATATTAATTATTTAATGTATTATAATAGTTATAATATTCTATGTGGAGTTTTATAACAAGTCTCTCTTTTATGCATTGCTTCACCCTAAAAATAAGATAAGAGCCTTACTTGAGTAAGCAATATGTTGTATCCTTGATCCAAAATATACAACTTTGATTAAAAAATTGATTTGCTATTGTGCATAACAAGGAATTATATTGACAAAGGTGGTTAGGAGGATAGAATCTTGAAATTTGTCATAGTTTATTGTGATAAATTTACATTCAAATATTATTAAATGTTTTTGATAATATATTCTCAAACTTTTTCTTATATAGGCAAATTCTTCTTGATGCATAGTGAATGAGTGTCTAAGAGACATGATTATCGCAAAATCACCATGACCTTGCATAAGTAGTGATTTAAATATGATTACTATTTATTATGTGCATCAAATGGAGAGGAGACAAGAGGAAGGGGTAGAGGATATGTAAGTGGGAGATGGCTAGGAGTATTGTAGAGGAAGGAGGTGTGTGGCCACTAAGTGTAGGGTTCAATTTTGGTTGATAGTAATTTATTTTGAGGGAGGTGTATGTGCCAAAAGGGATTGGGAGATCTGTGAAGGAGGGGAAGGATCTCTCTCCTCTTGACAATTCAAGAACCTATGTTTCTTCTATGTAAGGTCAATTATACTCCTTATGGGTGGTTGTGGTTGTATTAGGATGAAGGTTTAGATCATATTTGAGCCTTCTATATATAGATTTACATTCATCATCATAATACCATTTGTTAATAGTTATAGAGCTCAGAGGGCATGTGAGTCACTGTGAATGAAGGTTATGAAGGAAGAAATATTTGATAGCTTCCCAAAGAATATGTGTCCCTAATGATGGGTGGTGAGAACACTCGAAATCTAAGACATTAGTAAATATGAACACAACATTTATCTATAATCCTACATAAAATAGATTTAGAGAAGTTGTGGGTGGAGTGAAGAAATGAGGAAGTTGTTGAGGAAGTTGATTTTCATAGGTGGGGAAAAACAATAGTGAAAATTGAATGTTATGTAAGGTAAGGAGAAGTTTCTGTTGATAGCGCACACCATTGTATTCATCATACCTGGAGTTACTTGAACTCTTGAAAGGTCGACCATTTCCATTTCCATTTCGATCAGAGGGAGCCTTCCTCTTTCCTTTGAACCTGTTGTTCCTTTGATTTCCATTCCCCCTGAATTTGTTTTTGTTTTTGTAGTCATCATATCGGGAAGAGTCCCTTTTATTGGGGCATTCTCTTGCGTAGTGAACAAAATTGTTACAATTATAACATTTTCCCTTTCTTCCTTTGGGACCTGCTCTTCCATGATTTTTATTTCTTGGACCAACATTGTTCTTCTTCTTTGCATGAGTGGTGAAGGCAGTAGGGTCACTTCCATTCCCATTTGAGGGATGGTATCTCTTCATCATCCTTATCTCCTCTTGAGTGCATCTCATCAACAATTCATCAAAATCAGGAATTATATTATTATTGAGAATAATGGTATTAAATACATACCACGACTAGGGAAGTCCTACAAGAGAAATTAGAGTGAGCTCTCGGTCAGCTATGACTTCTCCAATAGCTAAGAGATCATTCTTGATTTCGGTGAGCCTCATGAAATATTATTGGATGGAATCTCCCTTTTCCATATTTATGTTCTTCAACTTGTTCTTCAAAAGGAGAATTTGATTAGCATTTCTAGCCCTAAACATGCCAACCAAATTATCATACATCTCCTTAGATGTACCCATCTCGGAGATATAAGAAACCAAGTGCTTATGAATAGAATCCCCGATGAGTGCACATTTTTTAAAATGGCCATCATAAAGACTTGATCCATCTAGCCCATGAATATCTCTCCAAAACTAAAATTCTTCCCTTGCAACTATCTGGGAGCATACATTATCGGTTCTACTGCCTCAAATTTATTTCAAGTGTTGTAGGATAAGGTCGAGCCTTTGTCATAGGAAGAAACTCATCCTCATAAATTTTGTCTTTTCTTGAAAACATAGTGTTGGAATCCTAAATTCAAGGACATTCTCAATTCCCTGTGCACAAACAGGGTCCAGAGATCTTTGTCACACCCCACATTTATGGGTGTGAAACCCAACACAAATTCCATCATACTTCAAAACTGAGATAAATTTTGAGTGCACATTTTTTCAAATGGCCATCATAAATACTTCCAACCCATGAATATCTCTCCAAAACTAAAATGGTTCCCTTGAAACTATTTGGGAGCATACAATACTAGTTCTACTGCCTCAAATTTATTTCAAGTGTTGTAGGATAAGGTCGAGTCTTTGTCATAGGAAGAAACCCATCCTAATAACTTTTGCTTCTGTGTGAAAACATGATGTGGAATCATTAATTCAAGGAAATCCTCAATTCCCTATGCATGAACATGGTCCATAGATCTTTTTCACACCCCACATTGATGGGTGTGCAACCCAGCACAAATTCCATCATACTTAAAAACTAAGATAACTTCTGAGTGCACATTTTTGCTAGAATCCTCAATTCAAGGACATCCTCATTTCCCTGTGCACGAACAGGGTCCAGAGATCTTGTCACACCCCACATTGATGGGTGTGAAACCCAACACAAATTCCATCATACTTCAAAACTTATATAACTAATGAGTGCACATAGTGTTGGAATCCTCAATTCAAGGACATTCTCAATTCCCTGTGCATGAACAAGGTCCAGAGATCTTTGTCACACCCCACATTGATGGGTGTGCAACCCAGCACAAATTCCATCATACTTCAAAACTGAGATAACTTCTGAGTGTACATTTTTGCAAATGGTCATCATAAAAAATTTCAGCCCATTAATATCTCTCCAAAACTGAAATGCTTCCCTTGAAACTATCTGGGAGAATACATTATTGGCTCAAATTTAATTCAAGTGTTGTAGGATAAGGCCGAGCCTTTGTCATAGGAATAAACTCATCCTCATAACTTTTGTCTCTGCATGAAAACATAGTGTTGGAATCATCAATTCCCTGTGCACGAATAGGGTCAAGAGATCTTTGTCACACCCCACATTGATGGGTGTGCAACCCAACAAAATTCCATCATACTTCAAAACTGAGATAACTTTCGAGTGCACATTTTTGCAAATGGCCATCATAAAGACTTCTAACCCATGAATATCTCTCCAAAACTAAAATTCTTCCTTGCAACTATCATACAGTACTAGTTTTGCTTTCTCAAATTTAATTCAAGTGTTGTAGGATAAGGTCGATCCTCTGTTATAGGAAGAAAATCATCCTCGTAAAATTTTTCTCTGTGTGAAAAAATAGTGCTGGAATGAATATCATTAACCTCACCATCATCTGCCAATCCCTCACTAATGATTTCATTGTTTAGCTCCCCACTCTTATTTAAATTCAGAATGGATTTTTCATCTACTACTCGATCAGAGATGTTGAGATTATTTAACCACAAGATTTTGCTTCAGTCCTGCCAAAAAATTCAACTATATTGTTTCTATCTGACCATTCTCCCTTTTTTCTAATATTCACTTGTTCACTCCTGAGTTCACTATTTAACTTTACAAGAGTAACCTCAAGATGGAGTGGTGTATGAATGTAGACCTGGACATAAGGCAGTGACTCATTTTTCAATGATCAAACTGAATTTATACCAAAATATGTCTAGGACAGGGCCATTCACCACAATTCTCGACCCTCATTTTTAGCCTTCTTTATTTTTCCATGAAATAACTTATCATAATAGTTGTAGGTGTTATAAATGGGAGAACCACTGAAACACACCAAATGTGATTTTAGACTGTTTTCTTGAGAAAATCATCTAGTTCTCATTCTAGAGGGTTGTCGTGGTATCTTCCCTCTGGATCTGCAGTACCCTCTCCAAATGTACCAGTAGTGTTGTCTCTTTCCAATTATATGTTGCTTTCTCCATCTAAGATAGAAACAACTTCTTCAAATTATGGCCTCAGAGCTTCCTCTGTGAGCTTGAAAAAATTCATTAATTTTTCTTTCATCAAATGTACCATGCAATGTTGACTCCTCTCTCCACTTACCCTTTGCCAGCCCTTTCAACCACCATACTTTAAGAAATATGATAAACCATGAAGTAAACTTTAAAGCTACCTCTAAAGCATTGACACAATGTTCTCTCTTCTTATGCCATTGAATTTGGAAACTTTATATTTTGGAAGTAAATTTCATATTATTTTTTTATTTTGACCTTGTGACATCTTACATAATTTATGTAACTCTTGATTTTTGTGGAGTACCCATAACTGTGTATGAAAACTAATTATGGGTACTCATGAGAAATCATGAGTTACATAAATTATTGAAATTATTGAGTTCCATTTTTAGCTCCCCACTTTTATTGAAATTCAAAATGGATTTCTTGTCTACTACTCCCTCAGAGATGTTGAGATGATTTAACCACAAGTGTTTGCCTCTATCCTGCCAGAAAATTCAACTATATTGTTTCTATCTAACCATTTTCCCTTTTTAATAACATTCACTTGTTCATTGTCGAGTTCAATATTTAAATTTACAAGAGTAACCTCAAGCTGGAGTGGTGTCTGAATGTAGACCTGGACATAATGCAGTGATTCATTTTTCAATGGTCAAATTGAATTTCTACCAAAAGATGTCCAGGAAATTCAAAAGATGTCTAGGACAGGGCCATTCACCATAATTTGTGACCCTCATTTTTAGCCTATATTTTTACATGAACTTATTTATCATAATAGTCATAGGTGTTATAAATGGGATAACCACTGAAACACATCACATATGATTTGAGACTATTTTTCTTGAGAAAAGCGTCTAGATCTCATTCTACATCAGGGTTGTCATGGTATCTTCCCTCTGGATCTGTAGTACCCTCTCCAAATTTACCAGCATTGTTGTCTCTTTCCAATTATATGTTTCCTTCTCCATCTAAGATAGCATCAACTTCTTCAAATTATGGCCTTAAAGCTTCCTCTGTGAGCTTGTAAAAAAAATGATTTTTTTTTTCTTTCATCAAATGTACCATGCAATGTTGACTCCTCTCTCCACTTACCCTTTTCTAGCCCTTTCAAGCACCATGATTTAAGAAATATGCTAAACCATAAAGTAAACTTTAAAGCTACACCTAAAGCATTGCCACAATTATCTCTCTTCTTATGCCACTGAATTCAGAAGCTTTATATTTTGGAAGCAGTTTTCATATTATTTTTTTATTTTGACCTTGTGACATATTGCATAATTTATGTAACTCATGATTTTTTCTAGAGCACCCATAATTATGTATGAAAAATAATTATGGGTACTCCATAAAAATCATGAGTTACATAAATTAATGAAATTATTGAGTGTCAATTTTAGCTCCCCACTCTTATTGAAATTCAAAATGGATCTCTTGTCTACTACTCCCTTAGAGATGCTAAGATGATTTAACCATAAGAGTTTTCTTCAGTTCTGCCAGAAAATTCAACTATATGTTTCTATATGACCATTACCCCTTTTTTTCTAACATTCACTTGTTCACTGTTGATTTAACTATTTAACTTTACAAGAGTAACCTCAAGCTGGAGTGGTGTCTGAATGTGGACCTGGACACAAGACAGTGACTCATTTTTCATTAATAAAATTGAATTTCTACCAAAAGATGTCTAGGACAAGGCCATTCACCATAATTCTCGACCCTCATTTTTAGCCTGCTTTATTTTTCTATGAATTTCTTTATCATAATAGTTGTAGGTGTTATAAATGGGAGAACCACTGAAACACACCACATATGATTTGAGACTATTTTTCTTGAGAAAATCATCTAGATCTCATTCTACATCATGGATGTCATGGTATCTTCCCTCTGGATCTACAATACCCTCTCCAAATGCACCAGCAGTGCTTTCTCTTTCTAATTATATGTTTCCTTCTCCATCTAAGATAGCAACAACATCTTCAATTATGGCTTCAAAGCTTCCTCTGTGAGCTTGTAAAACAATTGATTTTTTTTTTTCATCAAATGTACCATGCAATGTTGACTCCTCTCTCCACTTACCCTTTGCTAGCCCTTTCAACCACCATTATTTAAGAAATATGCTAAACCATGAAGTAAAATTTAAAGCTACACCTAAAGCATTGCCACAATGTTCTCTCTTCTTGTGCCACTAAATTTGGCTCTTTATATTTCGGAAGCAATTTTCATATTATTTTTTTTATTTTGACCTTGTGATATCTAACATAATTTATGTAACTCATGATTTTTCAGGAGTACCCATAATTGTGTAGGACAATTAATGGCTATTCTATACTAATATATTGGACTTATGTTCTTCCCAAATTCAATGTGAGAGGTTTGGCAGTATGATTACATGTTTATGATATTCCTCCATAATTTTTTTGCCTTTGCATTTGCCACCTTCAAAATTAGAGTTCCATGATCCACATCAACAAGATTAGTTCAGAAAGGAAGCTGCAGAGGTACTTTATGATATAGATTATACATGGGTAGATGTTTGATTATTAATTTATATGCCTATCATACCTATGGCATAGGACCCCTAGATCCAAACTAATGTGCATTTTGATGCGAATGTATAGGTTGCAGATAAAGTGGAAATGTTGTTAAGAGAAGTTTTTAATTTGATTTGTTAGATAGGACATAAAATCGCCACACCTGGTGTTAGATCTAAATTGGTATAGATGGGATGATCCACCAGACAACCTAGAGTAACTCTTTCAAACCAACTTTGACTGAAAATTAGCCTCTTCAGCCTAAGAAGGCTCTCTCAAAATAATTATGATTTATTAAATTATAATTCGATTAGATGGCTAACTCTGTGTTATTGTTTTGAATGTGTTTTATTGCAGGTGGAAAATGTATGGGGTTTACCACCATTGGGATTATGGAGTCAATGTTAGGAAATTCAATGATAATGGATCTCCTTGTGGAAGCTAAGGCATGTAATGTTTCAATGAAAGGATAACACACACAAAAATATTCAATGGATAAATATTCAAAGGAATTCAGAGCATGAGGAACATGAATTCTGAGTAATTAAACATCAAGCTATTGAAAGCAACATATTAAGATACATAGGACATAAGCTCATTGAAACACCAAAAGAATCTCAAGTGAAAAAGAAAACACAGTCACTGTATATTATTGATCATCCCATAAAACTTTACAAAGTGGTTGTGTCAAGTATCATTCTCCCACCTTTTGTCATTCAAAGTTATACCTATTAATAAGATTTTGTCAGTTACATTGGATCCGACCAACTGGATAGATCATCTAACCATCATCCTTGACACCTTAATTAACAATAAACTATATTCGTGGAACTAAAACATGACACCTAATCATGACTTTAGAATTATAAGCCTATTAGGACTTTACCTCCTATTTATTACAACTACTAACTAAAGGAGTGCATAATTACATCAAAAGTAGTTAAGTGCTTAAGTGGCACTAACCATCATCAAAGCATAAATTCCCTCGCTAAACTAAGAAACAATCATCCTATTTTTAAGGAAATGATGACATGACATTTGCTGACTGTCTTTTGCTGAGTTGGTGAAAAAGACAACTTTGTCGAAGACCAAATATCTGTTGGAATGTTCCATTGATACCCTTTAATGCCTCCACGTGGTTAAATGACCTTCAATACTCCTTAAAAACACTAAAATACTACCAAATGCTATTCACTGCAAAAACATAGTAAAACAAGCAGTTTCGTAGCATGATTTGGTAGCAACTCCATTTCACCTATTTAGGTCAATCTTTAGCCTTCCTCTCTGATTTGAATGTGTTTGTTAGAAAAAATAAGCTAAATACAAATTTTATCATCCTTTTATTTACACCCAAACTGTGATTTTTTTCAAAAATTAACCTATAGGGATTTCATACCGAAATCTGGCCTTCAAGCCTGGAGTTCGCTACAAAATTTCCTAATTGGAAAAAAACTCATAATTTTGCTATTTTTTATGAAAACTAGGGCTAAAAAATGAGCTCCTATCTCTGTATCCTTGATAGTTTTTGTAAAACGGGAGGAGGTTTTTTTAAATAAGTTAGTGATGGAGAAAAACCTCCCTTGGTATTTTGAAAAACATCTCCAATTGTCTAGAATCTGCATTTGAAAAAACATGTCTAAAACAGGAAAAAATGCATTCTAGAAATAGAGCCCAAAGACATCTTCAAATATCCCAATTGGTAGCACTTGTGAGAAAAGTGAAAGGGGTTAATTTTCATTGGTATGTTATTGAAAATAAACTCTCTCAGTTTTTTATAATTCTCATCTGTTTTCCCATAAAATTCTCTTTAAGTTGGCTTCTCAAACAGTAAAAAAAACAGAGAAATCCCTTTGTATCTTCTTGTAAAAACTCATGCAATCAACTTTGATGAAGTATTCTGCAACACTAGGGTATTCCATGAGTATCTTGAGGTCCATGGGTTCATATCTCACACAAAATCCTCCTTTGTTCATTTTCTTCTTCATGACCATCTTCTTTTATAACCACACTGCCTTTCTTGAAAAAGTGACACCTGCAAAGAAACCAATTTGAACATCAAGCTGCTTATTGGCACATGGTGGAATATAAATTATGAAGACAGCTAGAGGTATACTTAGAAAAAAGGTAAAATGTGGCAAAAGTATCTAATAAGTATTGACAAGGTAAGTGATTAAGCTCGAATGCATGGAGTTTAAATTATGAAAAAGGAAAAAGTTAAAGTGATGACCATGCATGCCACACATTTAATAATGATTTAAAATAAGTAAAAATGTGATGGAAAATTGACCTCTACACTCTCATAAGGTGAAAACTCATCAATCTCTGAACCTTTTTCAAAAACATGATTTTGTAGCGAATTCAGTTAGAAAGTTGGCAGAGTTGCTACGAACTTGTCAGGTGATTTCGTAGCGAAAATCACCTGTTTTGCATAGAATTCGCTACGAAATTGGGAAAAATCAAACATGTGGCCACTACCAAACTTTAAACCAATGCATGTGAACCTAAGGTGTATTTTGATGGATTTGACTAATGACATGACCCATGGGATATTTTAGACTTAGGATAATGACTATTTCATGAGTCTTTCATCAATTTCATGAACCAATATTTATGAGACAAAATGAGACCTAGGCTAATAACCCCATCAATCAAAAATTGAAATTTTATGTGTTATAATGCCTGGATCCTTTTATTCTGGTATTAAGGTTATCAAATCAAGAAGACAGATTGCGTAGCTTGAAGGAATGTTGCATAAAGAGATAGTTGAATTTGAGGTGATATTATAGATGTATATAATGGATGTTTAGTATACTTTAGGTTGTCTAACATGATATTATGCTAGAATAATCCTTCTATTTAATGAATATTTTCATATTTTTTTTATAGAAATTTCTTAGTCGGAAATAATTTCTTCATAGAGTAATCCATTCTTTTAATGCAATCTGTCAAATTCAAACAGGGTTTGTTGCAATAGGCCATCATTAGTGACATGCAAGTTGGAGGACTTGTTGCTGATATTTCAAAGCTAAACATATAAGACATCTTCTTCTTTATGAATCCTATGAATGGTGTGTTAGTGTGTCTGGGTGCATGTATGTATGAAATCACACCAGCTTAAGGGATGTGGTTTTCCCTCTTAAGTTATTGGTCACAAGCAGAAAATATATGGAGTCAAGAAAGTTAGTGGAACATGCTCAAACATAAACGTACTAGATAGAGAAATAGAATGCATATTCAAACATAAAACTAAATTAAAACTAAAAAAAATAAAAGAAAAGCTATAAATAGAGTCAAACAACTTCAATAATCCAAACGGTGGATATTATGTCTCCCCTTATTGAGTGCTGGTAGGAATGAGGATGAAAATTTAACCCACTTTCCAAGGGGCCCTTAGAACTAGGGGTTCTAAGTCCTGATGCAAGGATTTCTTTACTTCTGAGCTGCCTTGGCGAAAAGTCTCCCTCTCTCTAATATGGTGGACTGGAGTTTTTGGATGGCCAACAACTGAGTTCCCTCTATCTCTGCTTTAGATCACACACTGTTGGTATTTCTTGGGGAAATTCTGGCCAACATAACAATGTTCTCTTTTGTTGTTCATCTCTTGGTAGCCTTTTATAGGAGAATTCAAATCCTCCTTCCCTCTCTTGGTACATTGTGGATGGTGACCCAAGAGAGGAGGGTGATTCCATTGTGTGCCACATTTATTACATCATGTGCCACATTTATTCCATTGTGTGCTCCCTTGATGTCCTAAGGAGGCTTGGGCGGATATCCTTAGGCGGCTTCAAGTGTGGAATCAATGTCCTCACGTGTGCCTTGTGGTCCCAGAAAGTGACTTCCACCAATCCCAGAATTAAACGTTTTTTTGAGAAAAAGGTGTGTTTATCAACGATTTTTGCGCGCAAAGGCACTTTTGTCTGATTCTTCTTGTACACAATTTGATTTTTCCTTAGGCCTTAGATATTTTTAAATACTTTCAAATTCTCTAATATCTCCCAGCCCTGTAAATTCTTCTACCTAACATTAAATAATGTCACCTTTGCTTGTACGATTTTTTGGTGGTAACAATTTCCCCTAATGTGTGAGGTCTAGGAAGAATTGTATAGCCGAAATACATTATATTTTCTTTTCTGTATACTGTGTGTAGAGAGAGAGAGACCTGCATGTAGCTCGGAATTGGAGACACCCTACACCGGGTCGAAGAGCGACCATGTCCTATGGGATGCCTGTAAGCAATTCTATAATACAATATATACAAATTTTCTACAAGGTAGGCATGTCCCATTCTCGTGATGCTTTGGCTAGTTAAACAAATCTGTTTGATAGATACATATTTTTTCTGTGTCACTAATATGGTAGCGATATGTTGGCTGATGGAGATGACTATTGACGCCCTCAGGGGTGTTTTTTCTTCGAAAATAGGTGTAAAGTGGTACCCATATGTGTAGACTTGGTATGTCATATAAATGCGCATTGTACACATAGGCGTTGGTTGGGACCTTCCCGTGTAAGCATTGCTAAAAGAGATTCTTATAAAGGCATGGGTCTTCGATGAATTTGATCAAAATGAAATGGTTGTAACATACGATACCATCCTGACATGAAAGCTTGTGTTGTAGTCGAATGTCAGGAGGATCGATGACATCTGTGGGCAATGATGTATCCCACAGTGCCACCCAAGGATGTCCCTTTTATGGAGAGGGGTGATCCAAGGTACCATTTTATTTTTGGAAAATAGGTGCTAATGTCGACAAAAAGGAAGCCTCGACTGAAAAAGGGGGTCATTGATATGGAGGATAAGGATCCCAGATGTGATGCATTTTGTTAGTCATCAGTATTTTTCACTATCTTTAGATGAATATAGGATGTTTAAAGATTTCTGAAAACAATATTCCTTGAATATATTGAGTTTTAGAAATCTCACTGCCTTCATTATCCTTATAAACCTATTTTCACTATTCCTCAGTTGGTATTCTCAAATTCACCCTGTTTCTATTAAAAGATTCATTATGTGCTTATACTTCTCTTGTTCATCCTTCTTTCCTACCTGAGACCTCATTTCCCTGTTTTCCCCTATCAACAAACTCCATCCTCCCTCTAGGTTTTCTTGCTGCTAACTCATTTTGGGCATAATAACCTATAAAAATACTCCATTTTCACTTAAATATCTCCAAGCCAAATTTCAGTCAAAATCAGGTCAAAGGACACCTCCCCTAGGTCATTAGGGTTTTTACATTGTTTAAGGTTATCCTGGGATGTTTCAGGCACTACTTTTCCTTTGCTAGAATCTGGCTCAAATGTAATAGAATGTCAAGACATGGTTACTCAAAAAGGACCTAAAATTTCCAAGGAGGATTATCTTCTCAGTTCAGAACCTGCAAGTGAGAAAAATGGATAAAGTTTAGTACTTCTACAGAAGTGTTGGAAGATTTATCAGTAGAAGGTACTGATGATGTAGACTGTCTACTCCTAAATGAAAACAATTTACAACAAGGTAAAGAGGAAAATCTTTGTCTTGTAGACGAATAGGGTTTGTAAACTTGTTAAGTCCACTTGAGTGCCAAAATAGTGATTACTTGCAGGAAAATGACATGGAGGAAGCACACAAGGCCAGTTTCGCTTCAAATTGTGTTTATGAACAAACGAAGATAAATTTGAAAAACGTGAGAGAGGTTTTTGTCAATAATAGGTAAATAAAGAAAAACGTCCTTTAGATTTTACATAGGTATCATGGTTTGGGAGGAATGTTAAATTTACAGGTGCTACAAGATGTTTGTTTCACTTTTGGAGTGACCTTGGCAAAATCAACTTTTATCATAGCTGGAGTGTTCAAATGACTTTCTTGATGAGTCAAATGAAAACTAGACTAGAAGATATTTTCAATGAGCTATCATGAGCTTAATTTGGAGTTGAGAAAGGCCTCCAAAAGTTTCTTGCACCAGCACTCTGCATTTATGCACCATCATTCAACACTTTTTGAACAATCTTTGTAGAATCAACTTTTGATAGGACAAAATAACTCCAATCAGAAAACAAAAGGTATATTTGGAAATTAGACTTCAAGAGATTTCCAATGAGATATCCTGGGCCCAATTTTGACACCGGGAAGACCTCCAAAAGTGGTCTGTAAAATAGTGTTGCGTTTTTTCATCCTGGCACTGCGGTTTTAGCACTTTGCGCTACGCGTTTGCACCGATGTTGCACCCATGGAGCTTGGAATTGCACCCTTGCCAGAGAAGTTTTTTGGTCTTTCAAACCACTCAAATCACATCAAATTGCCTTCAAATATTTTCCAAGGTCCTCCAAGCACTCTTGAGGGGTAAGTACATGACATGAACCCATTTTCAAAGCTATTTTGTTTATCATTTAATCAATGGAAATGAAACCATAATAAAACCCTAGCTACAAATCAGAGATCATATTTTTTACCCTTTTCTCATCCTCCTAAGAGAAATATCAATCAGAACAAGGGTAATCGCATTGGTTTAGAGGTTTTTCATTCACCTAGTTTTTCATTCACATTCATTCCCTTCACTCATACTCATTCCCTTCACCTTGCAAAGCTAATCATTTCATCCCCTTCCCCTCATTCATTCCACTTGCATCCTAGGGTTTCACAAAATAGAATTTGAAATGTCAGAAGAGGAAGACCTTCATCATGAGCAAGAGAGAGAGAGTTTAACAGATGGACTTGGATGACCAAGATGATTATGAGGCCTCAAAGCTGATCATCAAAGAGAAGGACACCATGATCAAAGAACTGCAGGACAACATGGAAAAAGCCCAATTTTTCATATCATTCTTAGAACATGAGAATAAGTAGCTAAAGGAAAAGCAAGTTCTCATGGAGTTAGAGCCACTAAAGGCAAAAAGACAAGACATCAAGGGTAAGGAAATGATGGCACCTGATGACTCTGACCATTATGATTCTCAAACCATCAAGTCAAGACCAAAAATAAGAGGTCTTAAGAGAGCTTTAGAGCGGGAAAAACATGAGGCAAAGAAAATCAGTTTTGAGGAAAATATTTCCAAGGAAGTTAAATATGACAAAGAGGTATGGATATACATAGTTAACCTACACCTTGAGAAGCTCCTCCATAAGGAAAAAAAAGACAATGAGATGCTCAGATACATGTCTAACAAATACATCACTAGAAACAAGGTCTGCAACATCAAGCTCAGGTAGTTGAAGAACAAATTGAAGGAAACTCTAGGCAAGAAAAAAGAGAAGGAGAAGATAAATATTATTTCTAAGGTGTCCCTCCAAGCCTCCCAACCATGATCAGCAAAGAAAAATCCATTTTTGGCACTTTGGTGCAAATTTTGAATTTTTGACAATTCAGTGCAGAAAATTGGCCAAACGCACAATGCCACTGGCGTTGCACTCTTTTTTGGGTCATCCAAATGGAAAAAGGTCAACATATTAATTTTCCTCATGCCAAGGACATCATCCTTAGAAAATTTTAGACCATTTGGAGCAAAATTGGTCCCTCAAAAGGGCCAAAAACTACCAAAACATCACCTTTCTGCCCTCTTTTTAGCACTGGCACTACGCGTTTAGCAATTTTGGGACAATTTATTTTTGATAGGGAAAATGGGCACCATTCTGGAAAAAAAGGAAGATCTGGAAACTAGACAGGACAGGCTTTCCAATGAGCTATCATGGAGCTCATTTGGACACCGGGAAGGCATCCAAATGTTAGCTGCAAAACATGAAATTTTACCAGTCTTGGCATTGCACGTTTACCAGTGGTGTTGTGCTCTTGCCTAGTGGTGTTGCGCCCTTGCCAAAAATTCAACGAAAGACACCAGCAGTTATTGAAAAATTTATTGAGAGGCCTTAAGGTCAAATGATTCAAAAATTTTCTTAGAGGTTAGGTTAGGAGTTATTGTTTTAGTGAATCACTTTCAAATATTTTTCCTTGGGCCTTGCATGGTCTTAAAGGTCAAAATGAATTAAATATGTAATAAATGACATCTCAAACCTTATCTTAGGTTCACCCCCTCATTTTACAGATAAATACTACATGTAATTCTTCATAATTTGTTGTTGGTTGTTGGTTTATTATTGAGATGAATTTTACATAGACATGGAGTTGTGAAGAAATTGGCTTTGGAGCTTTGGGACTGTTTTTTATTGAATGTCAATGAAGCAAGAAAATTCATAGGATTCGTGAAACTGGTTAATGGTTATGTTGTTCTAATTTAGTAATTGTTTCCTTCTATTTTCATATTGTTTCATCTTTTCTCTTACAATAGAATAAAAAATTTAGGTTAAGATATGCTGTTAGAGGCACCTTAAGCTTGTCTGCTCTCTGTTGCTCAATGTTTTCCTCTGCTAGGTCTGATTGGAGAATTCTTGATTGCTCTCTGGTTCCACTTCTCTTGTTGTCTTGAAAATGATTTAATGGAGTCAAGCCAAATAATTTTATGGTATGCCCTGTCCTTTGGTGTAGCTTGAAATGTCGTTTTAAAGCTTTTCTTTGAAGTTTACTGATTAGGGTTTGGCTAAAGAAGTTTATGGTTTGCCATGTCCTTTAGTCCATCTTGAAGAGTCACTTTGAAGGTCCTTTAGATTCTGATTAAATAATTTAGGAGTTCCCTGCTCTTTGATCATCACTTTTTTGTTATCTTAAATGTTTTATTTCTCTGAAGATGAATAACTAGAGAATTTAGGAGTTCCCTACTCTCTAGGGTTTGCTGGATTGTTGTCTCAAAGTTTACTTGATAAAGCTAGGTCAAAGAATTTTATGGTGCACCCTGTACTTTGATTCGTTCTTAAGCATAGTGCTCTTAAATACTCTTATTGTTATAGTATATGTTAAAGGATTCTTAATTTCCCTTTAAACCTACTAAATTCACAACTTAATGTTCATTTCACACTCACATAAGCTATTAAGATCCATTTGGCTTTGTTAACTTTCCCTATGAAACACCCTTGATTCATTGTTGTACTTTTCAAGCCTTTCACAGACCCCATATCCCAATGGTTTAAATTTCTCTTACTCTATTTGTTCTTCTTGACAAGAAAACCAACCAAACAAAACAAAACAAACAAACCCTATCTATTTAACTAGCCTAAAATCAACATCTCAAATCAAACAAGTTATATCTTCAATACAAATATAAAGAGAGCCCTCTCTGAGTCCAGGAAGGCTAGGTCCTAGGACTCCAAATCTAGTTTTATGTTACCCTTGTTTATTTGGTCTTGCCAATCTGACAAACTATAGGGACCTAACATAATGGCGACTCCACTGGGGAACACTCATTAAAAATATTAGAGTCATATAAAGAACTCAGAAAACCCAAAAATATCTCGAGATTCTTATCCAATTGTTGATGGTGGACAACAAACAAATCCTCAAAAAAGTTGTAAATAATCCACTTGGTGACTCCACAAATCTCAATAAACCTAAAGACTCCAATGGTAGAAGAATCTAGATTGGTTATAAAGATGCAGTAACCCTTTCCTTTCACTGATTGACAAAGATGAATCCAAGGATACAATGCAAGTATGCTCCAATGAACAGAGATCACATTCCTGAATTCCCCCACAAAATGCCTCAGATAAATTGGGACACATTAAACCTGCCTAGGTTTCAAGATGAAAAGTTTGATGACCCCTTGTTACATCTCATTATATTTCATATACATACATCGAGGTTAAAAGTTGAATGGCATGAGGACTGCCTCATGAAAATGTTCATGGTGACATTAGAAGGGGAAGCAAGGGAATGGTATGAAGGGATGAAACCTGGTATTTTTTTTCTTTAAAGGATTTCCATAAGGTATTTTATGAGCATTATAAAGAAAATTGTTCATCTTTATCATTAGCTGAAAATTGTTGTGATCTATATGAAGATCTCATACAATAGCTTGTAAAAATTGATGAAGATTTGGGAAATTGGCATCCTGAGGATCTATTAGAGGCAATTGAGGAATTTCATGTTCAAGTTAACTGTCATGACAATCAGGAGAAATTGGTTGAGCATGAAATAAATCAAAGAAAAGAAAAGAATCCACAAGATCTCCCTGAAGGGACAATTGGTGATTCAACTGCTCCTTTGTTTGAGGCTCAAGTAGACATCTAGCCTTATGATATTTCACAAGAGAAAGAAAACCATTGTGTTTTAATCCTAGGAAAAGAAGAAGATATTGGCCATAAACACCCTCCTTTTAATCCCAACTACCACAGATCAGAAAATAAACTTATAGGTCAACATATGGTGGAGCAATTTGCTGATCTAGTGTGCATATTGGATAACATTTCTTCTATGAATAAGCTACCCAAGTATGATTAATATGATGATGGTTATGTTCTCCAGACTCAAGATAACGCTACAGAAAAATTAGTAACTAGTTTGTGGGACAAAGACAGTCATTTTTAGCAGCTCAAATATAGTGATCAGCAAATACAAATTAGCTATGAGAGTGAAGAAGAAAGTGGAGAAAGTTTGGAAAAAAGAGAAGGATATTTACCTCTTTATTGTGCTTCATTTCAGTTCATCAAAGACAACCTTAATACAATCAAAAATCAATATTATTTAGGTACTGTTATTAACAACAAAGAAGACATTCAACCTCATTATCAGTCTTCACAAGAAAAAGAAAAAAATTGCTGTCCAATACAAAGAAAACAAGGACTACCTCCGCATTTATCTGAAGAAGAGATCAATCAGATTCTGAACATGCAGCCAGCCTCTAAAATTTTGTATAAAGAAATTATTTCTATCTGTTCTACTGTTGATTTATGTATTTCTACCTTACCTCATGAAGAAAAAAGAGAACAGATTGATATTGGGGCTGTACTGCCTTCTCAAGAAGACTTATTTCCAAAGAGTGATTCTGATCATCAAAATGATGGCTTTCAGATAGAACTCATCCCACTCAATCAGATCATATCAGGTTTGCTAGAGGACAACATTGCAATATATTATGAGGCTGCCGAGATAAATGATCATGAAGAGGGGGAAGATATTATTTCTCAAAAGAATCCCAAGCTTAACAAGCTGGAGCAAGGAATGGTCCTGGATACAACTGATTATTCAAATCCTCAGAGCCAGGTATTATTTCAAGATCCCTTTGTTGTTTTCTTAGAGGCATCTAAAGAAGTAACATGATATGCCAGGAATGGTTTGTTGCAGAGAGTAAATAATATCTTGAGCACTGCTGTTCAAAAGCAAGTGAGATGGGAGCGACCTTTTTTTTTTTTTTTTCAGCATACCTAAAGGACTAAATGGAAATCAATCATCTAGTCACTTACTTGATTGGCTGCATTGGAAAATGGATTTCACCTAGTGAAAATATACCTCCAAGTTAGACTAGGATAGATAGGTATTGCAGATAAGCTCAACACTATGAGCATATTTTTAGTTTTAGATTTTTTTGACAAAAAGAGAGAAAAAGAGCAAAAAGAGAAAAGAGGGCAGATAAAATAAGAAGTAAAGCCCCATACCAAAAAAGAAAATTCTGAAAGTGTGCAAGTCCAAATTCCACTAATTTTTGAAAGGAAGTCTTCTCCAGTCATACAGCCTAATCATGATTGAACAAGTTTTGAATTCTTGCTGATAGGTTAGTGAATGAAGATTTTCCAAACTGTTTAAACTTGACTTATCAGCAGGTTAGATTAGGAAAAGATATTGTTTCCAATGATCAAATCTGAACCAAAAAAAAGAGAGGGATGAATGAAAAATTTCAAATTATAGCCCTCAAGTTTTAGTTTTACTTTTTGCAAAATAAAATCTATGTGCTGCTTGTCCAAAATGCCATAGATCATGCCAAATCAAACTGCTTAATCTTGCTTTGGTCATGTTTTCAATTTCCTGTTTATAGATTAGAGAATGAAAATCTGTCAAACTACTTAAACTTGGCAGATAATTAGATTAGGTAAAGAATAAAAGAGCTCATTAGTCTAATATGAGCTCTTGAAAGTTATAAGGGTAGAAGTAGATAGTTTGTGCTTTCAAAATAAAAGATGATGTTCAGGGTTTTCCAATCCAAATGCACCCTAATGAAGAGAAAATGTTAGGAAAAGTATGATGGGTAGGTAGGGTTGATGTTGAAACAATCATGTTTTATCAGATTGTAAGATCATAGCTTCAAGCATTAGCACATTTGCCCCAAATTTCGATGGCCAAAATGTCTCTTACGACACATAGAAGTCCCAAGAGTGACGTTTTCAGGTGTGGAAAAATGTGGTTTCTCATAATGTTGGACTTTTGACACTTGACTTAACTGTCAGTAGAGCGATGATATTTCCGACGTTTTTTTGGAGTCGTCGCAATTCCAATGTTTCAAATTGTCAGTCTCTCTTTCGATGTTTCACGATGCGTCGCTCTTCCGACATTTATAAACATCACTATTCTGATGCCAACGAACACTATTACCAATGTTTTGAGCGTCTCTCTTCCGAAGAAATGAAAATATTTAAAAAAAAAATTAACGTCGTAATACGGACGGAAAGAATTAAAAAAAAAAAAGGTAACGTCGTAATACCGACATAAGAAAAAGTCGAAATACCGACGGAAATAATTTTTTTTGTTTTTAATTAACGTCGTAATACCAACGGAAGCAAATGTGGAATACCGATGGAAAGAAAATATTTTTAAAAAAAATTAATGTCGTATTACCGTCCTTGGTATTAATTGTTATGGTTTCCGCTCTATCTCTATGTGGTTTTCAACCCTTAATTATAGAAAATCTATGAGCAATATGGACGCAATATTGAAGGTAGATTAAGGGGGAAAATCCTTGTCTCTTTCTAGAACCATTCAGCCCTAAAAAATACAATGGATTAGCCTTGAACACAAAAATATAGCTTAGGTTTCGGCCTCAGACACCCAACCTATTTTGACCCTATTCTAGCTTGATTTCACCTTTTGTTTTGACTAGTGTGAGCCCTAAATTATCTTGTAAATTTTTTTGGCACTCCAAATTGTGATCCAAGCCCTTGATTATTTGCAATAAAGCTCACAGTTAATTTGGCCCTCCATCTCATAAGCATTTTTATTTCAGAGAGAAATTCTGGAGGAATTGATTTGGGAACCTTGTTCAAACAAAGCATTGCATACATCTTCTCAGTCATCTTGGAAAACAAATTTAGTGACATAGGGTTGTAAGGCATAACCATTTGAGGCACATATCATTATTACTAAGATTGTCCGTTGGGCTGATCCAAGGGCACAACCTAATACAAAGTACCAATCTTAGGGTCTAATTTGGACATTTTAGATAGAGCAACTAATGGTGAATCTGCATTGTGATTGAAGCATGTACTTGAGAATATTGTCTACAAACTGAGGTAAATCATGTTGCAGAAGTAAGATCTAGTATACCTGTGCAAGTTTTACATTTGACGATGGATCTGAAGGGTATGTCTACAACCCTCCTGTAGGACATATTTGTTGTATAGTGGTGGCCTAAATAGTGTCCTTGTAAAGTTCCGAAGCTTATGCTTGTGCTACAATTCTGAGAAAAAATATGATAATTTCTAGCAACCTTTATCTGAAGAATACAATATTCAAATTTAAGGTTTGAATATTTCTAAAGCAAAAACTTATGATCCCACTAAATTCAGTGTATTTGTATCTCCATCACTGTCTGTTGTCACAGATAGAGAAGGGTTGAAATCTTCAGAAATAAGAAGGTACTAGTGTATGTGGAGCAGAACGTTAAAGAAAATATATTCAAGCAAATACTTCAGCACACCTAAGGTATGAATTGATTTCCGGAACAGCTCAATGGTTGTTTGAACGCTACAACAGTTTATTGAATTTTGAAGTTGAATCATCATTGAACATCTGATAGCAATAGAGAATTTTTTGAATATCTTGTAAGTAGGCATTTATCCTTGGTACGGGAGCCTACTTTTATCTTTAGGGTGGTAGGGTGGTGCAAAGCAGGAGATTGAAGTCTACTTCAGGTTGTACCTTGAAAACACTTTAGGGTGGCAAGGTGGTGCCAAGGAAAGTTGGAGCTTTCAAGGTGTTGGAGCATCCTATCAATGGTAGCTGATAAAACTAGGGCGTTTGGAGCGTCCTTCCAGTTGGAGCTGGTAAATCAAGGTGTAAAAGCATAATTTCAGGATTTGGAGCTTCCTAATAAATTGAACGGTTTTCTAGAGTACTAGGGAGTTGGGGCTTCCTCCTCAGTTGTGGCTAAAAACTATGTACTCATAAATTATATTAGAGAAGCATTCATGGTTTTCCTCCCAGAAGGGTTTAAACCTAAAAAAATCCCATTGTTTACTGCTCTTTGAATGTGTTGATGCTTATTGTCCTACTATTCATGCTCAAAAAAATTTATAATTAACTAACTGTAAGAGAAATAGTGATTCACCCCTTCTTAGTGTTTCCAACATAAAAGATATCAATGAAAAGGACCACAGAAGAAAACCTTACTCAAAATATCATATGCTATGCAAGCATTAAGTATAGTGTTACACCGTTTTTTGGTCATCTAACCCATTATCATTATATGAACCCAAGTACACCATGTAAGACCAATTTTACCCTAAGTAAAATTGCTTTCACCACGTGAAATAACTTATTCGTTTATACTTCCCAGTCATATTTAACCCAAAACAAGGAAATTAATTAAATAAACCCTTATTTATTTAATTATTTCCTAAGAATAAGTTATTTAAATCATTATTTAAATAATATTCTTAGTTAAATTTGACTAAAGCATCCATAAATAATTAAATAAACGATTATTTATTTAATTATATTCCCATCATTTCCCTAAAATGATAAATAAATCATTTATTTATTTATTATTTATAAATAAAGGAATTGACCCAAGTCAATAATCCTTTTCCCTCCAACAAATATAATAAAATATTCCTAAAGGGTGCTTCTAGAATTCGATTAATAATATTTTATTTATGCATCGAGTTCTAGACCGCCCTAATATTTTGTTATAAATAGAAGGGTTTTCCCCATTCATTAATCACCTTCATTGCATTAGATCACTCTGGATCTACTCTTGGTCACCATTTTCCATTTTTGCTTTATGAACTCCCATTGAGTTTCATGTTTGTTTTTCTACACCAATAAGAGAGAGGAATTTTAGATCTGAAACACTGAGGACTTCCAAGAACCCATCCCACTGAGGAGAACCGGAAAACACCTTTCTTGTTTTCCTCTCAGGTGCCCCATTCTTTAATATAATACAAAATCATTCTTTTAAACACTTTGTTCTTGTCTTGTCTATTGGATGCATGGAGCCATATTATATTTTATCTGCTTAATGTCTTTTTGTGCTTAGATCTGAATTTGTGCAGCAGACTTAAAGATATTTTGCAGCCATAATCGATGTTAGGGCTATTTTTTATGCATAGCTAAAGTGATCTTTTACAACGAAAGATTCATACTAACATATAGCACGCTGTTCAATTTTATTTTCAGTAATGTAACTCATACTTTGGTTAGTCTAAACATTCGTAGGAGTAGTATGTTACATACAGTCACTTTGAACATCATCAGAAACAAGGCAGCTGTAGACAAGACTTATGTTAAAAATAGCTACAAAATTTATCGTTTTTACACTAAAAGACAATGGCAACCTGTGTACTTGAGTTTAAAATAGGACCCAAAAGAACTAGGAAAAGTTGATGCCTACTACTAATTTAACAAATGCAGTATAAATTTATCTCTGTTCTGAAAAAGTATCAATATCAAAGAATTTTTAATGTTGCCATAGTTTCCCCCCTAATAGAGAATACATATTACTCAACAAAATAAATTATCCAAAATTGCATTTAAAATAACTATTCAAAACCATCTTCCCCTGTGTACGTATACACTTTTTTTTTTTTCAAAACAATGATACGAAATTTATTTTCTGTACCACATCTAAGTACACACTCATAAGTTATAGTTCAAAATTGCTCCAGAAATTTAAAAAAAGCACATCTTCAAGTAAAAAGCATATTCTTACAACAATTTCATATGATTCTATGGATAGGAAAATATTTTGCCTTGGCATAGGTTCATCATTGTCACATAAACACAAATTATAGCATTCTACAATTATGGCTCATGTTATTTGACAAAATTATTTTCAAATGGAAGTACCAACTAGTTTTTCAACCTAATTCTGAGCATGAATTTACAATCCAGATTCTAGGGAGCCTTATCTACTGCATACTTACCCACAACATCTTTAGATGGCACTTCTAATTCATTGAGAGTACTAACAAGTTTTTTAACCTGCTCCAAAGTACCAATCTAAAAGGAAAACACAAAATGAAAAAATTAGCATCCATATATACCAACACCCGATGTCAATCTCTTTCATACAAAATACAATGCATGAGTTTATTTCATAGCACAGTTCATAGTAGAAATGTGCCTCACTCAAGATACTTTCAAAATATTTAATTCATTAACGAAAAATCAACAAGTGTGGAGTGTGATTTGTAATTTATAGCTATACATGTCTTGTTGATTCAACATAAGTGAAGAGGAATATGTTAAATGATTTAATATTATAATTTACGAATACAAGTATTATTCCGCTGTTGTAAATAAGAGTTTTCAGATCTGGGTTATGTATGATAAGATTGCCTAAGAAGGCTAAAACTTAATTAAATGCTTTGTATATTTTCTCCTTGGATTACCTAGAAGTTTGGGTTGTTAAGGATCGAAAGATTGTCCACTTATGTTGTTGTCTTGTATTATATTTCATAACCACCCAAAGGCCGAATTCATAGGGTTAAGATAAAAAAAAATTCTAGTTAAGAGGTGAAATTTCTGAATTTCATATTCCCAAAAAATCTCCACACAATTCCATGAATGAAACATAAGTACATTCCTTAGTTGGTAAGTTTATCCTTTGCCTTTTGTTATGGGCCCTTTTCATAAATATGTCATCACGCCTTCAAAATAAGCATCTTGATATGAAAACAGTCTACACAATTACCCAGCTGATTTTCTAGAAGGAAACCAACATAAATACTTTCAAGTTTCAAGCACAATGTTACAAGGGAATTCTCTTAGGGATATTGACTCTCAACCCTATTCTAGGTTTGTCTTTGTCCAGAAGAAAAAGTACAACAGAGTTGCTCCCAATAGTGGATTCCTTCCAGCCACTGGGGCAGTCACAGGATTTGATGATGGAGAAAAATTTAGGGTGTGCTCCCCAGAGCACTTGAATGTTAGTTGTGGCTACCTAACATTCTATGGTCCACTCGAAAGTCCCAAACATTACTCCAGTGAATGGAAAAAACCTTTCGGTTGTTAATTAGGTTTTCTTAAACATATGGGAATACCCTGGTTACTGTTATGGTCATTAATATTGTCTTAGGTACGCTCAGTACCCTATTCTGGCTATCATTGGTCCTATCAGGTTATGTTTGTATTAGTAACAGTGCCCCATGTGGTGTTTGTGATGGGCCCCTGCTATATTGGTTTAATTATTAAATAATAGCCTTAGGTTTATAGACTATGTAACTAGATCAACAATGATCCTTCCAAGCTCCATCATGGAAGCATACTTCGCAGAGAAAGAAATGGGTACGAAACTCATGGAATGGAACCCACATCTATGAAACAGATCTCAAAATTTTCAACATTGTTTTGACACATGTATCCCTAGTCAAAGAGACTTTTTTAAGTAATAATTCCCCAAAACCCTAAACATCTAAAGGATAAAACCCTGCACCCCAATCCTACTCTACCAAAATACCAATTCCTCCATTAAGAAATAGAAAAAGATACAACTTTAGACTGGAATCGTCATTCTAAAGACTGCACAAAAGTGCTTGGAAAACTGAAGTTTGAAGTTGGGTCAAGATTGAAGCTTGGAGCTCAGCTGGGAATCGAACTGGAGCAATCAATTCAAACTTTAAGCATCATATTTTGACTTTTTATTTGTAAGAGCTACAGTTGAGCCATGCTCCAGAGAAACAATATTTAACCACTGGTATATATAACATACATGCAGTAGAAGAATATCTGTAGTCGGAAAGAAGAATTATGAAGCCATATTTGTAGCCCATATCCCTTGAAAAAGGTGGTGGAAGAGTTACAGTTGCAATTACATTTCAAACATATGAATTAGCCTTGTGAGAATTATGCCTTGCATTTTTTTGTGAGTTTGATAAATTTTCAATGAAGGAATTAACAATATATATTCAATTAAAGTGGTTCTCACACATACCCCAAGGTCAATGTTAAATTTTCCATCAATACTCATTTCTCATGTATTGAACCTTAAGTTGTTTATAGGTTTATAATGTGCATATTTGAGTGCCTGCAGACCTTGAGAAACAAGGGTACTCATCTGTAATATGTATTTGATGAGTCGTGGACCTTTACTTAGATCATGGATTTGAAACCCAATGCCAAACAAGATAAAATTAACTTTTAGATATTAGCATCGCATGCTTGGGCATATATTATCTAATAGGGCATTTTCTTGGCCTTCAATTCAGAAAATCAGAATATTGAGCACATTATATCCACTTACATTTATATAGGTCGAAGGTGGTCAGATGACAAGTTTGAAACATGATTTTCAGTTTAATGTTTATGAATGATAGATTTGTGTTCAAGTGTCTAATTTGTAAATTCCGCATATACAAATATGTTGTATATGATATAAATATGTAAATGCAGGACACACATCATTTCCCTGTTTCTAAAGTTTTTGAAAATGTAGATTTCCAAAGCCATCTCTATTTATAAAACCCTTCACACATCCCTATTTCATTATGTTTAACTATGTTGAGCCAGACTCTTGAAATTTTTCACATCCCTATGCTCATTATGCTGAACCATATTGTAGGTTTCTTTACAAATTTTTAATTACAGTGATTTAAATTCCATATAGACATAGTACCATAGACATGGAACCATCACAACCAAATGAAATTCTGAACAGAACACAATAATGTGCCCTCAAGAAAGGCCAGAGATCTCCATTATTGCAGCATATGGAAATACTCAAAAAAACCCTGTGGCTGGTTCATAAAAATGGAGTTGCAACGAATAGAAGAAAGTCATAAATGGCTCATACACTAGGGAAAATTCCAACTCACTGAATAGATTAATACAACAATGACAGTATCTCTAGGTCCATCTGACGTAAATGGAAACCCTAGACCAGGTTGAGTCCTGCAAAACTTCAATTCTATGCAACTTTGCAAAATGCTGCTAATAGAAGATATAGTAAGGAAAGCTCCTGATGGAAAGATTTGCATCTAAAGCCTCTGTTGACATTTATACCATCTGTTATGATTAGTAAAAACCCTATTATGGGACCTCTTGAAGTAGAATTGAAGTCCATTGCATCGATGCAAATGGACTACCATTTAATTTGGTGTGTTCCTCTTAATGGCAGCAAAATATTAAGGCTACAAAAGCCCCAGTTAAGAAAATGTCCACACCACATTGTTGACATCACAAAGGCACTTGCTGGACAAACACTCACAAACCAGAATACATGGGCAAAAACGGGGGTGTCCATCATTTATGATGGATGAAAATGCCAAATAAACCTCCCTTTAATCAATCTCATTGCAATATGCCCTCAAGAAGCAATATTTTTGAAGGTTGTTGACTAAAAATAATGGTATAGCCTAAACCAATTTCTATTCAATTCATTGAATCTAAAACCATGTTCAGTGTCTTAAGATGCAAGCAAATGACTGTCCATTCACCTCGGTTGTAATGCCTGCTTTAAGCATTGACTTGAAAAAAAATGGAATGGAAAAAGGGCATCGAGAAGCTCTATAGTTCTCTATGCAGACAAACAGTTCAAGATAAAGTCATCCAGGATGCTAGGGAATTCTCCTTGATAATTTAAAAAATCTCAAAAAGAGAAAGAAAAGTCAAAGGATGTAACCACTTTCAAATCCTGCAAATGAAGTGACAATAATGAGCACAAAAAAATAGGAATGCCCTGAAATGAAGAAAAAGATTGTCAGTCAAACAACAACCTACCTGAATATCATAGTTACTCCTTCGACTACAAATGAATGAGAATGAGGATAATCCAACACCACAAGTTTGGGTAACTTTTGTTTAATTTACCCTTAAAACTTTGGGAAGATTCAGCTCATGGAACCAAAAACAACACCTTGAAGAAACTGTTCAAAATTTCAGAAGCTACAAATAATGGTATAGCCTAAACCAATTTCCATTCAAGTCATTGAATCTAAAACCATATTAAGTGTCTTAAGATGCAAGAAAATTACTTACCATTCAGCTTGGTTGTAATGCCCGCTTTAATCATTGACTTGAAAAAATGCAATGGAAAAAGAGCATCGAGAAGCTTTACAATTGTCTATGTAGAGAAATGGTTGAAGATAAATCCATCTAGGATGCTAGGGAATTCTACTTGATAATTTAAAAAATCTCAAAAAGAGAAAGAAAAGTCAAACGATGTAACCACTTTCAAATCTTGCAAATAAAGTGATGATAATGAGCACAAAAAAATAGGAATGCCCTGAAATGAAGAAAAAGGTTGTTAGTAAAACAACAACCTACCTGAATAATATAGTTACTCCTTCGACTACAGTGAAATAAAGAAACTTAGGTTACTCAATTTAATTTAGGGAGATCATGGAACAAAGTCTCTCAAACGAGGGAGAAAAAGGAACTTATAAGTTACTCAATTGACCATAGGGAGATCAAGGGTATTTAAAAGCATACTTGTCCAACAGAAGAGGAATAAAATATGAAGCGGATATAACGAAGCATGAAAAAAAGATCTAGAAATCAGAAAGAAGAAACAACAGTTCTTACATGACCATAGGACTTGGTTATTAAGTAGCAGATCCAGAGCCAACAACAAGAAACAATAAACTGAGTGGATGAAGGATGAAGAAAGAAACCAAAATTGAGTGGGAGTAAGTTGTAACTTCTCCCAAAATGATGGGTGTGGACCTATTTCAAATTTGACTAAAATAATTTTAATCAAGAAGAATATAGCAGAAAAACAGGAAGAACACAAAACCATGCCTAGGTTAGATGAAGTTATATTGACCCAATACAGGGCATACTCATTTTTAATTTAAAAGGCAATATATCATATTTTCACGTGAGAAACAATTACCTGGATCCACAATGCTAAGACAAGACACAAAGTAATACTTGCCACATGTTGTTCCCATATATGCTCTTAAATATTTTTGTTGAAAGTGTTGTTCTTGGGTATGCTTTTAGAACATTTTGCATTTCCCTTAATTCATAATTAACTCATGGTAAATTGGTCAAAGAAAAATCACTATTTAAAATAATCATTGAAATTGATCATTGCTTATGAAGATGGAATGTGAATGCTCTGGAAACACTTTTATTGGTATAATTATGTTTGGTACATGATCCACTTGGTGAATGAAAGATATATATATTTTCAATGTGGGAGCATAAATCGTGATTTATGTATGAGAATTACCCTGTTATTATATCTATTTTCTCCCCATTGTACCTTGTATGTTACTTAAATTTCATGGTGGATAAAAACAGTAAGGACACCTATTTATGAAAATTCATGATGTATAAGAATTTTAGCAGGATCACCTTTCATTACAAGCAATTTGTCAAGGATCCGAGATCTTTAACTGTTCAATAAACTAAGTTTTTCCAAACTCCCCAAGTGTCACTTCCCACTGCCTCTCCACATGACCAGATATGAGTATAGACTGACATTTTCCACATATTTTAGCCATGAAAGGATAAATGCCAAAGTCTATTGTCCGAGATGAGCTAAGTAGTTATGTCTGGAAGTAAGTCACCACATATTTTTAGTGGAATCCCTCAACGGATCCGAGCCTAACAATATTATAGATCCACTAAACTGAGTTGTAGTGATCCTTCACACACATATGAGTTGTGAGATGACACAGTCTGTTGTGAAACCAGCTCCAAAAATAGAAGAAATGAGATATCAATGCCTTAGAAATAAGCCACTTCGAGGGGGCAACCTCCAATACATTACATGAACGAACAATTCTTGGATGATACAATTTACAAAACCTCCTTTCTATATATAGGAGTCCATGGGGCCATAATGTAATCCTAGCCGACCTAACAATAATAATTTAAGGGCACAATAATAACAAAATGGGGGTTACAAGGGTACAATAATAACAATAAGGGGTTTAAACTAACAATAATAAGGGGCTATACTAGTGATATAGGGACCTAACATGCCCCTCTCCTTCAAAAAAAGTGTTGTCCTCAACACTTGAGTAGCTCCGGGTGCTTCAGTATAAAATTCTCATCCTCCCATGTAGAATCTTCAGTGGGTAAGTTCTTCCACTTGATGAGATACTCTGAAATTGATCGATTCCGTAGCTGTCGAGTTCTTGTTTCCATGACCGCTTCAGGTTCCAATATGATTTTTCCTTCCTCATCAAGTTCTGGCAATATTGTTTGAACCGGAAGATTTTCACCTATAACCTTCTTTAAGCATGAAACATGGAAAACTGGATGTACTCGCGAAGAAGCAGGAAGCTCCAATTTGTATGCCATAGTACCAATCTTTTGCAACACCTTGTATGGACCATAGTACTTTGGCGATAATTTATTATCCTTCTTAGCTTGCTTGAGGGACATTTGTTTGTATGGTTGTAGCCGTAAAAATACCCAATCTCCTACATCAAAACTTCTCTCGCTGCGATGTTGATCTGCCTGTTGTTTCATTCGATTTTTTGCCAAATTCAGGTTATCCTTTAAGAGTTGGAGAACTTCTTGCTGATGCTCGATGTGATCTTCCACTGCTTGAACCTTCGAATTTTCCTTTAAAGATGATGTGATGGATGGTGGATGATATCCATAAAGTGCCATAAATGGGGTCATTTTTGCTGCAGTATGGAAGGAAGTGTTATACCACCATTCAATGAGAGGTAACCACTTGACCCATTGTGTTTGTTTATCAGATACAAAAAAGGAAGATATCCTTCCAAAAATTTATTCACTATCTCAGCTTGACCATCGCATTGAGGATGATAAGATGAGCTATGAGCTAATTGAGTACCCAAACAAGAAAATAACTCCGTCCAAAAATTTCCAGTAAAAATGGGATCTCTGTCGCTCACAATAACTCTTGGGCTTCCATGTAGCTTTTGAATTCTATCCATAAATGTACTAGCAACTGTACTTGCTTTAAATGGATGAGATAATGCACAAAAGTGTGCATACTTGGTAAGTCTATCAACTACCACCATGATGACACACTTTCCTTCAGACTTAGGTAAACCTGTGATAAAATCCATTGAAATCTCCTCCCAACGTTGACTTGGAATGGATAAAGGTTGTAGAAGTCCCGGGGTCTTAATTGTTTCCACTTTATTCTGCTGGCAAACAAAACATTCCGCCACAAACTTTTGAATATCAGATTTAAGGCCATCCCAAAAAAAATCTTTCTTCACCCTGTGGTAAGTTTTTAAAAATCCTGAGTGTCCTCCTAAAGGAGAAGTGTGCAATTCCAGAAGAATATTTTATTTTAGTTGGGAATTCTTACAAAGATATAAGAGATCTTTGTACCATAAGGAATCATTTTTCCAACTAAATGTATCAGATGTACTAGGATCTTGCTTCAAATTTTGAATGAGTGTCCATACATCTTTGTCCTTCTTCCATTCATCTCTTGCTTCGGTTATCCAATCTGGTTGGATAATAGAAATGGCACAAAGCAATGCTTCCACCTCTTCATTCTTTCTTGAGAGTGCATCTGCAACAACATTAAGCTTTCCTTTTTTGTAGATTATTTCAAAGTCATAACACAACATCTTTGTGACCCATTTTTGCTGCTCTTCTGAAGATAGTCTTTGTTCCAAAAAGTGTTTAAGACTATCATGATCAGTTTTTACCTTCAAGTGTCTTCCCATTAGGTAAGTTCTCCATTTCTTTAGTGCATGCAGTATTGCTAACATTTCCTTCTCATAAATAGGTTTCTGTAAATACTTTCCTTTGATTGGACGACTTTCAAAAGCAATGGGTCTTCCTTCCCGCATTAAAACTGCACCAATTCCATTTCCTGAGGCATCACATTCCACAATAAAGGTTTTTGTGAAGTCTGGCGTAGCTAAGACCGGTGCTAGGCACATTGCCTCTTTAAGATGTTCAAAGGCTTTAGTTGCTTCAGGAGTCCATGAAAATGCATCTTTCTTCAATAATGTTGTTAGAGGTGCTGCTATTCTCCCATAATTCTTAACAAACTTGTGATAATACCCTGTTAACCCAAGAAATCCTCGCAACTGCTTTATGGTTGTCGGGACTTTCCATTCCTTAATGGCTTTAATTTTGTTAGGGTCTACTTTAACACCCTCGTGAGATACGATATGACCCAGATATTCCACCTCTTGTACTCCAAAGAAACATTTGGATTTTTTTGCATATAATTGTTTCTCCTGCAATAGTTTGAGCACCCTGACAACATGTTCAACATGATCCTTCCAAGACCTGCTGTAGATTAGTATATCATCAAAAAATACTAGCACAAATTTTCTAAGGAAGGGTTTGGAAATGGAATTCATCAACCCTTGAAATGTAGAAGGTGCATTGGTAAGGCCAAAAGGCATGACCAAAAATTCATAATGACCCTCATGAGTTCAAAATGTTGTTTTTGGAATATCTTCAGTCTTCATTCTAATTTGATGATATCCTGAATGAAGATCCAACTTGGTAAAATAAATTGCTCCATGTAATTCATCCAATAATTCATCAATCACAGGAATGGGAAATTTGTCTTTAATGGTGAGCTTATTGAGCTCCCTATAATCCGGAAACATTCACCATGATCCATCCTTCTTGTGTACCAATACTACAGGAGCAGAGAAAGAACTTTGACTAGGTTGAATTATACCCGCCTCTAACATTTCTGCAATCATACGTTCAATTTTGCTCTTTTGGATGTAAGGATATCTATACGGCCTGATGTTTGGAGGAACACTTCCTGGAATCAAGTGAATAGCATGATCATGATCACGAATAGGTGTGAGTCCTTTGGGAGTTTCAAATACCTTGGAATGAATGTCCAAGACTTGTTGGAGATCTGCAGAAATAGATGATTTTGATGTTGGAACTTCTAGTGAGCATAATTGTGCAATTACACCTCGTTGTTCTTTCTTTAGAAGCTTTGTCATGACATTAGAGCTTATTATCCTTCCTAGCTTCCCCGCAATACCCTGTAATTCGACTTCCTTTCCTTTTGAAAAAAATTTCAAGAAAAGTTCTTGAAAATTAAAAGCTACCGTCCCCAAAGATTGTAACCATTGTACTCCTAGTACAACATCATCACCTCCCATAGGAATGGAAAGCATTGGACTAGTAAATACATATTCCCCCATGGTTAGCTTGATATTATGGCATTTCCCAGAGCAATTTATAGTTCCTCCATTTGCAACCATCACTTGACATTCTGGTGTTGGGTATAGGAAACAATTTAATTCCTTGGCTACCTTACAATGAATAAAATTATGGGTGCTACCTGAATCAATCAACACCATTACCCTTTTCTTCTTGATATGTCCTTCTATCTTGAGAGTTTGAGGAGTGGTAATTCCTGCTAGTGCATTACACGATATCGTCGGGTTCATTTCTTCCTCTTCTAGGGCTGGTTCTTGGTGTATATCCTCTTCTTGTTCATTTTCTTCTTCCTCTTCACAATATATGTAAAATAATTTTTTCTTAGCACACTTATGACCTTTAGTGTATTTGCTATCACAACTGTAGCAAAGCCCTTTTTCTCTTTTTTCTTCCAATTGTTGTGGTGTCAACCTTGTAGATTGTGGAAATCTAGGCGTAGCAACACTTCCTTCTTTATAGAATTGAGTGGTAGGCTTCCTTGTCGCCATAATTTTACATTCAACTTTTCTTGCCAACCTGAATGCCTTCTCCAATGAATCAAGTTCCAAAATGCAAACTTCATGTTGGATGTTATCCTTTAAATTTCCTATGAAGAGATCAATCCTATGTTCCTTTGGAATATCAATTACCCTTATATTCAATTTTTGGAAGTCCTCAATGTGCTGCCCCACTAAACCCTTTTTTTTGAGATTTATCAATTGGATAAAGAAGGTGTTGCTCTTTGTATCCTCATAATGTGCTATCATTTCCTCCGTAAAAATTGACCAAGTGACAATTTTTTTACGGGAGCAATGCCATCGATACCATACAAATGTATTTTGTTCTAAATGTAAAGTTGCAATGTGTACCTTTTGTGTGTTTTGCACATTATGGAGATCAAAATATTGCTCCATCTGTAGTATCCATGTTACAAGATCTTTTCCATCAAAATTCATCATATCCATTTTTGGAATATGGTGGTTCTTCCCACCAACATTAGAGTTTATGAAATCACGATTAACATTTATTTTGTTCTCATCATGAGGTTCTTCTACTATATTTCCACCATTAGGAATCATTTATTGTTTTAAGCTTGTCATCAAGCCTTCCATGTATGCTTTTAGATCATTCTTCATGTTTTCCATGTTGTCTTTCATGTCATCCATCTTAGCTTCCATGCCCACTTCCATTCCATCCATCTTAGCTTCCAAACCATTCATCTTAGCTTCCACGCCTTTCTTCAAACCATCCAATCTAGTTTCCACGCCTTTCTTCAAAACTTCCATTTCATTTTTTGTTGTTCTTTGCGAGAGTGAAATTTTTTGCACTTGCTCTTGTAATTTTGATATGTCATGTTGCCATTATTCGTCTTCATGAGTCATAGTAGAGCCTTCTAAAGGCTTAATGGGCGTTGAATTCTTTTTAGGGGCCATTTTAGAATCCAATACTGATATCTATTCTACAATATGTCCTTGGAATCAATTCATCTTGATTATTCAAACAAGACTTATGCAATTCGGAAAAAAAATACACACCTTTTACTTGCTTTTGAGGAGCTCGATATTGAAATTGAATTATCTCTGTAATTGGAGATCTTCAATATCTGAAATTCAACCCTGTAGTAGCCCTCTAAATATTCTTTCAAATTCCATAGGTCTGATCTGATTTGGATTCTTCAAGACAAAGTTATTTCCAATCTCCCACAATGACCTAATTATGGACTGGTTCAGTAGAGTGAACTTGTACGACTTGCCACGTGTCACTGTTTCATCCTTCGCCTCTGAAATTGATATCCAAGAAACTATAGTCCATGTACTTGTGACCACTTTTTACGGCACTCCAATACGATGCTCAAAGAGATTGAGTTATTGAACTTTTCCCACGATCACCTCTTTGAGATGAAATTCGAGAGCCTGAAAAAGAACCACCTTACACAGATCATATCTCCAAAAATATTGCGAATCAAGATCTGAAATTTTTTGACGAGTTTCCTCAGGATTTCAGCTTCGCACCCTAAAAATTTCAGATTCTTAACCTTCGTAGAAAAAACGTTATAGCGAAAATGCCACGATGACCTGTTTAGGAGCCTGAAAAAAGACCTAACTTCCACAGATCATATCTCCGAAAATATTGCGAACCAAGCTCTGAAATTTTTAGACGATATTCCTCAGGATGTCTGATTCGCACCCTAAAAATTTCAGCTTCTGAAACTTCGTAGAAAAAATGTTATAGCGAAAATGCCATGATGACCTGTTTGGGGCAGCGAAACCCTAGAATCCAAAGCTCTGATACCAAATGTTGTGAAACCAACTCCAAAAATAGAAGAAATGAGATATCAATGCCTTAGAAATAAGCCACTTCGAGGGGGCAACCTCCAATACATTACATGAATGAACAATTCTTGGATGATACAATTTACAAAACCTCCTTTCTATATATAGGAGTCCATGGGGCCATAATGTAATCCTAGTGGGCCACAATGTAATCCTAGCCGACCTAACAATAATAATTTTAGGGCACAATAATAACAAAATGGAGGTTACAAGGGTACAATAATAACAATAAGGGGGTTACACTAACAACAATAAGGGGCTATACTAGTAATATAGGGACCTAACACAGTCTTGAAACCAATCTTGATTGGTCTGAGGTGTAAGGAATTTTTTTGAGGTCTGTAGAATTATACCAGTAGAAGAATGATGCTAGAGTATGCATGTGCCAACTCTCCCCTTCACTGTACCTCTTCTATATCATTGTTGCACCTCCTCTGTTATAACATAATCTAAATTGTTGCTATTACTGGTGCACCTCTATGAACATAAACACTGTCAGAGCAAAAAGTTAAGCAAACTCTAACACTCCCACTTTACAAGTGTTCTCCACCAAGGAAATATACTATTACAAAACCTTGAACCCCCTATCTGCTAAGGGAAACATCATCACATTGACCATCTGTGAACCTAAGGAAATATAACCTTAGGCCACTACTTCCTTCTATACTCTGAAATCTCTTTAGAATATTCAAAGTGTGCATTTCTTGTTCAATGAATACTTTGTCAACAACCCACCATTCTCTAACATTGTTGCACCTCCTCTGTTGTTGCAACAACAACAACCCACCATAATTCAGAATCTAAATTGTTGTTATTTCTAGTGTGCTTCTATTGCTATACATGAACACTTTCAGAGCAACAAGGTATGAAACCTCTAACACTCCCTCTTTACAAGTGTTCTTCACCTTGTTGCAGGATAACCTTGTTCAAGAGTTCCTATAACTACATTTTCAATAATAGATGACACAACGAACTTGGGACAATTTGAAAGGAAGGGTCCAATATTGTGTATGCCCATCTGTTGACTAGGGAACTAAATGCAGAACCGATGTTAATAAATAAGGGTGATCATAAGAGATATAAATCCATAGAAGCCTAAGTATGTAGACGTAGATAAGGAAAATTATTTCCCCTATAGCAAGACTCCTAGATCCTTTACACATTTTTCATAAAGGTGTAGAGCCACTTTTATATCGATAGATTACAAATGCAAGATCACAAGTTCACCTATAATATTATATAATCACCTTAATGAGCCTTGAGAGATGTATTCAACTAAAAATGTAGAGGGTTCAATTGGTTTTGTTCGATGTTACTGTTGTTTCTCTTAGTTCTTGAGTTGTTAAGTTTAATTTGTATTATGTTTAGAACTACTTCTATTTCTACTATGAGATTGTTGGTGAAGTGAACATTTCACTTCACAAGAACATCATGAATTATATAAATTAATTGATATTAAATAATAATAATTTATTCCGAGAATATGTACTTCAATTTCAACTTTTGTAAGCTCTTTCACTTGTACAACTTCATTGATAACAACATTAGGTTTTTCCACATCAATTGTGTAGGTGTCATTTCTCTTATCCGTGTTTTTTGATATTTGTTATGCCTTCTCTCTTTCTCTATCTTCTTTATTTCCGTTAGCATAGATTTATTATGATTTCTCAAATGAAAATTTGTATCTACTTCAGTCAACAATTTTTTTATTAATATGTTCAATCTCTCTTTTGTGAGAATTTTTTATGTTGTTAATTTGTTGTTTTAGTTCATTTATTTGTTTTTGGAATTGCGAATTTATGTACCTTGTTTTTATGATCATCTCCAAAATAAAGATGCCAAAAGCATAAAATTTTAGGTGAAGAAGGAATTGTACAATCTCTGGGACATTCATTCCCCTCCCATTTGTGGAAATTCCCCTAGACTCAAAGCAAGATTGGCTCCCTCCCTCCATGAAAGAAGATAACACTCATGACTCAACCTAAGAATATGGGTCATACATAATCACAATAAAGAGTAAAGAAAAGAAGAAGCAGCAAATAATAGAGCCATGGATAAGCTATCAAAAACAAGCCAGGCTTTTGAAATAGATAAAAGAACATGAACCCCCCAAATGATCAAGGTTTCATCTTCAAACTGAAAAGCATTGGGAAACCCAGAAATAATAAACAGTTTAAGAGTACTAAAAAATAAGGAAATGCCTGTAATATTTCTCATTCAGTAAACTAAATTAAATTTGTTGAGTTCTGAAAAAATAAATATGAAACCTCCATTTGGAAGAGGGCAGGGTTTGTAAAATAGGAAGCTCCCGCGAGGTATATTACCGAGGGGTTTGGACGAGCCCAGTAGTGGAACCGAGCAAGTCTGGTCCCCTCGGGGTTAAATCAACCAAGAATAGTCACTTGAATTAAATGGGTAGATTTAAACATAAATATCAGAGAAAAAAATTAAATGAGAAGATTGTAAACTGGTAAAAGTAGTTTTTGCTGGCACTGAAACAGAAACAATCTAGTCCTAATCATGAACCAGATAATAATGTTATTTTAAACACAGAAAAATTAAATCCTTATTCATCAAGACATATTTAAACAAGCTTCAATGAATCTATAAAGGGCTTAGCTGTATGCCAGTTAGGAAAACGACGAGTGCCTACCCCTATAGAAAATGGAGTAAAATAAAAGAAGTACTATAGGGGAAACAAAATTATTTTTACTTACGCAACAAACATGCATCCAGAGAAACGATAGCTACATAATGAGTAAATAGACAGTAGAAAGATTTCAAAAACTTAATATTTGCACACAATTTCTTCAGTAAATGACCATACAGTAATTTAACAATCAACTTCATTCACCGTTCAATTGAAATCAAACTTATAAACGTTTCTTCTGGGTAATAACCCCACCCTGTTACCATAAGATTCCAATTCGGATATGATTACAAAAAAATAGCAAAGACAGTCATAATTTATATCGCTGACACTGAATACGGTGTAACAATTATATAGAAAGGGAACGAGATAACAATATATTGAAAGCTGAGGGTGAAACCCTGTAGTGTATAAAAAACCATGGCTAGACTTAACTTGCATAGTGTGCGGCCAGAATACTGCAACCTCTCAACATAGACGTAATTTTGGCACTTAGGGCCTTACACTCAAACCTAATTTAAACAAAGGCAGTCACTTAAAAACCCTCAATTTTGGATCGGAGGTTTCCAACATAGCTAACCTAAAACATTAAATTTACAACAAGCCCTGTGTCGTGGCAAGGGTGCCATGATAAATACTTCAACCTTGACAGAGTAAAACCCTACAAGAACTAAGTGAAATGGCTTGGTACTTCGTTATGATAAAATATTTTTGAAATAAATAGGACAGATAAAATGGCATGAAGGCATACCTGTCAACCATCGGCGTGGAATTTGTTAAGCTCCTGGGAGATGGACTCGAAGCATACTAGATGTACCTACAAAGTAGACATAGAGTAGAAAAATAGTTACACTGAGCCATTAGCTAAAACCTTCAGGTAAATGAACATAAAACAATAGTAAAAAGGAAGTAATGATGTTATACCTACAAAAAAAAAATTGGAACCTGGAAGCGAGAGGAAGTAACTCCAGTGTTGCAGCCAACGAAGGATTTCATGTCTACGGATGCAATGCCAGCCAGTGGGGGTGAGTATATGAACCCCATTCATGTCATAACAAGGATTGAAACCAACAGCTCCAAGAATTGCAGAGTGGCAGAAACAAAAACAATGAGAATGAAAAAGGGTTTCCGAGTTGGGGTAGGGTAGTTAGGGTAAAACTCAACATATTAAAGCGCACTTAGCGCAAATGACGTCTTAATCGTAACTCAAGTGCGGATTAGTGACTTAATTAACGTCATTAATATTCCACCATAATTTGTCAGAGCTCTTGGTTCCAAAAATTTGGGCGCATGGGGAGGCGTTTAGCACAACAGAATTACCACCGAAAAATGTTAAACGAACTTAACATATGCATATTGCATTAAATCTTGGCTTACGTGGACCTTCGGCCTTTGGATGCAGCCATTTGGTTGATTGCTATTTAATTGGAATACGGTTTAATACGTCGGTCTTGCGATTTTTAGAAGGAAAACTGACACTTGTCCCGCAATGTTATAAGACCGACGTTTTGTCCCTAAATGTCGCAAGACCGACGGTTTTTCTCCTAAACGTCGCAAGACCGACAGTTTTCTCCGAAATGTCGCAAGACCAACGAATTGTCCCTAAACATCACAAGACCGACGGTTTGTATCCTAAACGTTGTAAGACCAACACCTTGCTTCAAAATGTCACAATTTTGACGGTGTGTCCCAAAACATCGGTATTCCGACGATTGTCTTAAACGTCGCTATAGCGACGCTTATTGGCAGGATTAAAAAAATTTACAAAAATTGATGAAAATTTTGAAAATACGTCAAAAGTGTCGGAATTTTGACCATATGTACTAGTGAAGGAACAACAGCAAGATCAACATTGAAAAATTAAGGAAATCAACAAAAATGTGAGGCATCCCATCTGCAAAATCAGAGATCTGAGGTTCTTAACACCTCCTGAAAGGATCTTCCCTCCCCAAGTGGAGCCACTGTTAGTCATCATTATTTTTCACTATCTTTAGATGACTATATGATGTTTATAGATTTCTGAAAACAATATTCCTTGAATATCTTGAGTTTCAGAAATCTCACTAGCTTCATTATCCTTATAAACCTATTTTCACTATTCCTCAGTTGGTCTTCTCAAAGTCACCCTGTTGCTATTAAAAGATTCATTATGGGCTTATACTTCTCTTGTTCATCCTTCTTCCCTACCCGAGACCTCATTGCCCTGTTTTCCCTTATCAACAAAATCCATCCTCCCTCTAGGGTTTCCTGTTGCTAAATCATTCCCATGTCACTTTGGGCATAATAACCTATAACAATACTCCGTTTTCACTTAAATATCTCCAATCCAATTTTCAGTCAAAATCATGTCAAAGGACACCTCCACTAGGTCATTAGGGTTTTTACATTGCTTAAGGTTATCCTTGGATGTTTCAGGCACTTCTTTTCCTTTGCTAGAATCTGGCTCAGATGTAATAGAATGTCAAGACATGGTTATTCACAAAGGACCTAAAATTTCCAAGGAGGACTATATTCTCAGTTTAGAACCTGCAAGTGAAAAAAATGGATAAAGTTTAGCACTTCTGCAGAAGTGTTGGAAGATTTATCAGTAGAAGGTACTGATGATGTAGACTGTCTACTCCTAAATGAAAATAATTTACGGCAAGGTAAATAGGAAAAACTTGGTCTTGTAGATGACTAGGGTTTGTAAACTTGTTAAGTCCACTTGAGTGCGAAAGTAGTGATTACTTGCAGGAAAATGACATGGAGGAAGCACACAAGGCCATTTTCGCTTCAAATTGTGTTTCTGAACAAATGAATATAAATTTGAAAAAAGTGAGAGAGGTTTTTGTCAATCATAGGTAAAGGAAGAAAATATCCTTCATATTTTACACAGGTATCATGGTTTGAGAGAAATGTTAAATTTACAAGTGCTACAAGAGGTTTGCTGCACTTCTGGAGTGACCTTGGGAAAATTAAGTTTTCTCATAGATAGAGTATCTAAACTACGTTCTTGATGAGTCAAATGGCAACTAGACTAGAAGATCTTTCCAATGAGATATCATGAGCTCAATTTGGAGTTGAGGAAGGCCTCCAAACATTGCATGCACCAACACTTTTCATTTCTGCACCCTCATTGAGCAATTTTTGACCAGTCTTGGTAGAATCACCTTTCGATAGGTCAAAACAACTCCAATAAGAAAAAAAAGGTCTATTTAGAAAGTATACTTCAAGAGATTTCCAACGAGATATCCTAGGCCCAATTTTGACACCAGTAAGACCTGCAAAAGTGGTATGAAAAACAATGTTGTGCTTTTTCATCCTGGTGCTGCGCGTTTGCACCGGCGCTGCATGCCAAGAACTTGGTGTTGCGCCCTTTCCAGAGTAGTTTTCTGAGCTTTCCAACCACTCAAATCACATCAAATTTCCTTAAAATATTTTCCAAGGTCCTCCAAGCACTCTTGAGGGGTAAGTACATGGCATGAACCCATTTTCAAAGCTATTTTGGTTATCATTTAATCAATGGAAATGAAACCCTAATAAAACCCTAGCTACAAATCAGTGATCATAGTTTTTACCCTTTTCTCATCCTCCTAAGAGAAATATCAGTCATAACAAGGGTAATCACATTGGTTTAAAGGTTTTCATTCACCTAGTTTGTCATTCACATTCATTCCCTTCACCTTTCAAAGCTGATCATTTCATCCCCTTCCCCTCATAGATTCCACTTACATCATAGGGTTTCAAAAAATAGAATTTGAAATGTAAGAAGAGGAAGACCTTCATGATGAGCAAGAGAGAGAGAGTTTAAAAAATAGACTTGGATGACTAAGATGATCATGAGGCCTCAAAGCTGATCATCAAAGAGAAGGATGCCATGATCAAAGAACTATAGGACAACATGGAAAAATCCCAATTTGTCATATCATTCTTAGAACAGGAGAACAGGCAGCTAAAGGACAAGAAATTTCTCATGGAGTTAGAGCCACTAAAGGCAAAAAGACAAGACATCAAGGGTAAGGAAATGATGGCACTTGATGACTCTGACCATTATGATTCTCAAACCATCAAGTCAAGACCAAAAATAAGAGGTCTTAAGAGAGCTTTAGAGCAGGAAAAACATGAGGCAAAGAAACTTAGTTTTGAGGAAAATATTGCTAAGAAAGTTGAAGATGACAGAGAGGTATGGATAGACATAGTTAACCTACACTTGATAAGCTCCTCCATAAGGAAAAAAAAGACAATGAGATGATGAGATACATGTCTAACAAGTACATCACTAGAAACAAGGCCTGCAACATCAAGCTCATGCAGTTGAAGAAAAAATTGAAGGAAAACCTAGCCAATAAAAAGGAGAAGGAGAAGCTAAATATTCTTTTTGAGGTGTCCCTCCAAGCCTCCCAACCATGTTCAGTAAAGAAAAATCCATTTTTGGCACTTTGGTGCAAATTTTGAATTTTTGACAATTTAGCGTAGAAAATTGACCAAACGCATGGCGCCACTGGCGCTGCGCTTTTTTTTGGGTCATCCAAATGGGAAAAGGTCAACATATTCATGTTCCTCATGCCAAGGAAATCATCCTCAGAAACGTTTAGACCATTTGGATCAAAACTGGTCCCTCAAAATGGCCAAAAACCACTAAACAATCACCTTTCTGCCCTCTTTTTAGCACTAGCGCTATGCGTTTAGCAATCTTTGAAGAAGTGATTTTTGACAAGGAAAATTTGCACCATTCTAGAAATTAAAGGCATATTTGGAAACTAGACATGACAGGCTTTCCAATGAGCTATCATGGAGCTCATTTAGACACCGGGAAGGCCTCCAAACATTAGTTGTAATATAGGAAATTTTTCTAGTGTTGGCGCTGCACGTTTATGAGTGGCGCTACACTCTTGCCCAGTGGCGCTACACCCTTGCCAGAAAGTCAGCAAAAGACACCAGGAGTTATTGAAAAATTTATTTAGATGCCTTAAGGTCAAATGCTTCCAAAATTTGCTTAGAGGTTAGGTTAGGAGTTATTGTTTTAGTGAATCACTTTTAGATATTTTGCCTTGGGCCTTACATGGTATCAAAGGTCAAAGTGCATTAACTATGTAATAAATGACATCTCAAACCCTATCTTAGGTTCACCTCCTCATTTTGCAGATAAATTCTTCATGTAATGCTTCATAATTTGTTGTTGTTTTTTGGTTGATTATTGAGATGAATTTTACATAGACTTGGAGTTGTGAAGAAATTGGCTTTGGAGCTTTGTGACTATTTTTGATTGAATGTCAATGAAGAAAGAAAATTCATAGGATTTATGAACCTGGTTGATAGTGATTTTGTTCTAATTTAGTAATTGTTTCCTTCTATTTTCATATTGTTTCATCTTTTCTCTTGCAATAGAATAGAAAATTTAGGTTAAGATATGTTGTTAGAGGCACATTAAGCTTGTCTGCTCTCTGTTGCTCAATGTTTTCCTCTGCTAGGTCTGATTGGAGAATTCTTGATTGCTCTCTGGTTCCACTTAGCTTGTTGTCTTGAAAATGATTAATGGATTCAAGCCAAATAATTTTATGGTATGCCCTGTCTTTTGGTGTAGCTTGAAACGTCGTTTTTAAGGCTTTTCTTTGAAGCTTATTGATTAGGGTTTGGCTAAAGAAGTTTATGGTTTGCCCTGTCCTTTTGTCCATCTTGAAGAGTCACTTTGAAGGTCCTTTAGAGTCTGATTAAAGAATTTAGGATTTCCCTGCTCTTTTATCATCAATTGTTTGTTATCTTAAATGTTTTCTTTCTCTGAAGGTGAATAAATAGAGAATTTAGGAGTTCCCTGCTCTCTAGGGTTTGCTGGATTGTTGTCTCAAAGTTTACTTGATAAAGATAGGTCAAAGAAGTTTAGGGTGTGCCCTGTCCTTTGATTATTTCTTAAGCATAGTGCTCTTAAAGACTCTTCTTTTTATAGTATATGTTAAAGGATTCTTAACTGCCCTTTAAACCTACTAAATTCACAACTTAATGTTCATTTCACACTCACATAAGCTATTAAGATCCATTTGGCTTTGTTAACTTGCCTTATGAAACACCCTTGATTCATTGTTTTCCTTTTCAAGCCTTTCATGAACCCCATAGCCCAATGGTTTAAATTTCTCTTACTTTATCTATTCTTCTTGATAAGCAAGCCAACCAAACAAAACAAAACAAGGAAACCCTATCAATTTAACTAGCCTAAAATCAACATCTTAAATCAAACAAGTTATATCTTCAATACAAATATAGAGAGAGACCTCTTTGATTCTAGAAAGGCTAGGTCCTAGGACTCCAAAAATGGTTTGATGTTACCCTTGTTTATTTGGTCTTTCCAATCTCGCAAATTACAGAGACCTAACAGGTTTAACATAGGTATGATGGCGAGGGGTGACTAAAAACTGATGATGAGGATTTAGTGGCCCAAGGTCGGAGTATAAAAAGCAACTTGGCAGTAGTCATAAATATTTCTGATGGGGAAAGCCCTGAAGTCGGTAGGACTTCCAGGGTGGGTATAAACTGGTTATGAATGTCATGGTGGCTTTTGGGTGCGGGTGTGATACTCCGACCAAGGGTGATGAGGGACTGCTTCCATGGGAGAAAAAATGGATGGGTGGGTGGGGGATGTAGTGCGCAGTTTGCAGTCTTTGTACACTTACTAAAAGAATAAAATAATGGGGTTTAGTTTGTACAAAACACAGAGACGGGTGCCCCAAAACATGAAAGTGCTCGCTCACTGATGATGTGAGGAGGTGTTTTTGCTGAGGGTGGGGGCCCCATTGGTTGGTCTCATGTGTGAGGTTGGTGAAGCAGATGGAAAATGGCGCAGATGGGCTATGCTGATGGAGGTATGGTAGGCCAAATGCGAGGCGCGATAGTGTGCTTTCAATCTGCTTGCAAAACCTGGTCATTCGGGAAAGGGGTTTTATTTCGATATGGTGAAACTTGACTGGATGCATGGTAGGTGAATGGGCATGAGGTTCTTCCCGAAATATAGTGGTATGGCCATGGCATCACTATTTTTGTGATATATGGTCCACTTTGGGTGACGAGCGCCATGGAGGGGAGGCTCTACCGACCAACGAGGATGCTTATCATGTGCAAGGTGAGGTGATGATAAACATGGTCGGATGTTTGGAACCTATGGTTAATTTCTGATGGAGAAATGATGTCAGGACATGCATAATTTTTCTGGGACTCTATCATGCTGGGGGTAGAATGATACCTACTCTAGAACTATCAGTGGATGGAGCTGTGGATGGTTTGCACACTACCTGAAAAAATAAATATCCCAAGTGAAAGCATCTTCTTTATTCAAATATTATTTTAAAGACATGTTCTTTAAAAAGAATATGAGAGTGGAAATACCTATCACCACTGAAAAATTATTTTTCCGGAGGTGCACATGTGTGGCACTGCCCTTTGGGCGTTATGAAGTGTTGATCCCAGTGTTATAGATTACTGCTACCTAGGTGATCTTGGGCCAAAGACGCGATCAAACAGTTTGCAGTAATTGGCACGCGTGGTAACTCAATATGATGAGGCAACTAGGTTCCCCTATTCCTGGTAGGTGTATGGTGGCTTGGGGAGAATTTCCGTGATGGGAGCTTGCATGGGCACAAGGTTGGGTCCCTCGTTAGGATGGTCAACTTCCTGTTAGTGGAATTTTTTCCTGGTGCAGAGGTGCCTGAACGTTTCCATTAGCGAGCATGCCTCTAGTTCGTGGTTATGGATAGTGCAGATGGTGCATGGCACCACTGTGCCAACTGGGTAGATTGTGTGGGAATCAACACTACTCTTCATCCCAGATGTGGACGTTTGGAAAGGATCTGTTTTAGAAGATGAGGTCTTCTATTTCCATTTTCGTGTCGTTGGATTGGGTGTGTCTATATCTTTTGGGGAGTGTACACTTAATGCTGCTCTTGCCACTCTAAGCTTGGGGAGATGCTCACATTTAATTGTATGGTGAAAGTGTGAACAAATCTGACAATAAGTATGTGTGATCTTCTCTTGGTTAGAGATAAGTTTCTATGGGAGAGAAGAGACTGTGTGAAAACTGTTTGCGAGGTGCTTTAGTTCTTTGCACTGATTGACCCAGTGGCCAATCAGGTCGCATAGTCTGCATGTTATCCTAGGTTTGGCCTGGGTCATGCTTGGTTGGTGCGACATCCCAGTTTTCCCTTCACGGCAATGTGGGTGTGGGGTTGTTGGCCTGGGGGTGAGGTACTTTCTATACAGTTTGAGGAGATTGTCCTCTTTCTTCTCTAATGTGTGAATCATATCTATTAGAGGACAAACTTGTGGGATATAGGTACAACGTTTTCCATAGTGATTTCCTTGACATACTGGGAAAAATAGACTAGATATGGGGGTCCCATCGTGTTCAGTTTGTGGTCTGGCGGGGTACTAGTGTCGTAATGCCGCTAAATTAGGGCAAGTGGTGACCACATGATTGGGCATTTTACATAACTCACATGTTGGTATTCTCTCTAGAGACCAATTGGGGGTAACTAAGGATTCCCTGATTGGTCACTTTTCAGTTGATAGAAAGAGGATGGATCTGCTCGTCACATCTTCTTAGGTTGTCGAGCTATTCATAGATTCTGAGTCTGTGTTGTATTCTTTGGAGAGGCGGACTATGGCTAAGTGAAAACTAGCCAGTGCTAATCAGAATCGGGGGATATAGTGGCAATTTTATAGAATGTGGTTGTCAACACATAAAGGACATGTGAATTGCACTGCCCGCAAACCCACATAATAAACTTGTTCTATAGGATACCATCTGTGGATGAGTTCGAGGGTTGTGCATTCTTCGATGAAGTGACCACATTCATCTCATAGCGTGCAACGTATGATAGGAGGGGGGAATATGAACGAGATTCTTTTTGGTGACTGTCGTTCCTCCTGCAGGTACATGATGGTGCGAGGTTCATCTCTAGATGACTGGGTGGAGGGATCCTCTTGATAAGATCACTCGATGGCGTGTAAGGCATCCCTATATCTCAGGATATCTGGGCAATCATGGGTATAGTGCCCATAATTGATGCAGATAGCACATGCGTGATTGGTACACAATGATTTGCCTTTACTTTTGGTGGCAAGTTCCTTTTTACGAGAACGTGGTGTCACGATGTTTGCCTCAGAGCTAAGGAGTGATTTTAATTTGTCTAGCTCTAGGCAGATGTGGGTGGGGTGACCTACTACTTCACATATGGTGCAACCTGGTGACTCCCGTTGTGTGGCGAGAGTCTCCAGCCTCTTTCCTCCCTGATTTTTCTTAGCCGAAATCATCGGTTTTGCAATGGGAATTTCCTTTGCAGGGATTTTTTCAATAGTTTCCTGAATGGGTGGGGCCTCCTCGAGACTGAGGGGCTTTAACCTTGTGGCGGTGATGTGTGTGGCTCCTGTCCTAGTAGGGGGAACAAAGTAACAAACTAGTATTGCAAAAGATATGCTTGGTAATGCCACTGTTTCCAAGACCTACTGGGATACGAAACTAGTTGGGGGTAGAGGAAAGGGGTCTGGGAAGCGGCGTAGGCTAGTGAGGCTGCCATAGCCAAGGAATCAGTATCATTACTGCTTGTGTCCCTATCCTGACTAGCTTCAGTGCTTGATTTTGACATCATGCACACCAGAGCCCCTGTGACATTAGCGGATGACTCAAGTATAACAGGGGGGTCTCCTAGGAATGATCCTAGGATGGACGACAATTTGAACTGGCCAGGGCCATATTCTTGGTACCGTGAAAGCACATCTGCAGATGTGTCTATGTAGGGTAGAATGACATCGATATTTGTAAGGGGCTGATTTTCGTTATGTGTCAATTGGTCGATAGTAACGATGTGGTCCTCATGGGGGAACATCATAGTTTGGAATACAAAAGAGGCAATGGTTGACATGACGTACATATAACTTTGACCAAGGAGTATATTGTAGTGTCCAGGAATTCAATGTCTATAATGACCATATTTCTAGCTAAGCAGACCAAGACTTTTTGGTAGAGATCGATGGGGCCGAAGGGTGACCATCATATGCTCTAAGCGTGATGTCTAATGGGTTTAGTTCGGGTGATCCTAGCTTCTACCAAAAATTCTTTGACATGATGCATGTGGATGCGCCTTCGTCAATGATACATCAATGAATGGTAATGTTTTGGATTGATAATGGTATCTGGAAGGTGACCATTGAAGGAATCCTAGGGGTGGCTTTATCTAAATCAAAAGACATTAGACGTGAATCGGCAAGGTCGATGGCACCTAATGTGGAAAGTATGGCTTTCCACTTCTTTGGGCACGACTGTAATACCTCCAAAGCAAACATAGCAGTGGGAGATTGAGCTAGATCATCCACAATGCTATAGTTATGGGATACTTTGGAATAGCTTCCTGCTCTCCGAGTTGGTCCCTCAGCCATCTTTGGCAAAGGTTCAATATGCATATTTGATATGGTCAAAGGCAAAGTTGGCGCACTGGTACTAGCCCCTGACGTGTTGGTGTCTGGTGGGGTGTCGTAATTTCAATTTTGTGTTTGAAAAAACATTTCCTCACCAGTCATGTAGATTTCGTGGTTGTTCTTTACGTAGTCGTCGAGAGTTTGTTGTTGTGTGCTAACTGTCCCTTGATGGGGGGAAGGTTCCTGCATGATTGTTGTCTGCTGGGAGGATCCCCCTTGTCCACGGTTACTCTGGAGCTTCTTCAGCTCATGGAGGTCAGGATAGTGGTGAGTGTAATGGCTGTACTCACCACATATCAAACAAGAGTGGTTTTTTCGAAGAGGTGGCCTTTTTTTCTGCCTTTGGGAGTTGCTTGGCTCCTGGTTTTGATTTCGTTTGGAGTTGCCTCCAGCCTGAGATCACGGAGGGCGTTATTGATTGTTGCCTCCATGTCCAGGATTTCCTTTAGGCTTGTTTTTTCCTTTCTTATTAACCACGTTAGGAGCATAGTTTGGATTATCCTGGTTATATGGTTGGTGCGGTTGGTTCTCGAAAGGTTGTACAAAGTTCACCTGTGCATTATTCTACATGGGTGGGTCTTGTGCTGAGGACTGTGCATAATGTGGTCCCTGATTTATGAATGGTTGTTGGGGGGGGAGCTCTTCCGTCAGCATGTCTATTTGCTTACTGGGTCCCCTGATCAGGAGGATAGGGTCCTCCATGCTGATGGTGATACAATGATGCCCTACTGGTAAAATTTTGCGGAGGAATGTGATGACTTTGGTAGCTGGGTTGTGGTATGTTTTGGATAGAATCATACGTGTAACCAGGGTATTGAATGCTGCTACTTGGGTGACTTTGGGTCAATGACCCAATTAAATCGTCTGTAGAGTTCGACGCGCCTAGAAATTCTTTGGAAGTGTCCAGGCATGGGGCATTTGGCAAGATATTGTAAATATACCATGACTGCGTATAAATCAACTTGAGTTGTTGGGCCTTATTGATGGTGTCCTCTTCGGATATGGGCTTTTGTTGTGCCACATCCTTCGAAATCTCTACGGTGAGAGTTTTTAGGAATAGGTCTAATAGAACTCGATCATTGAGTTTGGCTTTGCACAAACTACAACGCCACCGCCATTCATGAAGATGGTCCAAGATATGGATGGCAGGGGTTTGCCTAAAGTGGGTCAGTAACTCCATTTCGGAATCGTGGTGGATGGGTAACTGAAAATAGGTCATGAATGCAGTGGAAAGGGTGCTAAGGGTTCCATGTGTAGCAGAGGGTTTCTTCACATACCATTTCGCTCCTACTCTGGTTAGAGTGTGTTGAAATAGTCTGAGTCAAATAGTATCATCAACGATGTTGTTCGACGAACACCATTGGTGGAAAGTCATAACATGATTTCCGGGGTGTTTCGCTTGCTTTCCTTCAAACTTTGGAATGTCCAAAGGGAGATTCGTGGGCATGGGAGGCCATATGGGATTGTGTGCAATGGGGTTGTTTGTCAACTTGGTTAAATCTGGTATATTTAACGAAGCTAGAAAAGGTGACTACGAGGTTGTATCCATTCCTACTTGTGAAAACACAATGTTCTAGTTAGGAATAAGGTTTGTCTGCGACGTACCCTGTTGTGCGTTCAACTAGCTTCCCGAATGGGTAGCACTCCTCTTACCTCTAGGGGTTGTAGGAGGAGTGGTGTGTGGTGACCTTGTGGGGGTGTTCATCGGTGTGGAGTTGGGATACCAACTAGGGTTCCCAACTAAAGATGACCCAATAAAGGATGAACCAATAATGGTGGTTGTGTTCTGTCTTTGACACCTAAAGGGAGAAAGACCTAGAACCCCTCCTGGTAATGGGGGGAGGTCCAAAAGATGCCTAGATCAATGAGGTCCCATTGGTTCCGTTCTGGCATCGACTAGGTATGGCTTTGGAAATATTTTAGAGGATAGAGATTATAATCAAAGAAAAATTTTGATCGCATACATAAAACAAAGCGAAAATAAAATAAATTTTCCCTTTAGATTAATCCTATTTGATAAGCCAATAAAAAATATGGTTTTTGTTTGTTTGCATATGATACTCAAATCCTAGAAGACGTGATCGTCCTCACACACTCAAATTAACTGGGCCTTGAGAAGATATCTTGTGAATGCTGGCACTATGTCTCGTAAGAGCTGGCGACACCCCCAGTCAAGTGAAGAAAATCCACCAAGGTAAGGGTAGATGATCTAGTGCTTGCCTGCACCATCACCTATAGGAAAAGGATGCCTTAATTTTGGCCACTAACCACCACCGTCCCACGTGAGGGTCAAGTCTTGGGCTTCTTGGTAGTTCAACTAACAGTACCGAGTATCAGCTGGGTCAGGTAGCCCCAACAGATACCGCACACACTACACCTAAGCCTAACCCCCTCTGAATCGAGTATTTGTCACGCTTGGGTTTTATTTTTCGTGGGATGATAGGTGGATTTGAAAGTTCCCTAAATAGTCAACTTATATGTTTCAAGATGAAGAATGATCAAGGCGTCCTATTGGATGCTACCCTCTTGATTCTAACTTAGACTATAAATTCTTTTGTGGCCCCTGTGGGGAGAATTTAGTGAGTTTTGTTAAGTTATTTTTAGGTGTCTTTGCTTTTCTTAGGGTGTGAATGTGTATGAGAAAAAATTGAACAAGCACATAGTTTGAACGTGTGGATATGCGATGATCCTTTTCAAAATACCCTATTTAAACTATGTTCTATTGTTCCTTGCTCAAAAGAAAAACATGCGTGGATATGGGCCACTTTCTATTTTTCCTAGTTAATCTATGTGATCAACTATAGGGAGATGGTGAGTTGCGAATAGAGAGTGTCACATATTCTTTGCCTAGGATCATCGAAGGGTGCAAAGGCAACATATATTACTTGCTCTTCTATCGACAATTCAATCATGGTCTCGAAATCCTAGTGCAAAAATTGAACTAAACTAATGACTTTTACACTAGAGAAAAGAACGAGCTAAGCATGTGTGGACTTGGGTCACTTACTTTGGCTAATTACCTAGGTGTTTTGGTACTTAAATTTGCAAAACATAAATTATTTTGGAATGCAAGTTAATTTGCCTCCTACTTAAACTATGTGTTAACTTTGCAAAAATCAACTTGAAATAAAACCAACACCTAGCCTACCAAAAGTAGCTAAGAGTGAGCTTTAGCAAGCTGAGGGGAACTTCAACCAGTGCTGGCAGATGTATTATGGGCTTCCATTCACATTTACAAGCATTAAAAGATGGAATTGTTGGAGAAAAATCTCATTCTGTTTTTTGCACGCAAAAGGCTGAAACAGGCGCGATTTCTGCGCGTAGGTCAGCTCTGAAAGCGCGCCTTGGGGCACGCTTGTCTATAAGAAAGTTGTACAAATTCATGCAATGTAATTTTTTGGAGCTCTTCAGCTTCAACCTGTCACTTGGGATGAACTAGGCAATGAAGGAGAGAAAGGGGGCAATTCCAACCCAACTCCATAGCAAAGACGAAGGTCTCTGCAAAAAGGCACAACCACATAAACTTGGAAATAAATGTTAGTGGAGTCGCCAATCCTGCGTTAGTGTGTTTGGTGCACGTATGTACGAAATCACACAAACTTAAGGGGTGTGTTTTTCCATCTTAAGTTATTGGTCACTGGAAAAAAATATATGGAGTCAAGCAAGTTAGTGGAACATGCTCAAACATAAACATACTAGATAGAGAGATAACATGCATATTCAAGCATAAAACTAAAGTAAAACTAAAACAAATAAAACAAAAGCTCTAAATAGAGTCAAAAAACTTCAATAATCCAAACAATGGCTCTTATGTCCCCTCTTATTGAGTGCTGGTAGGAATGAGGATGAAACTTTAACCCACTTGCCAAGGGGCACTTAGAACTAGGGGTTCTAAGTCCCGATGCAAGGATGTCTTTACTTTCAAGTTGCCTTGGCGCAAAGTATCCCTCTCTCTACTATGGTGGACTGTAGTTGTTGGATGGCCAACAACTGATTCCCCTTAATCTATGCTCCGAATCAAACACTGCTAGTATTGTTTGGGGCAATTCTGGCCAACATAACAATGTGCTCTCTTGTTGTTCATCTCTTGGTGGCCTTTTATAGGAGAATTCAAATCCTCCTTCCCTCTCTTGGTACTTTGTGGATAGTGACCCAAGAGAGGAGGGTGATTCCATTGTGTGCTACCTTGATGTCCTAAGCAGGATTCGACGGTTGTCCTTAGGCGGTTTCATGTGTGGAATCAATGTCCTGGAGTGTGCCTTGTGGTCCCGGAAAGTGACTTCCGCCACTCCCAGGATTGCGTGCTTCATTAGGGGAATTTTGAGGTCTAAAATGGGCCTCCTAAGGAAAATATAAAATAATAGTGGAAATAATAAAATAAGATTTGATTACATCATCAAATTTTAGAGGGAAAAAAAGAAAAAACTATTTTTTCAACTCGTATTTTCAAGTTATCTCCCTATGGGTTTACTCAAATTTCGAGCGGAAACACTGATTAGATGCAGAATTTTATTCTTCATCCAAGGAGTACCCATGTTGCATACTTTATATGGAACCTGCTACATGAAAAATGAGAAATACATGAAAAACTTGATTGCAATCACATTTTTTCATGTATTTCTGATTTTTCATGTAGCAGAGTCTATCGAAAGTATGCAACATGTGTACTTCTTGGATGAGGAATGAAATTTTACATCCAACGAGTACTCCCACTTGAAATTTGAGTAAAAATTTAGGGAGGTAAGTTGAAAATAAGAGTTGAAAAAGTAGTTTTATTGTTTTACTATTTTTAAATATTTTTACTTTTTTACTCCAAAAATGTTGAATCATCCCCCATGGTTGAAATCATCATCTTGAATCCTATTGGTTCTTATAAATTTTATTTTGGTTGTACATTTTTCTTAGGAGGCCCATTTTAGACCTCAAAATTCCCCTAATGTTTTGAGCAAAAGGCGCGCAAAGGTGCGTTTATCAAATACTTTTCTGCGCAAAGGCACTTTTGACTGATTCTTCTTGTAAGCAATTTAATTTTTCATCAGACCTTAGAGATTTTTAAATACTTTCAGATTATCTAATGTCTCTCAGCCCTGTAAATCCTTCTTCTTGACATTAAATAATGTCACCTTTGCTTGTACGATTTTCTAGTGGTAACAAATGGGATCATCATCTTTGCCATTATTCATAACTGTGTCATATATGCTCATTTCTTTTTACTTTTTGGCATGCAAATCAGCCTTTTAAAGGTAGATTTTTATGTTGTCACAACAAATTTACATGATTCACAAGGTGAGAAATCAATCTTTAGTGTAATTGCAGATTTTAGGTTTTATAATTATAGGTTATTTATAGGTTGTAATTGTCTTCAAAGTTTCACATTTAATTGAGTATTCCACCGAACGTATTGAGTATCTTTTACATAAATATTTGTGATTTAGTATAAACTCTTTTTTCTTCATTAGAAATAAGTCCATTTTGTACTGGCATATAATTGAACATATTGTTTTTTTCCAATTTTTTGCAGTCTTAAAGTGAACTAATTACTATGTTATTGTTTGATGTCCACTATTGAAAAGAGATACTCTTATTGTGATAAGTTTCATTTTTATTTATTTGTTGGTTGTTGTCATGTTTTGAGTGCAGACTTGTGAAATTCAAAATCGCATGTCGCTTTATGTGAAGGGGATATATATATATATATATATATATATATATATATATATATATATATATTATTTTTTTTTATTTCCCTATGGTTCCTTGGAGATTTGTGTTACATTTGAATAATAATTTAGATATCATTCAGATATCTAAAATTTCTAATTTTAATTTGAATATTTACGTGATAAAGGAAAGACAAATGTCCCAATTATAAAAAGTCACCCAACAACAACAACATTGTGATTTTTCTTTCATTCAACCTAAAACATATTGCATCTTTCTTCATCAATGCTCTCCATCCATATTTTATCCACTTATGACATTTCCTTTTCAATATTCGGTGCATTTGTGAGTTATAGATCATTTGTAGGCTATAAATGTCTTTAGAGTTTCAATTCTATTTGAGTATTCTACTCAACATATTGAGTCTCTTATACGTAACTATTTTTCCATCCACCCACTTTTCATAACTTCCGTAACAATTAGGTAGGGACCTACAACTTCGATGATGTTTTTCTTGTTTAGTAAAATATTATAGAGACTTTAATTTATTGAAATTTGTAGAATTTACAATCTATAAAGTTTCAAGATATAATTTTTAAAAGTATAGTTCTTTAAAAGGTGCTAGCTCAATGGAAGAGTGTCTGCTTTACAAGAAGGAGGTTGGTGGTTCGATTCCATCGTGCCCTGATATTAATATGGAATGGAGGCGATTAGTTTTTGGTGACGAAATCTCTTTTGACTATCACCAATGAGGTTATGGTGACATTTTTAGATCCTCACCAAAATATGAAATGGTGACGGTTAACGAATGCCACCATATATACGCATAAATAGCGACTACCATGAAAGGTTTGTCACCATAAATCATTGTTGTTGACATGAAATGGTGAGGATCATTGTTTATCATTATAGTCATTATTCGTGACAGACCTTAAAGTCACCAATGAGCTTATAATGACATTTTTTGACCCTCACCAAATATGAAATGGTGATGGTCAATGACCGTCACCATATATATGCATCAATAGTGACATC